>SJYX01022269.1:6002-99372 GCA_006410675.1 Oreotragus oreotragus | reverse complement strand
TTATTTCACTTCTATGCAGAGTATATCATGAGAAATGCTGGACTGGAAGAAACACAAGCTGGAATCAAGATTGCCAGGAGAAATATCAATAACCTCAGATATGCAGATGTGTATAAGAGACAGGGCTTGGGGGCGGGGGCGGGGGCGGGGGCGGAGAAAAGCTGGAAAGAAGGAGGAGGGAAAGAGGATGAGGATGATGAAGGGAGGCTGAGAGTGAGGGAGCGGAGGAGGATGGAGAGGTGGTGGTGGTGGGTGACAGAATAAAGGAAAAGAGAGGAGGAAAGAGGGATGGAAGGAAGAGGGAAAAGAGCAAGAGGGAGGGGAAAAGAATAGAAGGAAAAGCAGGAAGACAAAGAGGGTAAAGGAGGGGGACAGAAAGGGGAGAGGAGGTAGAGGGAAAGGAGGAGGGCAGGGTGGAGAGACAAGAGGAGCACGGGAGCGAGGGAGAGAAGGACGGGGTTTGGGAAAGAGGAGACAGGACGGAGGGAGAAGACAAGGGAGGGGTGTGGAAACTAGGCAGCAGCGGAACTCATGCTGCTCTTTCGGCCAACGACCTCAAGCGGGGCCGCGCTACAGATACCCGAGCTGCCCGGGCAGCACTAGCACCGAGGAGCTGACAGTCGGGCAGGGCCCGGCCGGGCGGCCTCGGCGGCTCCAGCTCCCCATGCTTGGGGAGCCGGTCCAGCCCTTCATGGTCCGTGACCCGGTTCCGGAGGCTCCTCAGCCCTGCTATCCGAGCTGCTCCCCCTCCTCGCCACCCCCTCCCTGCCTGGAAGACAGGTCGGGGGTTTGGCCAGCCGCTGCCGCTGTGCCTGCTTTTCCTTTCTTGGGTTCTAATGGCCTGGGGGAACCCCTCGGGGCCAAGACCAATATCTACAACCTGCAGCCTTTCACTCCTCCCACGCTGCCGAAGCGGGAACCTCAGCAAAGCCAGGTCTTCCGCGTCCGGGCACCCACTGGGTCCTGCGCACGCGCCCACAAGCGGCGCCAATGGGCCTGCGGGCACGGAGCATGCGTGGGAGCCCCGCCCCGCAAACTTCCTTCAAAGGGGAGGAGCGTTTCCAGGGAGCAGGGAGCTCTTCTCCTCTGCATTGGTCCCGGGAACCTGGCGCCGGATTTTGAAAAGAACCAATCCTTTGGAGACACTGGAACATCATCTTTCTGGAGGAGTTTGGGCCGGTATTCAAGAGAAAAAAAGAAACACGTGATTTCCACGTTTTTTCGTTCCCAATTTGTATGCCCTGACGTCTGTGATCCCCGCTCATTTCTTAAATCCCTCAACCTTGTTGGTATTTGTCTGGAGCACATTTGTTAGATCATCCATTTGCGTGCACTAGACCAAAGGAAGTGAATGGACAAAAGCAATGGGATAAAAATAGAGAATCCAATGAGAGTTCCTATAGTTAATGAGAAGCACTCGCCTCCATTATGCAAGCACCATTAGTTTCAGTGATATCAGGGAAAGTCCTGAAGAACCGTAAGAGAACCAGAATTTCTTTTTTTCTTTCTAGGCTTTATAGAGACTTAACAGTCAAGTCATGATTCAGCTTATGTGAGACCTGGAATTAAACTTATTTTATTAAACACCTACATAGCAGTTACTGCATACTAGGCAATATTCTAAGAGCTTTAGAAATATTAACTCATTTAATCCTCACCACTTAAAGGACCCTGAAAGAGAGATGGCCACGGTACTGTGTTAATCATACATACCTAGAAAGTACAGGAAATTTAAAAAGGAAATTAAAAAAAGAAATTATCTTTTGCAGAAATAATTTTACCAACTTCTTCAACTTAGCTGTACCATATTAAACTTGCCAAGCCAAACTGTCATTTTATTCCTCAATGTTTATATGTTCTGTTTATAAAATGAGAGTTTTAAAACCACTTTTAGTTTCCTTTATTTCTAAAATTTTATTATTAGTACAATTGCTTTACAATGTGTTTCTGCTGTACAACAAAGTGAATCAGCTATAGTTATACATATATTTCCTCCCTCTTAGGACTTCCCTGGTGGCACAGCACATAGGAATCTGCCTGCCAATGCAAGGGACACGGGTTTGATCCTTGGTTCAGGAAGATCCCACATGCCACAGGGCAAGGAAATCCATGCACCACAACTACTGAGCCCATGCTCCACCACAAGAGAAGCCACTGCAATGAGAATTCCCTGAACCACAACCAGAGAGCAGCTCCTGCTCACCACAACTATAGAAAGCCCTCGTGAAGCAACAAAGTCCCAGCAAAACCAAAAATAAATAAATAAATATAAGTAATAGGAAAAAGATTGCCTTCGTCTTGAGTCCCCTCTAGGTCATCATAGAGCACCAACCTGAGCTCCCTGTGCTGTACAGCAGCTTCCCACTAGCTATTTTACACATGGTAGTGTCCAATATGCTACTGGGAAAGAGTGGAGGAGAGCTACTAATAGCTCCAGAAAGAATGAAGCAGCTGAGCCAAAGAGGAAACGACACTCAGTTGTGGATGTGTCTGGTGATAAAAGTAAAATCTAATGCTGCAAAGAACAGTATTGCATAGAAACCTGGAATGTTAGGTCCATGAATTAAGGTAAATTGGATGTGGTCAAGCAGGAGATGGTAAGAATAAACATCGACTTTTTAGTAGGAATTAGTGAGCTAAAATGGATGGGAATGGGTAAATTTAATTCAGATGACCATTATATCTAGTACTATGGGCAAGAATCCCATAGAAGAAATGGAGTAGCCCTCATAATCAACAAAAGAATCCAAAATGAAGTTCGGTTCAGCTCAGTTCAGTCGCTCAGTCGTGTCTGACTCTGTGACCCCATGAATTGCAGCACCCCAGGCCTCCCTGTCCATCACCAACTCCCGGAGTTCACCCAGACTCACATCCATTGAGTCAGTGATGCCATCCAGCCATCTCATCCTCGGTCGTCCCCTTCTCCTCCTGCCACCAATCCCTCCAAGCATCAGAGTCTTTTCCAATGAGTCAACTCTTCGCATGAGGTGGCCAAAGTACTGGAGTTTTAGCTTTAGCATCATTCCTTCCAAAGAAATCCCAGGGCTGATCTCCTTCAGAATGGACTGGTTGGATCTCCTTGCAGTCCAAGGGACTCTCAAGAGTCTTCTCCAACACCACAGTTCAAAAGCATCAATTCTTTGGTGCTCAGCCTTCTTCACAGCCCAACTCTCACATCAATACATGACCACTGGAAAAACCATAGCCTTGACTAGATGGACCATAGTCGGCAAAGTAATGTCTCTGCTTTTGAATATACTATCTAGGTTGGTCATAACTTTTCTTCCAAGGAGTAAGCATCTTTTAATTTCATGCAGTACTTGGGTGCAATCTCAAAAATGACAGAATGATTTCGATTTGTTTCCAAGGCAAGCCATTCAATGTCACAGTAATTCAAGTCTATGGCCCTACCATCAGAAGCTGAAATTAATCAGTTCTATGAAGACCTAGAAGACTGCCTAGAACTAACACCAAAAAAAAAAAAAAAGATGTTCTATTCAGCATTGGGGATTGTAATGCAAAAGTAGGAAGTCAAGAGATACCTGTAGTAACAGGCAAGTTTGGCCTTGAAGAACAAAATGAATCAGGGCAATAGCAAATATTGCTACTGGTCATAGCAAATATTCTTTTTCAACAACACAAGAGATGACTTTACACATAGACATCACCAAATGGTCAATACTAAAATCAAATTGATTTCATTCTTTGTAGCCAAAGATGGAGAAGCTGTATACAGTCAGCAAAAACTGACTGTGGCTCAAATAATCAGCTTTTCATAGCAAAATTCAGGCTTAAACTAAAGCAGGGAAAACCATGAGGCCGGCCAGGTACGACTTAAATCATATCCCCTATGAATATGCAGTGGAGGTAATGAATAGATTCAAGGGATTAAATCTAGTTAACAGTGTGCCTGAAGAACTATGAACAGAGGTCCATAATATTGTACAGGAGACAGCGAACAAAACCATCCCAAAGAAAAGAAAAGCAAGAGGGCAAAGTGGTCATCTGAGGAGGCTTTACAAATACGTGAAGAAAGAAGAGAAGTGAAATGCAAGGGAGAAAGGGAAAGGTACATCCAACTAAAGGCAAAGTTCCAGAGAACAGCATGGAGAAGGCTTTCTTCCATGAACCGTGCATAAAAGTAGAATAAAACAACAGAAGGGGAAAGACTAGAGATCTGGAAATACCAAGGGAACATTTCACCCAAAGATGGGCACAATAAAGGACAGAAATGGTAGAGACCTAGTAGATGCTGAAGAGATCAAGAAGAGATGGAAAGAATACACAGAGCTGTCCAAAAAAGATTTTAATGTACTGGATTACTACGATGGTGTAATCAGTTACCCAGAGCCACACATTCTGGAGTCAAATGGGCCTTAGGAAATAAAGCTAGTGGATTCGATGGAATTCCTGTAGAGCTATTCAAAACCCTAAAGGATGATGCCATCAAGGTGTTGCATTCAATATGTCAGCAAATCTGGAAGACCCAGCAGTGGCCACAGGACTGGAAAAGGTCAATCCTCATCCCAGTTCCCAAGAAGGGTAATACTAAAGAATGTGCTAACCATTGAACAATTGCACTCATCTCCAATGCTAGTAAAGTCATGCTTAAATCTTGCATGCTAAGCTTCAGCATTATATGAACTAAGAACTTCCAGATGTCCAAGCTGGGTTTAGGAAAGGCAGAGGAACCAGAGATCAGATTGCCAATATTCGCTGGATCATAGAGAAAGCCAGGTAATTCCAGAAAAACATATACCTTTGTTTCATTGACTACACTAAAGCCTTTGACTGTGTGGATGATAACGAACTGTGGAAATCTCTTAAAGAGATGGGAATACCAGGCTATCTTACCAATCTCCTGAGAAACCTGTATGTGGGTCAAGAAGCAACAGTTAGAACCCTGTATGGGCTCTTTCCGCCATCTTTCCGTGCCGCCATAATGGTGCACGTGAATGTCCTGGCTGATGCTCTCAAGAGTATCAACACTGCCAAGAAGAGAGGCAAACGCCAGGTCCTTATTAGGCCGTGCTCCAAAGTCATCGTCAGGTTTCTAACAGTGATGATGAAGCATGGTTACACTGGCGAATTTGAAATCATTGATGATCACAGGGCTGGGAAAATTGTTGTGAACCTCACAGGAAGGTTAAATAAGTGTGGAGTGATCAGCCCTAGATTTGATGTACAACTCAAAGATCTAGAAAAATGGCAGAATAACCTGCTCCCATCCCGTCAGATTGGTTTCATTGTACTGACCTCAGCTGGCATCGTGGACCATGAAGAAGCAAGATGAAAACATACAGGAGGGAAAATCCTTGTATTCTTTTTCTAGGAATGTAATACATACAAATAAAATGCCTGGGCGGGGAGCGGGGGGGAAGAACTCTGTATGAAACAACCGACTGGTTCAAGATTGAAAAAGGAGGACGACAGGACTGTCTGCTGTCACCCTGTTTGTTTACCCTATACACTGAACACATCACGAGAAATGCTCGAGTGGATGAGTTGCAAGCTGGAATCAAGACAGGTGGGAGAAACATCAACAACCTCAGATATGTGTGTGTGTGTGTGTGTGCGCGCGCACGTGTGCATGTGTTAGTCGCTCAGTCATGTCTGATTCTCTGCAACCCGATAGACTGTAGCCTGCCAGGCTCCTCTGTCCATGGAATTCTCCAGAATATTGGTTTGGGTTGTCATTCCCTCTCCAGGGGATCTTCTCGACCCAGGAATAGAACCCTGGTTTCCTAACTTGCAGGCAGGTATGCACACGATACCACTCTAATGGCAGAAAGCAGAGAGGAACTAAAGAGCCTCTTGATGAGAGTGAAGGAGGAGAGTGAAAGAACTGGCTTAAAACTAAATGTTAAAAAAAAAAACTTAAGATCATGGCATCCACCCCCATTACTTCATGGCAAATAGAAGGGGGAAAGGTGGAAGTAGTGACAGACTTCCTCTTCTTGGGCTCCAAAATCACTGCGGACGGTGACTGCAGCTATGAAATCAGAAGACAATTGCTTCATGGCAGGAAAGCTATGACAAACCTAGACAGTGTGTTTAAAAGCAGAGACATTACTCAGCTGTCAAAGGTCAAGGCGAATATTCACTGAAGGACTGATGCTCAAGCTGAAGCTCCAAAACTTTGGCCACCTGATGCAAAGACCTGACTCATTGGAAAACACCCTGATGCTGGGAAAGATTGAAGGCAGGAGGAGAAGGGGACGACAAAGATGGTTGGATGGCATCACTGGTGCAATGGACATGAGTTTGAGCAAACTCCAGGAGATGGTGAAGTACAGAGAGGCCTGGCATTCTGTAGTCCATGGGGTCGCAAATAGTTGGAACACCATTGAGCAACTGAACAACAGTGGTCTTCCCAGTGGTCATGTACAGTTGTGAGAGCTGGACAGTAAAGAAGACAGAATGCCAAAGAATAGATGCTTTCAAACTTTGGTGCTGGAGAAGACTCCTGAAAGTCCCTTGGACAGCAAGGAGATCAAACCAGTCAATCTTAAGGGAAATCAACCCTGAATACTCATTGGAAAGACTGATACTGAAGCTGAAGCTCCAGTGTTTTGGTCATCTGATGCAAACAGCTAACTCATTTCCCAGATGCTGGGAAAGACTGAGGGCACAAGAAGAGGGCGTCAGAGGATATGATGGCTGGATGTATCACCAATGCAATGGACATGAACTGGGTCAAACTTTAGGAGATAGTGAGGGACTCGGAGACCTGGTATGCTGCAGTCCATGGGGTCGCAAAGAGTCAGACAGGACTGGGCGACTGAACAACAGTGTACATATGTCAATGCTACTCTTCCAGTTCATCCCACCCTCCCCTTCCCCCTTCCACCACATCCAAATGTCTGGTGCATCTGCATCTCTATTCAGTTCAGTTCACTTCAGTTCAGTCGCTCAGTCGTGTCCGACTCTTTGTGACTCCATGAATCGCAGCACGCCAGGCCTCCCTGTCCATCACCATCTCCCGGAGTTCACTCAGACTCACGTCCACCGAGTCTGTGATGCCATCCAGCCATCTCATCCTCGGTCGTCCCCTTCTCCTCTTAACACCAATCCTTCCCAGAATCAGAGTCTTTTCCAATGAGTCAACTCTTCCCATGAGGTGGCCAAAGTACTGGAGTTTCAGCTTTAGCATCATTCCTTCNGTGGTCTAGTGATCAAGTCTGATCACTGTTTGTCTCTAAATCCTGTTCTTTTTTGATACCATGGTGGGCCAGCCTCTGTCTGTCTTGGAGACATATTTTGCCACATGCTGTGGGAATTTCAGAATGTATTTGTTTTCAACATGTAATTATCATTACATATTAATTAAATATGATTATATTAATTACATGACCCTGTTCTACCTCTGTCTCTTATACACATCTCACGCTCCAACTCTCACATCCATACATGACCACAGGAAAAACCATAGCCTTGACTAGATGGACCTTAGTCGGCAAAGTAATGTCTCTGCTTTTGAATATACTATCTAGGTTGGTCATAACTTTCCTTCCAAGGAGTAAGCGTCTTTTAATTTCATGGCTGCAGTCACCATCTGCAGTGATTTTGGAGCCCAAAAAAATAAAGTCTAACACTGTTTCCACTGTTTTCCCATCTATTTCCTATGAAGTGATGGGACCGGATGCCATGATCTTCGTTTTCTGAATGTTGAGCTTTAAGCCAACTTTTTTGCTCTCCTCTTTTACTTTCATCAAGAGGCTTTTTAGTTCCTCTTCATTTTCTGCCATAAGGATGGTATCATCTGCATATTGAGGTTATTGATATTTCTCCCAGCAATCTTGATTCCAGCTTGTGTTTCTTCCAGTCCAGTATTTCTCATGATGTGCTCTGCATACAAGTTAAATAAGCAGAGTGACAATATACAGCCTTGATGTACTCCTTTTCCTATTTGGAACCAGTCTGTTGTTCCATGTCCAGTTCTAACTGTTGCTTCCTGACCTGCATACAGATTTCTCAAGAGGCAGGTCAGGTGGTCTGGTATTCCCATCTCTTTCAGAATTGTCCACAGTTTATTGTGATCCACACAGTCAAAGGCTTTGGCATAGTCAATAAAGCAGAAATAGATGTTTTTCTGGAACTCTCTTGCTTTTTCCATGATCCAATGGATGTTGGCAATTTGATTATATATTTATCCTTTAAATATGTATTATATCACTGCTTGCAATGGGGTGGGGTAGTTCTCCAAAGATGAACTGGGACACAGTTCACAATGAGGAAGAAGACATGCTGGGCAGACAAAAGCAGCAGATATACCTTGTACAGATTATAAAATATCAAACCATATATAAGCATTCAATGTACAGCCTTCAAGAACTAAGAAATGAAAAACCAAGTCTGATCCTGTATGTGCATTCAAATCTTTGATAATTAAAATACAATATTCTTAACATGGGAACTAACTGAACAGAGTTTGAAATTCCAAGTTTTATTTTTCATACAGAAGTTTCTTAAATCTTTGGTGGATGATGAATGAATTTCTTTGGTTATTAGAGCTATGCTTTGTAGTTTAACTGAACCACAAGTTCTTCATTATGACTACTTGTATTACGTATTACTTATTACATACTCAACTTTACACCAATAGTTACATATTATAAATGCAGTAGATATAGCATATGATATATAACTATATGATATAACACATCCATACTCTATGATTATATGCCATGTAATTACATATACATTGTTAAAGTTAAGTCGCTCAGTCATGTCCAACTCTGCAACCCCGTGGACTGTAGCCCACCAGGCTTCTCCATCCATGGGATTCTCCAGGCAAGAGTACTGGAGTGGGTTGCCATTTCCTTCTCCAACATATACATTACATATTGTATATATCAAATTATACTAGCAAAGCACCAACAACAGAGATTTCTGACTAAGAGAATTCTNAGCCCACCAGGCTTCTCCATCCATGGGATTCTCCAGGCAAGAGTACTGGAGTGGGTTGCCATTTCCTTCTCCAACATATACATTACATATTGTATATATCAAATTATACTAGCAAAGCACCAACAACAGAGATTTCTGACTAAGAGAATTCTCTAGTTGACAGAATTTCGGTAAGAGGGTTTATATTTTTACCGTTGGACAAGCAAGTGGCTTGAATGATCAGGGAGTGAATATTACTCCAAGATTTATGTGCTGATCCCAGATATACCTGAGAACCTAACTCCTTCAGTATCGACAGACTCACTCTTCCCTGGAAGCAGCACTTTTCGGCTCTGAACCCAGTTATCCTCCATAGTTCAGCCTTTGCTTCCATTTCAGAGCTGGTCCAGACAAGTGCTTTCTCTGGGATACATTTATTCCCTTTTAAGTATGAACAAAATGAATCGGCAATCAAAATGACAGCCAGGGTATGATTAGCCAGTGTACAGGATAAACAGCGTTTTAGTTCCCCACATGTTGACAAAATTTACAATATTGCAAATTACAAAATTCACTCTCGGTTATTCAGGGGAAATTAACATTAACTACTGAGCACCATAACTTTACTGCCCTCCCGGCCAGAGCTGGACACCCAGATGGCATTGACTCATCTGGCAGTACATCATCGTGTGCCTTGCGGAGGCCTTTATTGGAGATTATCAGTAGCAGCACCTGGCTCCCATATTTATTCCAGCAGCGCTCCTGTTGTAACCATAAGACCCTGATGTGGGATGATGGTACTGCCTCAAGCATTAGGATGGTGTTTCAGTCCCTGTTTAAAACCTTCAAACGAAGCAAAGACAGTAGGAACTCACTGGATAAAACTGGATGGAATAGGACCAAGCATGCAATCAAGTGGGCTCGTCCATCAGTAAGGAGGCAGGAGTAGGAGAGAAGAGAGAGGAAAGAGATGAGACAGGATGCTTGTAAGGCAGGCAAGAGGAGGAAAAGGCAGGAAGAGATTGTAAAAAGGACAAGGGGGCTAAGAAAAACCTGCTCTGTCAGGCAAAGGAGAAAAGGCCAAGACAGAGAGGGCGAGGCAGTGATGCCACAGGAGAGGGAGGCCAGAGGAACAAGACAGTTTTGACCCAGCCTGCCCGCAGGGAGCAAGGCTGGGTGCTCCTCTGCACGTGCATATATCTACGTGTGCATGCGTGCCCGGGGCCCAGCTTGTCAACATAGCAGGAGATAGGCTGGGGCTGGTGGCTGCGTCCAAGCTGGTGGTGACAGTAGGGGGAATCTGAAAGTGAGAGCATCCTGAAAGTAACAGCAGTAAAATAAAAGCAAAGAGGGCCAAGTTGTATATGTTTCAATATAAAGAAGTATAAGAGCCTGAAAGAGGAGTGAGAAGGCCTCTAGACTTAGTTCTGCCATTAATAAGAAAAACAGTAATGGCAGCATTTGCTGGGGATTGCCATTTTCGAGGCATGGTGTTGAGGGTTTCACTTATACCCTCTTGTTTTATGTTTGTAACGAGTCCGTGCAACAGGCACTGCTGTCTTACTTTGTGGGCACAGAAGGACACAGTGGGGTACCCAGCTACTTGCCCAAGGTCATAGAGCCACGTGGTGAGGGGAAATGGGGGATGAGGAGAAAGCTGGCCCGGGGTCAGAACCTATTTCACTCATTCCAATCTGGGCTATGGGGTTTTTTGTCTTTTTTAGTGTGGACCATTTTTTTTTGGTCTTTATTAAATTTGTTGTAGTATTGCCTCTGTGGTTTATGTTTTGGTGTTTTGGCCACAAGGCATGTGGGATCCTTAGCTCCCTGGTCAGGGATCAGACTGGCACCCCATGCATTGGAAAGCAAAGCCTTAACCACTGGACAGTCAGGGAAGTCCCTGAGCTAAGGGTTTCTTCTGGCAAAATGTTTAGCCATTACCAACAACTTGAGATCACTACCCAGATTCCTGCTGAGATTCCCTCCTGCTTTTTAAGCCAATGCAACGCATAAAGTCCTTTACTACCAGGTGTCCCAGGGTAGTCTTTTCTAAATCCTTTCTTCTTCAAAGCAACTTTTCATATCACGAGGGAAGAAGGTGACATGCACACAAGTAAACACCAGAACTACTTTTCTGATTTGTTTTAATCAGGATGGCTGATGAGGAGAAAGCTTTGTTCTAGAACTATAAGCAGCCCAGTTGATACACAAGCTGTGATGGACAGCTGATAAGGTTTATAGAAGAGAGGAGAAAAGAGAATTCCTGAGTGTGAATGAGGCAATTAGTGTAGGAGTAGAAGAAAGTACCACGCTCGTATCTGGGAGCTCTAGTCATACCCGCTCATTCCCAAATCTTATAAACAATTTCCTTAGCAGAGCACCAAAGTCCTGCCTGATGCCAGAAGTCTAAGCCAGTGCAACAGTCCTGCCCACAGCAAGCACTGAACTATGAGGACTGTGTCTCCAAAGTAGACCCTCCATGAAAATGTGGCCCACGATAGTTCCTAGCTCTGGTGGGATCTTTTCTTAGGCAGTTGGGACTGTTTGGTTCAGTTCAGTTCAGTTCAACTCAGTCACTCTGTCATGTCCAACTTTTTGCAACCCCATGAACCGCAGCAGGCCAGGTCTCCCTGTCTATTACCAACTCCTGGAGCTTATTCAAACTTATGTCTGTTGAGTCGGTGATGCCATCTAATCATTTCATCCTCTGTTGTTCCCTTCTTCTCCTGCCTTCTATCTTTCCCAGTATCAGGATCTTTTCCAATGAGCTGACCCTTCACATCAGGTGGCCTAAGTATTGGAGTTTCAGCTTCAGCATCAGTCCCTCCAACGAATATTCAGGACTGATTTCCTTTAGGATTGACTGGTTGGATCTCCTTGGAATCCAAAGGACTCGCAAGAATCTTCTCCAACACCATAGTTCAAAAGCATCAGTTCTTTGGCACTCAGCTTTCTTGATAGGCCAACTCTCACATCCATACATGACTACTGAAAACACCATAGCTTTGACTAGACAGACCTTTGTTGGCAAAGTAATGTCTCTGCTTTTTAATATGCTGTCTAAGTTGGTCATAGCTTTTCTTCCAAGGAGCCAGCGTTTTTTAATTTCATGGCTGCAGTCACCATCTTCAGTGATTTTGGAGCCCAGAAAAATAAAGGGACTGTTCAGTGGATAGAAATTGGGTAAGAGCTNCAAAGTAATGTCTCTGCTTTTTAATATGCTGTCTAAGTTGGTCATAGCTTTTCTTCCAAGGAGCCAGCGTTTTTTAATTTCATGGCTGCAGTCACCATCTTCAGTGATTTTGGAGCCCAGAAAAATAAAGGGACTGTTCAGTGGATAGAAATTGGGTAAGAGCTTTGCAGGGAGAAACAAGAGCAAGAAGTACAGCCTCTCTTTAGTGTAGATTTTATTGAAGAAAGGACCCAGCAGATCGCAGGAAAGCATCCTGAGGTCTCATGGGCTCATCTTCCTGAAGTATTCATGAGTGTTGTTCACACATCTCTTGTCCCAGGTTCTTCTCCCAGCTGGTCTGGGTCTGCCCGGTGCCCCCAGCAGCCCTGGGCATCCATTCCACGTCTCTCCTGCTCACACCCTGCGCCTTCTAGAGCCATGGCATTGGCAGCCACATGGCTGCCCTGGGGCTGTTGCCAGCGTTCAGGAAGTCTGGTCAGGTCTGACTGCTCATCTCTGTCAGGGGGCAGCCCCCTGGAGTACTGGTGAATAGAATTTTATATTTCATTATAGAAAGAAAGGAAGGAGTTAAAAATAGAAACTGGTAAGAAGACTTGGAATTCTGGGAGAATTAACAAGAAGGCTTAGGATCAAAAAGATACGCAGATTCATGGATTTTTAAAATAATTTTATTTATTTATCATATGTGCTGGGTCTTCATTGCTGCATGGGGTTTTCTCTAGTTGTTACGAGAGGGGACGACTCTAGCTGTGGTGCACGGGCCTCTCATTGTGATGATTCCTCTTGTTTGTAAGAGTTTTGCAGGGAGAAACGAGAGCCAGAGCACAGCTCTAGAGCACAGAGCCAGTAGTTGCGCAGAGGCTTAGTGGCTCTGCAGCATGCGGGATCATCCCAGATCAGGGATCGAACCCACGTTTCCTGCACTGACATTCTTTACCGCTAAACCACCCGGGAAGCCCCAGTGGGTGTGTTAATGAATGGTAAGTTGGAATAAGGCAAAGAAGAGACAGGAAGAAAGAACAGTTAGGGTATTTTAAACATAAAGCAAAAAGAACTAGAAAAAAAACAACGTCTTCTTGTTTATCTTAAAACAGATTAAACAAAATGACTATAATTTTACATAATATAAAATATAACTATAAATGTTATTCACAGTATCCAATAGAAAAGTTATATTTTAGCCTACGTGCCTTTCGTGGAATTGAAACAGATGACCCCACAGTTTGCTACCTTTGGAAAGAGATTTGTAAGAAACTCATAGAAGACTTTAATGATACAGAGGCTACATTGTGAAGGTGTAAGGGAGGGGGCCACATCTTCACTTAAGTACTTCCTCCTTCCTCCCTCCCTCCCATCCCTGCCAAATAGAGATCAGACACATGTGTCAAGGGGACTCGGTCACTTTGTCTGCAAATTAACTGTTATATTAAGATTTGCAAAAAGAGAGTCCATTGAAGTTTTGCCTCTGAAGAGAGAAAGGAGTGGAAATAAATTACCAGCTGAAGGACACTTTTACAAGAGATCTTTTAGCATTCGTTATGACTGTTTAAGACTAATGGAAATCAGTTGTTCCAGTGCCTCAGCTCTACCCGCTTCAGTTTTGCCCTTGGGAGAGCTTGATATCTTCCCACCTCTGGATCAACAAATAGTGTTCTGATTTGTTAGCTCTGTAAAAAGATCCAAGAGGCCTCAGTGAAGTAATTCAGCTTTTAAAACAAACTGTTTCACAAGAACGCAGAACTGGGATGGACTCCCATTCTCATGAGAAGCAAGGGGCAGGCCAGATGCTGTGGGCTAGGATGGAAACAAGATGCTCAAGGAAAAATAAAACTGGCCAGATCAATGGCACACAAAGCTGAGGGCAGTTTCCTGAAGCAGCATCTAGATGGTACCAAGAAAGCCATTTGCAAGGGAGAAGTTATTCATCCTATGTCTTCCACAAGCCTACTCAGAAAAGTACAGCCCAGCATCACTGGGTTGTTCTGTCTTTATACTTGCTATACTCTTGAGTTCATTTTCCTAGTCTGATGTACAGTCGGATTATGAGATTTGAGAGCAGTGAGGAAAGGCTTGCAATTGAAATGTAATCTATATGATCTTTCCTTTGTGCCTGATTTGTTGTTAATTGAAGCTGAATTACATTATCATATTAATTACAGGAGAGACCAGGATGAAAAAGAATGGCACACAGTTTTGCTGGGAAATTAGAGAGTGTGTTCTTCCAGAAGAGTGGGTACCGGAAAGAGCCTTGAATCAGGAATCAAGTCTGGGGTTTGAGTTTTTTCTTTGTTTCTTATTAATTACATAACCTTGGCTAATCCATTTGGAATTTTAGAATCTCCATTTTCTCATTATAAAATTGGGATAATAGCATCTCCCCTAACAACCTTACAGGGTTACTGTGTTTATAACTCAGGGTGATCAAGGGAAGATCCAGGTTCTGTGGAGTCTGCAGCTTACAGAATTTGGGGTACCCTGGTTAAAAAATAGAATTACCAAATC
This sequence comes from Oreotragus oreotragus, assembly GCA_006410675.1. Classification (NCBI taxonomy): domain Eukaryota; kingdom Metazoa; phylum Chordata; class Mammalia; order Artiodactyla; family Bovidae; genus Oreotragus; species Oreotragus oreotragus. The sequence goes on along the minus strand of SJYX01022269.1, from coordinate 84,788 downwards.
ATAAAAAACAAAATTACATATAATGTGGAATTTAGAATAAGAAATCGCCATATGTTATGAAAACCATATTCCCACCTCAAATTTATTTTAGCCAGATGTCAAAAATATTTCAAAGAATGTGGCCAGAAAGAGACACTTGAAAGAAGAGTCACAGTGAAGAGAAAGTGTGGTCATGACAAACTGCACGGCTAAAATACCTACTTTTGCGAATTTTACAAAAACACAGAGTGTGTAAACATATTGCCAGGGTCTCGGAAGGGGCTTGTGCCTGTCAGAGACCTAGCAGCCAAAGAATTTTTAGCTTCATGGTAAATCTGTTTCTGAGATGATGTTTGTTAAAGATCTTTGTGAACTGTGGAGCACAACATAGATGAAAGGCATTGTTTCCCCTTTTCCATTTCCAGAGTTGTTCCCTGCCAGGAAGTCTATTTAACTGGCTACTATTATAATTCTGTTTTAATAAACTTGATGCAAATTGGGGTTTAGATGATAGGTATCACAGCCACAGCCTAAATTATTCGGTTCAAAGAGCATATTTGTTTAAATTTTCTTTCAAACACAGAGTGTGTAAACATATTGCCAGGGTCTCGGAAGGGGCTTGTGCCTGTCAGAGACCTAGCAGCCAAAGAATTTTTAGCTTCATGGTAAATCTGTTTCTGAGATGATGTTTGTTAAAGATCTTTGTGAACTGTGGAGCACAACATAGATGAAAGGCATTGTTTCCCCTTTTCCATTTCCAGAGTTGTTCCCTGCCAGGAAGTCTATTTAACTGGCTACTATTATAATTCTGTTTTAATAAACTTGATGCAAATTGGGGTTTAGATGATAGGTATCACAGCCACAGCCTAAATTATTCGGTTCAAAGAGCATATTTGTTTAAATTTTCTTTCTCTGAATATATACACCCAATTGCATTTATAAAGCAGGCATTAGTTTTACAAGTGACTCGCTTACACTTTCTAAAACACTTTGTATTTGAGCCTTGTTTTATCTATCATTAGGTAACAAATCATCCCCAAACTTCATTGCGTAAAACAATAACATCATGTGTGATTTCTCACGCTTCCTGTGGGTCAGTTACTTGAGAATGGGCTAGATGAATGATTCTGGCACGAGGTCTCTCGTGTTGCTACAGTAGGATTTTGGTTAGAGCTGCAGTCATCTGTAGGCTTAACTAAGACTAGAGGGCTTCTTCCAAGGTGCTCACATAGTTGGCAAGTTGGTACTGATTTTTGGTCACCCGCCTGGTTTTCCACATGTGATACTTTCCCAGGCTGCTTAAATGTCCTCACAGCATAGTGACTGGCTTCTCCCAGAGCAACCACTCTAAGGGAGAGAAAGAGAGAGCCCATAAAAGTCATCTTACCATTTATGACCTAGCCTAGGAAGTCATCAGCATCATTTCCCTTGCATATTTTTAGTTTAGGAAGTTAGAAGACAGTCCAGATTCAAATGAAGGCAACAAAAGCCTCTTCTCTTGGTAAAGGATTATCAGCACCACTTGGTCGAAGGAGAGGATACAATGCGATATAAATTGGTGCAACCATTTTTGGAAAAGATGTATGTACAAGCCTATATAAACGGAGATTGGTCAAGCAAGTGCTTTCATCTTTATTCACCCAGAGGGAAAACATCAAAGCCCTTTGTCAGGAAGAGATCTAATATGCCTGGGTCTAAAACCACCCTCTATACTATAGCTAATTTCTCTGAACTCTTCTGAAAGGAAGGTACTTAACCTCTCAGGATTTCTCGTGACATGTTTGTTAACTCTAATACATGATTCTCATAAGGCTTACATGAGATAAGTTCTATTAGGGGGTCAGCCCTGTGCCTGGCTCAAAGTACATGCTCCATAAATGGTAGGTACGGTTTGGAGATGAGAAAACAACCGAAACATTAAGTTTCACTGAATAATTTCTCAAGGTTATAAGCTACAAAAGAATAAAAGTATCAAAAATCTTTTAACCTAAAGAGGAATAATTTCATCATATTGGGGTCCTTCACCAAACAAATAAATGACTGACCTTTGTGTTTGCATGTAATTCATATATAATTTGTTCATATAGCTTGATTATAAATAGAAGCCCTTCTTTTAGTCTAACTTCAAACACCAATGGGAAAGTTAAATCCCTTCAGTTCCAGATGCCCATTGTTTATGTTTGGATGATAAATGTGATTCACATTACTAATGAAGGAAGCACTGAACTTGTGAATCACTTTCTAATTATTCAATTGGATAGAATACACAATATGTAAAATTAATAGGAGCCTCAGTCTGGAGCAAATTTCCATTTTTTCCCCCTTAGTTAACAGACTCAGTATAAACAATAACATAGCTGAGTTTAGCAGACAGGAACGTGTGGCCATAGTTTTCAATTGTTAGACATATTGACCAACTGTTTTCTCTTTTCTTGAATATGAAAGGTGATTAAGGGGCTTTGCTTACCTAACATTATTCTGGCCATGTTTGTTGGGAGATTGAGGGGAAGGGTTAGCAGAAAGTGTTTAATGCACTAAACATAAGGTTTCCATAATTCATTAGCTCCACTTTTGCACACCTTCCTATGCATTTACAGAGTCTGCATTCACTACACAGTGATGGAAGGGATGCTGATTAAATACTTTGTGTTGCTCTTGTCCAGAATACTTTTCACATTAATTTAATTTTTTTTAATGGTGTCCTTAAAAATGACTGAATGTTTATACCAGAATTGAACAGCAGACTTAACTAGAGTTATCAGGAATTTGACAAATAAAAAGTTTGCTTTCCCTTGACCTCTGTTTACTCTTTCCCATTAAGACTAAAAAACAATGCACATGAAAAGATGAAGGCTTGAATTAAGCTTTCAGCAGCAATTCTTGAGTTCTTCACAGTGTTCATAATACTGCGAAGGGTATCTTCCTCCCCTGGGGAAGTTAGTGATACTTGGAAAGCTCGCCTATTTCATCTCCCTCTAGGAGAATCACTGGGAACCTTCACATATTAAAGGTTCTCAGAAATCAAGTAACAAAATCCATTTTGTTTGTTTTAACTCAGTGTCTCTGAAGTGTATTTGAACAGGGAGTTCTTTTTTGTTCTTTGTTTTTTCAAAGAACTTCAATTGACACCTCCTGGACTCTCATCCTCTTTTATGGGCTACATTCACTATTCCAGTGTATATGTGTAATACCATTTTACTTAGCAAAGCTCATACTGATGGACATTTCAGTTGTTAGCAAGTTTTTCCTATTTTCAACCCCCAGATTGTAAATGATAGCATGTATTCATAGTTATTGTCACTAATAGATGTCCAAAAGTAGGATTCACAGCCTTGACCCAGTCTTGAAATATAAGCCACAAATCAGCTTCCTGAACATCACTGAAGTTGCTTCATGGAAACCCCAAAACAATAATCTCCATTCTGCAGTGGGAATGTCATGGTGGTTCCATAGTGACAATTAGAGCAAGAGGCCCTGATGTTCAGGGACAGACAAAGCCCCATATGCTATATTTCTATGGAAGCCTGTTCTCTGCTTCACTCCTGCTTCTACTCTGGGTTTGGATATTTTGTTTTCATCAGTTGTAGAGTTTGCCACAGAGGTATCAGCTGAACACCTCTGACTTCCTGGCTGAGAAAACCTTGGGATAATGTGCCCTATTTTCACTCAAGTAGCCCCTGGAATGTATGAGTTAAGTGCACAAGGCATCCAGTGAGCACTCTCCTTCTGCATTGCCCTCCAGTCTTTACTCATTTTCTGCTATTGGCTGGTTACAAAAAACAACAGTGCCTGGAGCTCAGGAAACAACTCTCCAAAGACCATGTTTCTGAGGGCACTAGCGAAACTTGTCTCTGCTTAGTTTATAGTTCATGTTTCCATTGGTGAATATACTTTCTCAGTGAACACTTGGCCAAATGATTTGCAATTGGGAATCAGATATATTTCTTATGTATAAACAGGATCATCATTTCATGTATTTTGGAAAAACTGTGAACCCATCTAATTCTCCTTATGGCTGTGACTTTGCATAAACCCTGACCTAACCATATGACTGATTACTTTCCAGAACAAACCTGCTTTGTCTGTGCTGCTGTGTCCAAAATCACTAGCTGACATTGCACTCACTCTTGTATCTGATCCTCACTAGTTGCCACCATTCCTTCTTCCCAAAATAACTGCCATGCTTCATCCCTTTTCCTCACCCCATATCCTTTCTCTCCAATGTTATGAATTTTATCTGTTCTTTAGGACTTAGATCCTGTCTACAGCCTTCCAGAAGCCTGCCCTGCTCTCCTTACCCCAAAATGATCATTATTTTCTCATTTTCTCAGCCTTCTCCATATTTAGACTTATATCTTCATTTATTTTTTTTTAAATTCTATGTACTTTGTCTTCAACTAGATTGCAGGCATTTTGAAGTCAGTGACTGTCTTTTCATCATTTCAAATGGAAGAAACATACATCTTCTCTCATTTCTAGAGAATAGCAAATAATCCCCAACCTTTTTGCCACCAAGGACTGGTTTCATGGAAGACAATTTTTCCATGGACAGTGGGAGGGAGGGGGATGTTTTCAGGATGATTCAAGCGCATTACATTTATTGTGTACTTTATTTCTATTATTATTACATCAGCTCCACCTTAGATCAGCCATTAGATCCAGGAGGCTGGGGACCCCTGGGCTATAGGACAAAAGCACAGATGACGTATGCTCAAATAGATATAGAAGCTAATGAGTGAGTCCTATGAACTTCTGCGGCTCTCTGCATCTGTATTTGAATATTTGAAAATAACATATGGCATATTCACACTAAGCCACAGTGCTTGGAGTTTTCTTTCATTTTCTCTAAGGTGGAAAATGTTTTCCACCTTAGTTTTCTGTCCTTAAAAACTATGTGTTTATACAATCAGAAAATTAGAATGTCCCATTGCAAATATTTCTCAGAATTTTGAGCCAAGAGACTGATAGGGGTACTTGTCTCAAGTGTTGACTGATTTACTGAGTCAAAAACACTTATTGAATCCAAACATTTATTGAGATCTTGCTGTATATCAGAACCCATTCTAGGTTCTGGAATCTAGTGGTGAATAAGACAGACACAGTCCCTACCCTCAAGAAACAAATGCACTGAAAAGCTTTTGCTCCTGAAAAACTGTGAACCCAACCTTGAAAGCTGAGAGAGAAAAGAAATATGAGTGTGGCCATTTGGAATTCTGGACATAAAATATATGCATCACCTATTTTATGCATACGTGCTAGTACGTGGTTGCATAAAATGGAGCTTTTTTTATTATTCTTTTATGGATTGGCCATAGACTATGCAGTGCAAGTGGGACATAAAAGAATAATGGAAAAGATGAGACCTGACTAAATAAATCCCTTGAAAGCTTTTTTTAAAACACTCTGTCATGAGAATAAATTCCCCTTGCACCATTTTTTTTTTTTTGCTTTTGTTCTTTTCTAGGTCACCAGAAATGAAAATATATTAGGAGAATGGCATGTGCATTAAAAATCTTTGCAGTATCTCCAAGTCAACACTAGACCTTAAAAAACCCGAAGGAAATAATCAGAATGAATACACTGGGGGAAGGGCACTGCATAGCATTTGAAAACCTGAAAATATCTATGCATTTGTCTAGACTGGTGGTTATTACTGTAATAAGCAACTGAAGCCAAACAAATGAGACCATTTTTCGTGGTAGTTTTCAGATTGTAATCATGCACATTGAGAACACAGAATGCACATTAGATAAACCTCACGATAAGAGATTAGGGAAATAGTCTGCAGAATAAATAAAATGAGGGGTTTAGAGCCAGGCAACATTTACTGTAAATTTGGGCATATATATGAAACATCAGGCTGCAGATGTTTCATTTCCATAATATGCTATAAAATAATTCTTCATCGTTAGAAATTTCCAAGCCACAGTGAATGATAGATGAACAACTGACTGGGAGGTAGAATCAGAAAGCTTTATGATAAAAATGAGGTATTGATTCTGTGAGATTTTAATTTAGATTAGTTCACTTAGAAAAAGTAATAAATTGATATGTACTCAACACAGCTTACATTCGAAATGACTTATCAGGATTCTAAAACGAAACCTTAAGCAAGCAATAATTTTAACTGTAGTTCTCCCCCAAGTTGCCTGCAGTAAATTACAGCATCTTTGCAAATAATTGGGACAAGAACGAGACACGTAGTATATCTCTGGATGACAGATGGGAGTTTGAGCTTCAGTGCCCGAAGAAAAGATGGGAAAAGAACTGGAAAGAAGTGTCTGGCCATAATAAATTAGGAAGACAAACATCTGAACTATTATAAAAGTGATTCAGCATAAGCCATACCATATATTTGCTCGAAGCTGAGTTCAATTTGGTGGTTTCAGACGGTCAGATGTGAGGCATTATCTGTAGGCAAAGACAGAATTGGACCTTTTTGATTCATATCTAGATTTCCTGAGATTTTAATTTGTTGGCATTCAACTTCATTTTGAAAGAATGTTTCATTCAGTCTTTTGGCCTTCATTCTATGCAATTAAATCAAATAGCACATGTAAATCTGCTAACACAAAGTTTGGTCTATAAGAAGATAATAATAATAATCATGATAGTTAATAGTGTTTGAGCTCTTATTACAAGCTGGGAACTGAGCTAAATATTCTTATTATGGCATTTCTTGTGGAGTTCAGAAACCATTATGTCCCTTTCTGTGCAATTATATTTCACTTTGCATTTAGTTTTACATTTGCTATAGTGGAATCATGACCATAGAACTAGAAAACCTAAGGTGATGGGAGAAAGTGGGAAGTTAGGAGAGGAATAAAAGAGGAAGGTGAAGGTCGGACACAGGAGCAGATTTCATAGAGCTTGTCACCCTTTGTACTACTGGACAGTGAGTGGGATGGGGCTATTTCAAGGATTCGAGCATAGTGATACGATCTTAGAGTTTCAGAGGGTCATTGTGATGACTGGTTTGGGAGCAGAAGGGGACAAGCCAGGACAAAGGCAGAGAGGGAGCCTAACTGGTGGCAGTAGTTACCTAGGCAGGAGGTGATGGTGGCAAGGACCAAGGCGTCATGAGAAACGCTGCCTGCTGGGCCCAGTTTCAGTGGAAAGTCAGTAGGATTAACTGACAGTTAAGATACATGATGTGAGGAAAAGAGAATGGCTTAAACTTGAGCAACTCATTATATGAAGATGCTGTTTACTGAATAATAGAAATCTGCAGAAGGAGCAGGTGGGTGGGGGGAGGACAGGAGGCCAGTTTTATACACATTGTTTAAAAGGCCACATAGGCTTTCAGATGGAAACATGGAGATGACATTTAGATAATAGTAGAGCTTATTATGGTGACCCACTCCAGTACTCTTGCCTGGAAAATCCCGGACGGAGGAGCCTGGTGGGCTGCAGTCCATGGGGTCAAAGAAATCTGCAGAAGGAGCAGGTGGGTGGGGGGAGGACAGGAGGCCAGTTTTATACACATTGTTTAAAAGGCCACATAGGCTTTCAGATGGAAACATGGAGATGACATTTAGATAATAGTAGAGCTTATTATGGTGACCCACTCCAGTACTCTTGCCTGGAAAATCCCGGACGGAGGAGCCTGGTGGGCTGCAGTCCATGGGGTCATGAAGAGTCGAACACGACTGAGCGACTTCCCTTTCACTTTTCACTTTCATGCATTGGAGAAGGAAATGGCAACCCACTGCAGTGTTCTTGCCTGGAGAATCCCAGGGATGGCGGAGCCTGGTGGGCTGCTGTCTACAGGGTCGCACAGAGTCGGACATGACTAAAGCGACTTGGCAGTAGCAACAGTGCTTATTATTCATGATGATATTGAGGATTAAATGGGCTTTATCATCTTGCCCTGCCTACTTCTTCAATCATATCTGCCAACCCATCTTACCACCCACCCAGCACTCCTCATGTCAAACATTTCTTGCTTTCTCCTATCTCCATACCTGGGTACATGTAGTCTTTCCCTTCTCACTCATTCCCTTCCTTCTATTGGCAATAAGAAATGGGAATTTCTTACGTCAGATCTTTCCAGTTCTTCCCTTCTTGTATGTTGTGCATGCTCAGTTGCTTCAGTTGTGTCCAACTCCTTGTGACCCTGTGGACTACAGCCCACCAGATTCCTCTGTCCATGGGATTCTCCGGACAAGAATACTGGAGTGGGTTGCCATGCCCTCCTCCAGGGGATCTTCCTGACTCAGGGATTGAACCCACGTCTCCTGTCTCTCCTGCATTGCAGGTGGATTCTTTACCACTGAGCCAACCAGGGAAGCCCCTCCCTTATTGTCCAAGTCTGAGAAGAAGAAACAATTGGTATTCTTTGTCTAAGACGGCAACTATGACCTCCTCCAGGTAGCCCTCCATGACCTCTCTGGGTAGAGAGATGAGATGTCCTCCTTTGAGCATTCATACGGCCTATCTAGAGCTTTAATGACAATGTTTATTATACTTATTACTAATTGTTGTTGTTCAGTTGCCCATTTGTGTCCCAACTCTTTGTGACCCCATGGACTGCAGTATGCCAGGCCTCCCTGTCCCTCACCATCTCCCAATGTTTGCCCAAGTTCATATCCATGTAATTATTATTAATTACTAACCTAATACTTATCACTGTACTTTCACATACATGGGTCTCTCCTAATAGGCCTCATGGAAGATGAAATTGTCCCATGTTATAATAAGTATTTACTAAATATTTGCTGAATGAATGAGTAAACGAATGTTTCGTATGGCAGAAGTAAAATGGAGAAGTCATCACTTTAAAAGGATTTTTGTAATCAGAACTTTTGTCATGAAATTGACTTAAGTGGCAAATGTTGAGTGATCTTCACTGTTGAAGCCTTCCCTGAGCCAGTCTGTTTAGCCCTAGCCTCTGGCATAGTGCCTGGTACCAAGGAGATGCTGATTAGAGTTTGTTGAAAGAGGGGTTGAATGAACTCCGGAAGTGACTCCCAAAGGAAGAGTCTGCCCCCACCGTCTGTGTCAGTGAGGGAGATTAGTCACCAGAATGAAATTAGGAACTGAAGTTTCAACCACTATGATTAAAAGGACCTTTTAGAATTATTTCACAATAGTAAAGTGCCCTTCTAAAAAAGAACTTATTCTTAAACATTTCTTGAAAGTGCCAGGCATCAAAGCCACCTGCCAACATGAGTTTGCCAATACCAGATAGTTAAGAAACAAATGCCTTTATAAACAGCAGCTGCCAAGTATTTCTGAACGAGGGGCACAGGTGTTCTGATGACTACTGAGCAGCAGCTCCTCGCCTTCCCTAAACATGCCACGTTTTTCCCTCGGGCCACTCACCTACCCGGAATGCCGTTCTCTTCCACCTCACCTGGCCAGCGCTCCTCCTCCCAGCTTCAGCCTGGTGTCACGTTCACCGAGAGCTCTGTATTTACTTACTTATTTCTGGCTGCTCTGGGTCCTCGCTGCTTCCCGTGGGCTTTTTCCAGTCGGGGCAAGCAAGGCCTACTCTCGGTCTTGGTGTTCGGGCCTCCTGGTGGCTTCCCTTGCTGCAGAGCACGGGCTCTGGGCACACAGCCTTCAGCAGTCGCAGCACTCGCCCTCAGCAGGTGTGGCACAGGGACCTCAGCTGCCTCACGGCACGGTGGGATCTTCCCCGACCCGGGCTTGAACCCACGTCCCCTGTACTGGTGGGTGGATTCTTACCCACTCACCACCAGGGAAGTCAAGGAGTTCCTTCGTGATCCTGCAAGACACTGGTGGGGCCCTTCCCGTGTCCCCGCAGCACCTCCACACATCCCCCTATTGAAATGATGATCCTTCTTCATTATATATTCTTTGTCAGTGGCCTGCATTTTCCCTTTTTTATAATTTTAGCACATTTAACCCAAAGGCTGAAATATCGGTAGTACACAGGAGTCCTGAAATAAACCAGGAAGTTTGGATGGATGGGGGTGATTGGGAAAACGTTGAACAGGGCTCTTTGGAAGGATTGACTTACACAGAGGGCCCTAGAAATAAAGTGTTTCAGGAATCAGAAATCATGCTTTTCCTAGTCTATAATTCAGTCTGGGCCAGTTCCACTAATAACACCCTGTAAAGCCATGGTGGCTGAGTGGCTATTATGAAATTCCTTGTATCTCTTTTAAAAGGGATTATCATTGTTCAGTTGCTAAGTCATGTCCAACTCTTTGTGACCTCATGGACTGAAGCACACCAGGCTTCCCTGTCCTTCACTATCTACTGGGGTTTGCTCAAACTCACGTCCGCTGATTCACTGATGCCATCTAGAAAGAAAGTGAGAACGTGAAATCGCTCAGTCGTGCCCAACTCTTTGCGACTCCATGGATAGTAGCCTGCACCAAGCTCCTCTGTCCATGGGATTTTCAAGGCAAGAAGTACTGGAGTGGGTTGCCATTTCGAATGTGAAGGCCTAAACCATGTTGTCACTCCTTTGTGGCCCCTCAGGGTTTTCAAGATTGAATAGGAATATCTTAAATTCAAATTTGGCAATCTCATTTTTCCCATGAAAGAAAATTTTATAATTACTGCCACAAAGCTTCAGAGATTTCTGAGACTTTCCAACTACATCCATTTTAAAACTGAATGTTTGCCCTATTTTTTGTTCCCATTCACTCCACAGAGGGTCATTTCAAACTCTAATTTGGGGTGGAAAAGGGGAATCATTGTGGATTTCATAAGATTCCTTTTCCTGATCCACATGTCTTGAAGAAATGCACCTGAGAAAAACTTGTTGTTGAGTTCCTTTGCCTCTTTGCCAAGATTGTTTATGCCCGCAGCAAATAACGTATGCAGCCCTTGAAACTACTGAACTCACATTAGTTGTTAAACCAGTACACTGAGTACAAATTACAATTAGGGCCCCGCTGGAAAAAGAAATCCGTTATAAAGCAACCCTAAGTCCATTTACCATAATGTCTGGAGTGTGATATAAAATAGATGAGGTCATTGCCATGCTGTACCAAGATTCACACAGAAGATATATGGGCTCAGCCAAACAACACCTTACAGAACAGGTTTTCACAAGAAAACTCCTTTTAGTCAAGCTGAAAATTCCCACAATTTGACTATGGAATAAAATTTGAATCAGGTAATAAGAAATTACCAAATTTAACTTGGTGTTCAGAAACCTATTCTTGAAACAGGCATTGTTAAACGCACACATACACACATACTACATGTGCTAAAAACACTAAAGCCTCTTATGGGATAACAATCCAGAATTAAATTCGAATTCCTATAAGACATAGATTAATAATACTGACCTCTTAATTTATAAAATTTTATTTTCAAGTTAGATATGATATTTGTATTTATCACACCTCAAGAGAAAGAGAAATGGTAGAATTAGAGTTTTCTGAGAATGATATTGTAAAACAGAGACCATGCTACATTATTATTATTTTTATTTATAAATTACTATTATTTATAAATAATTGGAATCTGTGTGTATCATCACAGTGTCTTTACCATTTCCATTGGTCTTCATTCCTCTGTGTACATTTATATTTCCATCTCTAGATCATTTCCTTCTGTTGGAAGACTGTATTTCTGAAGTACAGGTCTGCTGGTGATAATTTTTTTCAGTTTTGCATGTTTGAAAAGTCTTTAGCTTCCTTTTTGAAAGATATTATTACCAGGTATAAAATTGTAGTTTAAAAGTTTTGTTCCTTCATTATTTATATATTTGCAAAGAATGAGTATTCCCAAACTATTGGATACTGGATTCCATATATGTTCTTAGATCTAATTGTTAATTGACTCATTCAAATATTTTAAAATATTTTTACCCTTTACCTTGTGTTTTAAAAACATTTTACCCTTACTAATTTTTCTCTACTTAGTCCATCAATTCCTTAAAAGCATGTGTGAAAATCTCTCTGGTAGTAGATTTGACATTTATTTTTCTGTTAAATGTACTAAATGTTACTTTACATGAAGGCATGTTGTTAGGTGCATAAAAATTTTCAGTTGCTCTTTTATAATTATGACAGAGGTTTCTAGTGCTTACCCATATGTGGTTCTTCTTGCCTTCTGGGGCCACTGAAACATTATACTTCCCTGCCTCTTTGCAGTAAGGCAAGGCCAGGGACCAGTTTCCACCAAGGGGCTGCGGGCTGAAGTGAATGTCACTTCCAGGATGAAACATTTCATTCATAGCATGTGGCCCTCTGGCACTCTCTTACCCTCCATGGCAAAAAAGGCTGTGTCTATCAGAGATGGTTGCTATGAGCTGACAAAGATTCTATCATCTTGGGTTCCTGAGTGATTATGTTGAACAGAATACCACACTGACCTATTACAGTTGTAAAATGTGAGCAACACATGTAAAACAACTGGGATTCAGGTTGATTTTTACTGTGGCAAAACCTATCCTGTCAAACTAATTTAAGTAGTGATTATCTGTCCCTACTGATGTTTTTTTCTCTAAACTTTTAAAAATTTTACGTAAAAGATTCGGACACGACCTGGCTCCTGAACAACAATGACAAGTTATGTATTTGTTTTCGGCTGGACGGGGGTCTCCACTGCTGCTTGTCCTCTCTCTGGTTGCAGGCACGCAGGCTTCTCATTCCGCTGGCCTCTCTGGTTGCTGAGCTCGGGCTCTAGCGTGCTGGGGCTTCAGTAGTTGTGGCATGTGGGCTCATAGGTATGGCTTGCAGATTCTAGAGCACAGGCTCAATAGTTGTGGCCAATGGGCTTAGCTGCTTCACCGCATATGGGATCTTCCAGACCAGGGATCGAACCTGTGTCTCCTGGATTGGCAGGTGGATTCTTTACTACTGAGCCACCCAGAAAGACTTCTAAACTTTTTAAAAACTGTGTTTTGTATTATCCATCTATCTACGTTAACTTTCTTTTCATTAGTTTGGGGAATATTTTAACTTGTCCTTTATTTTTACACAATTTTGTATTTTTTTTTTCATTTTAACTATATCTCTTGTAAACAGAATATAATAGGCTTCCAATCTGATTTTTAATTATTTCAATGCACATTAAAGTATTCATTTAATTAGTTCTAAATATTAAGGTCTATTTCTGGATGCTTGAGATAAGCAATGAAAAAAGTAGAGTTTTTTCTTTAATGAAGCTCTGAATACCTTTTATAGTAAGCTTTATCTACTAACATTTATTCCTATTGATGTTGAATTTTTATTTATTATCTAATTTTTATAACTTTTCACTTTAGTGGGGGCTTTTTTTGCTTCTTTTTTTTCTCATTTCTGCCTACTAATAGTTTTTTTCTCCTTTATTCACTTAGATGTTATACATTTAGTTTCTATTCTTCTGAGAATACCATTAAATTTTTAATACTCCCTCATGTTTGAAAAATATATAAAGAAAGCCACTACCTTTATTCTTCTCAACTATGTATGATTCTTCGGAGAAGGCAATGGCAACCCACTCCAGTGCTCTTGCCTGGAAAATCCCATGGATGGAGGAGCCTAGTAAGCTGCAGTCCATGGGGTTGCTGAGGGTCACACAGGACTGAGCAACTTCACTTTCACTTTTCACTTTCATGTATTGGAGAAGGACATGGCAACCCACTCCAGTGTTCTTGCCTGGAGAATCCCAGGGACGGCAGAGCCTGTTGGGCTGCCATCTATGGGGTTGCACAGAGTTGGACACAACTGACGCAACTTAGCAGCAGCAGCTTGTATGATTCTTAGAACATTTGTTACTAAATTTCCTTTCTCTTCTGCTGCTGCTGCTGCTGCTAAGTCACTTCAGTCGTGTCCGACTCTGTGTGACCCCATAGACGGCAGCCCACCAGGCTCCCCCATCCCTGGGATTCTCCAGGCAAGAATACTGGAGTGGGTTGCCATTTCCTTCTCCAGTGCATGAAAGAGAAAAGTGAAAGTGAAGTCGCTCAGTCTGTCCGACTGTTAGCGACCCCATGGACTGCAGCCCACCAGGCTACTCCGTCCATTGGATTTTCCAGGCAAGAGTACTGGGGTGGGGTGCCATTGCCTTCCCCGTCCTTTCTTCTAACTTCATGTAATTATTGTTTAGTATTTTAGTTATTCTTTGCTTTTATATAGTCCTCTGCTAAGTCGCTTCAGTCATGTCCGACTCTGGGCGACCCCATAGACAACAGCCCACCAGGCTCCCCCGTCCCTGGGATTCTCCACGCAAGAACACTGGAGTGGGTTGCCATCTCCTTCTCCAGTGCATGAAAGTGAAAAGTGAAAGGGAAGTCTCAGTCCTGTGCGACCCTCAGCGACCCCATGGACTGCAGCCCACCAGGCTCCTCCATCCATGGGATTTTCCAGGCAAGAGTCCTGGAGTGGGGTGCCATCGCCTTCTCATGAATCATTATTTTTGACCGTTTAATGAAGTCAATGGTTGTGGAGATGTCACCCTATCCATATTAAATCGCTTTGTTTAGTTGCTTTCTACATTCTCTGTCCTCTGCCCTCACTTTCCTTTTTCTGAATTGTAACCTTTCTATAAGGATTTGGGGTGAAAACTTCTGAGTCTTTTTCTGAAAATGTCATAATTTTACCTTCACAGTTGAATAAGGAGTTGTAGAAATAAAATCCACTTTTGGTTAAACTGTACATGACATTGCTATTTTTGTAGGTATAAGGCTTTAATATCTGCAGTTTTATACAGTTCAAACTCACTAGATTATCAGCTTTTTTTCCCTCAGTGTCTAAGATCTTTGGCCTCTGTTACTGGTATTGAGGAGTTTTATTTCAATGTAACTATTTTTGTCTAATAGAAGTGACTTATTTTCTCTGATTTTTAAAGAATTAGTAATTATTCTTAGTTTTGCTCTGCTTTTGTTGATTGAAGGATTGTACTTTCATTATTTTTTCCTTGTAATTTAGTTTGCACTGGGATGTTGGTGCTTTACATTTAGTTTCTACCATCCAGCAAAATGAATCGGCCATACGTACACGTATATCCCTTCCCCTCTGGATTTCCTTCCCACTTAGGTCACCACGGTTCATTAAGTAGAGTTCTCGGTGCTATACAGTGCATTCTCATTAGTTACCTGTTTCATGCATAGTATTAATACTATATATGCATCAATTCCAATCTCCTAATTCCTCTGACACTCCTCTTCTACTTTTGAATTTGTGGAGTCTTTATTAATTTTGGGAAAATTGCAGTTATCTCTTATATCTATTACTAGTCTCCTTTTTTCCCCTACTATTTCCATTTGGAATTCCTGGTAAATGTATTTTGGACCTTCTCACTCCATCCCCTTTATTTCTAAACATTGCTTTCTAGTTTCCACTTCTTATCATTCATGATACATTGTTGACTTTTTCCTCAAACACATGTTTCTGTTTATTAATTCCATGTGTTTATCTGACTTTCAACACATCTATTATTTTTTGTTTCAATTATTGTATTCTTCTACGTCTTAAAATTTTATTTAATTTTCTAAATCTTCTTATTCTTTTCATGTAATATCTTATATGTGTTTGGTGATTTTGATTCCTTCACTTAACACTTATTCTTCAATATGATTTTACTTTCAGGTTGACATTCTAATACCTCAAATTTGTACAACACGAATTTTGTTGCTATTTTGCATGGTGATGCTAACACATTTGAATTGATTCCTCACAATCTTTCTTAAATAGGCTCATGCAGCTAATCTCTTTGGTTATTGTTTTTTTAACTGGGTATAATATGTGACATAAATTAAGAGTTTACATTTGTTTTTAGAAGTTACTTCCTAGGACCACTTTTTATGTTAAACTCTGGGATTGGAGTTCCCAGACCACACAGGTGGTATAAATTCAAAATATAAACCTGAAGGATGCATAAATCTAGAGTTTTAAATTATATTTTCCTACCATAGACCAGGCCTAGACAGACAAAAACCTTTATTTTTCTTTTCCCTGTACCAGCAAGTGGATGTTTTTCTAACTCTAATACTTCACAATGTGTCTAGTTCTTCAAGGTTCCCAGAATTATGCAACAGCCATAACTTCAGCTCATAGCCCTATAAATATATGAAAGTGAAAGTTGCTCAATTGTGTCTGACTCTTTGCGACCCCATGGATTGTATAGTCCATGGTATTCTCCAGGCCACAATACTGGAGTGGGTAGCTGTTCCCTTCTCCGGGGGATCTTCCCAACTCAGGGATTGCACCCAGGCCTCCCACATTGTGGACAGATTCTTTACCAGCTGAGCCACCAAGGAAGCCCCTAGATATAGATAGAGATAGATAGAGATAAATAGATATAGATATCTGAGACCTTTTTGCCTGTGACTGTCAGGGCCCTAAAATTCCAGATAATGGGTCACTGATACTATTATCTCCCTCCCCCTTCTCTCCAGTCACAACTGCATCACACTAGCCTTTAGTCCTTTGTTTCTGACTCCTGGAGATTTCATGTCATGTGTATGTCTATGTCTATGCGTGCGTGTTTGTGAGCTCACAAATGTATTTGAAGAGTGTTGTGCTTTAGTCAACTTTCCAAGTGTTTGTAGCACCTTTTTCAAGTCTAGATGTAGTACATAAAAATAATGTAGAAGAGAAAGGAAATGAAGAAGGGGAGATGGAGGAGAGGCAAAAGGGAAGAAACTCATAATCTTCTGGTAAGAAAATCAAGGAGTAAACAGGCAATTAAATTTGGAACAAAGATGTGAGGAGATGAAATGCTGCCAATTCCTGACAGTACAGGATTAAAGTGAAAGGAACAATCTCTGAAAAGTTGGTATAAGCAAAGTTTTCTTGGCTAGAACCCAGAAGGCACAAATAATAAAAGAAAAAATTAATAAATTTGACTTCATTAAAATTGGAAATGTATGCTCTTTGAAAGATAGCATTAAGAAATTAAAAATACAAATCACGGACTAGAATATATCTGCAATGCATATATCTGACAAAAGACTTAAGTCCAGAATCTATAAAGAACTCCTACATTTCAAGAGTGACAAAAATAGGCAAGATTTGAACAGATTTCACAAAAGAAGATAAACAATAAGCTAATGAAAAGATGCTCAAAATCATGAGTCATCAATGAAATGCTAATTAAAAGCAAATTGAAACATCACTATATATTGATTAAATGGATACAGTAAAAAATTAAAATACCATGATTTGGTTATGAAATGCAGGAGCTCCAATTCCCAAATATTGTTGATAAGAATGTAAAATGGTGTACTCACTTTGGAAGAGTATTATCAGTTTCTTACATAGTTAGACATACATATGACTTAGTAATTGTAGGGTTTTTTCCCTGAATAGAAATGAATACATGCCTACACAAAAACTTGTCTTCAAGTATCCATGGAAGCTTTGTTCAAAATAGCCAAATGATAGAAACCACTTAAATCCCTGTCAGCAGGTAAGTGGATTCACAAAGTGTGGTGGAAGTATTCATCAGTGTAGTGCTGAGAAATGAAATGAACAAACCTCAGATCCACACAATAACATGAGTGAATTGGGAGAAACACAATACAGAACAAAAGAAGCCAGAGCAAGAGAAGAGGTACTATGTTCTTTTCATTTGTATGAAATTCTAGATCTAAGGTATAGTGGTGCAAACAGATCACTGATTGCCTAGGGCCAGAAGTATAAACCATAAATTTCCTACAACTCTGTATCAAGGTACTTTGGGGAGTGATAAAGTGTTCTATGTCTTGAGATGGTAGGAGTTGTATGGTGTGCACAGTTGCTCAGGTTTAAGCCATTTGAGACCCAGAACAGCCAAGAAAAAACAGAAAATTTCCTTGATAATAACAGATATTGGCTATCCCACTTTGGTTCTGTGAGTGCTCAGAACCATTTAATTTGATTTTGGAAAACAAAGCAATGAGATGTTTCAAGTGCCTGAATATTGTGAGCAAATATCTGCTGCATGCCAGTGATTAATACCATCTTTCCTGAACAAGAAAAGGGCTAATCCACAAGCAGGATGAATAACCCATGCAATCCTGCGATTGTCTCCAGACCATACACTGTCTTATAGCCAGGGCAACTAGCACCAAATGAGCAAAACTCAGTATTTTCTGTGTTTTTTTCCAGTCTGTGTTCCCTTAGGAATGAAAAGGGCTTTATAAATTTTAAATGGCATTATCACCATCATTGTATAAAGGTGCCATCCAACTTCTCATGATATTAAAGTAAAGCAGCTTCAGCTCTTTGCTTGTCATAGACGTCTGTCAGCCTAAACTATGGTGACTGCTTCTACTTGGGGGACTTAGGATTTTTCTTTCTGTTATTGGAAGTGTGCACCCCTCCATCACAGCCTTCTCTGGTGTTTGGTAGATTCTGCCATGGAGACAACACTGGCAGCTTGAAGCCTGATGTGTGAAATAACATGTCAGTGTCCAACCTTGCTTGGCAATGAGAAGTGGCATTTCTAGGAGTTCAAATACTCTGGCTCAAATTCAGAGCCAGAGCCTTTTGCTGAGAGTGGATAAATATATAAATGGAAAGAGCCCTGATCACTCCTATTCCTTATCTACTTGATTGCATATTGTATTGTTTTGATTTACAACCCACTCTCAAATTCCTGCTTTGATAGTATCTATTATCTGTGGCTGTCACTTGCAAGAACTGAATTTTATTTTCTTTTGCTCTTACATACCTGGGGTGGATGAGAAATGGCCTCCTCTGTACTTTCATTTTCACAGACTTTTCATAAAAATGTTGACAGGGAAGTCCCTCAAATGCACATATATAGTGTCTGTACCTAAGGGGTGGGAAAGCCTGGAAGGAAAAATAATGAATAGACCTTGAGCACTGAAATAAAAGGAGAGAGGGAAAACATCGCTGCAGTGAAGTTTTTATTGTTTGGAGCAAAGAGAGGTTAGATAAAGAACTCAGAAGAGGGTGTCAGGCCACCTGGGCCCCCTGCCACTTTCTAAGTTAATTAATGTTTCAGAAATGAATGTTTCTCATGTTTAAAGCAGTGATTCCTACCCACAATTTTGTTTTGAAGATTAAATCAGAAAATGTGCAGTGCCCAGCACTATCCAAAAATAATTAATTAATTGATTAATTAATTTATCTTTGGTTAAACTGGGTCTTTGTTGCTGTGTGCAGGCCTTCTCTAGTTGTAGCGAGCAGGGGCTACTCTGTTGCAGTGTGTGGGCATCTCATTGAGGTGGCTTCTCTTGTTAGGGAGCACGGGTGCTAGGCTCAAAGGCTATAGAGTATTGGCTCAGTAGTTGTGATACATGGGCTTAGATGCTCTGTGAAAGTGAAGTCGCTCAGTCATGTCCGACTCTTTGTGACCCCATGGACTGTAGCCTACCAGGCTTCTCTGTCCATGGGATTCTCTAGGCAAGAATGCTGGAGTGGGCTACCATTTCCTTCTCTAAGGGATCTTCCCAACCCAGGGATCCATGTGGAATCTTCCTAACCAGAGATGGACCAAGTGTCCCTTGCATTGGCGGGTGGATTCTTAATCACCAGATCTCGAGGGCAGCCCAGAGCCTGGCACCTCGAGGGTATTATTTCAGCTTTGTGCATGTGTGCTCACTCACTCCAGTCATGTCCAACTCGTGGTGACCCCGGGGACTGTATGTAGCCCACCAGGCTCCTCTGTTCATGGAATTCTCCAGGCAAGAATACTGGAGAGGGTCACCATTTCCTTCTCCAGGGGATCTTCCGAACCCAGGGATCAAACCCGGACCTCCTACATTGCAGGCACATTCTTTACCCTCTGAGCCACCAAGGCTCTGGACCGTTTTAGTAAACAGCACATCGAACAGACTCAATGTGTGACGTCTAACCATTGGACGCATCACAAAGATAAGGGTAAAGTGTAGGCCGTTAGGAAGGGAGCATACAGAATCCCAGGACTGGCAAGAGTGGGTGCCACTACCAGTCCCAGCCTCCGAGTGAGGTAGTTACCTGTGCTCAGCAGAATAGCAGCCCGTCTAACCAGAGCTGGAGTGCAGTAGAAAGATCCAGTTGACACATGATAAACTAGCCCACCGTAGACCATCCTTTTTCACCTTAACTTTTCTGGAAGGGGAAATCACATTTTCTTTATCTTTAAAGCCAAAGAAATTTCTCCTAATCTGCACCTAAGAAAAAGAAATTCTGTCTTCTCCTATCATTTAGTTGTTGTTTGATTTATAGACCTGACTGCAGTTTCCTCCTTCCTGCTATGTGACTGTGCAATTCTAATCGTTTGGATCTTTAATGATAGGGATGATGTCTCTCTCATCTGTGTATCTCATCAGTGTCTAACAAATTTGGTGCTCAATGAGTTGACTTGGAGACAAAAATTTGATTTACCCACTGGACTTTCATGAGCTCATTGAGTGTTACATCAGGACTGATGAAAAGATAAAGACATCAGACAAAATCACTGGGGATAAAGTGCAGAGATGAGAATTCATTCATTAGAGATGATGCAAAGCATGCAATCTATTTTACTGAGTACTAATTTTGTGTCAAGTACTCTTTTTCCAATTTTCTATGGGGCAAGACAAGTATATTGGCCATCTATTCATTTATTTGTTATTTTCACTAATATTTATGCACATGATCAAGATAGGGAATAGGAGAAAGAGTGGTGTATCTAGTGTGGATCAAGTGTGAGGTGGCTTTTATTCAACTTGATGAAGACCAGAGGTAAAGAAAGAGTGCAGTGAACTCACATAAGAGACTAGAAGGGCATGACCATTAATGCCAAAAAATTAGCTCTTCTTGTGGGCAGTCAGCTCTCTCTGAGCATCTATGATTAACAATGTGGAAGAAAGGCAACAGCGTTTATCATGGAGACAAACCAGCTACAACCCCTAGTAACACAGAAGGGCAGACGGAGGAAGCTTCTAATGGTAATTCAGGCAGAAGCAGTGAGAGACATATGGTTGACAGAAAAACAAAGTGATGATGACAACTAAACTTCCCGGATGTAGAGTGACGTGTCCTGAGTAGGAAAAGGAACACATTCAGAGCACTCAGATGAGATTGTTCTAGTGTGCAGGAGGTAGAAATTTTGAATTGCCAAGGGGCTGAGATAGACAGCTACTCCATTTCTAATGTCTTGAGTCATTTTTAAGGACTAGAAACCCTGGACAAGAGTTTCTTTGATAAAAATTGTATCAGGAGAAGGTCTCATAAAGAAGACTTATATACAGATCGGGTTTTGACTGCAATTTAGAATCATGCTTAGAAACAGCTACCTTGAGTATTGAGGGTTTCCTCACTCTGAAGAGGATAACTGCTCTATCTCTGAGGTGAAAGTACTTTGTTAATAAGTATCTTAAGGATTAGAGTTTCCCAAAGATTGGTCAGCAGAATGAAGTTAATTTCCCATCCCTGAAGATGAGTTCATTCAAGGGAAACTACAAACATCCTGATTCTGGTCCTCTTGAGAGAATCAAATGGAAAAGCCGGCCTCGGGGGCGAGTGCTAATGTCAGTCACCCCTAGCTGCTGTGGAAGTGACAAACAGATCTATTATCTCAGTGCAGCGTATGACCTCCGTGCCCTGAAATAGAGAGAACTTCTGAGAAGAGCCAATTGAGCATCCTTCTGTGAGAAGCAATATTCCTTGAAATAGAAATGGTGTGATAGCCAGTCAGGCATGGGTTTGAATTCTGACTCTGACACATTCAATAGTTCTATAACCACAGGAAATGGGGGCTGGGGCTGCTGGAATTAGCAAGCAAACTAATATGTTCATTTAGTCACCTTCTGTTTATTTAGTGATTCATGGGGTCGCAAAGAGTCAGAAATGACTGAGCGACTGAACTGAACTGAACTGAACTGAAAGAATCTGGCTGCCAGTGCAGGATACACAAGAGGCACAGGTTTGATTCCTGGGTCAGGAAGATCCCCTGGAGGAGGGCATGGCAACCCACTCCATTATTCTTGTCTGGAGAATCCCTGTGGACAGAGGAGCCTGGTGAGCTACAGTCCTTGGGGTCGCAAAGAGTCAGACATGACTGAAGCAACGTAGCATGTGCATGCACTGACACATGTTTGGTGCTGGAGACACGGTGATGAACAATAGAAAAGTCTTAAAACACACCTTTGGAGATTTTATTTCAATCTCAATCAGATATCATGCATGAAAGTGAATAATTATGACAGTACCTAGAGCTATGAACCAGAATATGTGCTCAATAGTAACTACTTAGGAGTGGGGGGAAGGGCACCACTGAACGTAGTGTGAGCTTAGCTGTGAAGATGTAAATCATGGAAAAGAGTGAGGGAAAGTATATTCTCAGCAAAAAAAAGAGCAGTAATTCCAAAGACGCCTTGAGCAGAGTTATCTGTACTCTCATGCTCACTGCAGCATTACTCACAATAGCTGAAACATGGAGACAACCTAGTGTGCATCAACAAATGAGTGGATAAAAGAAATGGGATATATCCATTGCGGGGATATTTTTTAGCCTTAACAAAGAAGGAAATCCTATCATTTGTGATGACACAGATGAACCTGGTAGACATTATATTAAGTGAAATAAGCTAAACACAGGAAAATGACTGCTGCGTGATCCCACTTGTATGAGGTATCTAAAATAGAAACTCAGAAACAGAGAATACATTGGAGGAGGGATGAGGTTGGAAATGGGAAGTTGTTTACAGTTATACAAGACAGAAATTCTAGAGATCTGCTGTACTAAACATAATGCCCACAGTTAACAATACAGTGTTGTGCACTTAAAAACTTGTTAAAGGTAAATCTCATGTTAAGTGCTCTTGCCACACACACACAAAACAAACAAAAGCAAGAGGTCACAAGAAATCTTCTGGAGGTGACAGATATGCTTATTACCTTGATTTTGGTAGTGTTATCATGGGTATATGGTGTCTACTAAGTCATTTCAATCATGTCCAACTCTTTGCGACCCCATAAACTTTAACCCACCAGACTCTTCTATCCATGGGATTCTCCAGGCAAGAAGACTGGAGTGGGTTGCCATGCCCTTCTCTAGGGGATCTTCCTGGCCCAGGAATCGAACCTACATCTCTTGGGTCTCCTGCATTGGCAGGTGGTTTCTTTGCCACTAGCACCACCTGGGAAGCCCCATGTGTATATTAAATACATGCAATTTTTTGTATATATGCCAATAAAGCTGTAAAAAAGAAAATAAAGACTTAAAATTTTAAAGTATATAAAATAAACAATTATATTCAATAGCACATTCTGGCTTTGTAACAAAAGATTAATACTACTACTATTACACTGATAATATATGCATGTTTAATTTTAGTTTAGGAAAAAAATAAAATAAAAAGTAAATTTAAAAATCTTAGATTTTCACACTACTACAATTTTTTTTCCCCTTCAAACTCTTCTGCATTCTCCTTTCCAAAGCAAAATCTGAGAAAATTACCCATAATGTGCATTGGGTCAACACTATGGTATCATGCTACATTAGGTGCCAATGTGTCAACTGGCACCATCTGGACTGAAACACGTTTTCTTCGCTTGATGTCAAAAGAGCAAAGACAGCAGAAGTCATATTTAGTGTGCTGGAAACTTCTAAGTATCCATCCACAGAAGGCTTCTGAGGTTGAGAAAGCAGAAGCCTGAGTCACAAATAGCCTGAGAGTCCTGGAGTTGGCCAGGAAGCCTGATGGAAGGCGTGGACAGAGAGCACAGCCTGCAGTCTTAGGTGATATCACTTCCCTCACCTGTAGACGCAGAGCAGGCGACGGCACCCACTCCAGTCCTCTTGCCTGGAGAATCCCATGGACGGAGGAGCCTGGTGGGCTGCAGTCCATGGGGTCGCGAAGAGTCGGACACAACTGAGCGACTTCACTTTCACTTTTCACTTTCATGCATTGGAGAAGGAAATGGCAACCCACTCCAGTGTTCTTGCCTGAGAATCCCAGGGACAGGGGAACCTGGTGGGCTGCTGTCTGTGGGGTCACACAGAGTCGGACAGGACCGAAGTGACTTAGCAGCAGCAGCAACACCTATAGACGAGAGGTGGAAAAGCTGCATTTGTCCTCCACCGGTGATATAGACAGCCCCACATGGGATCTGTGAGTCGAAGGGTTAAATGGTGACCAGAATCTCCATAGTTATGTTGGGAGGAGGGGCTCTAGAACTTTCTTTGGGATTATTGTCAGGCTGTAACGACTCCAGGCCCCAGTGACTTTAAGCCTATGTGTAGCAGCTACTGTTTTCCCATCTTGTTTTGAAATGCTTTTAAGCATGTTTTATTGAATTTGTCCATAAATAACCTCTTTTGGTGTTAATTTTTTATGATTTACTTATTTTTGCTGTGCCTGGTCTTTGCTGCTGCACAGGCTTTTCTCTAGCTGCAGTGCGAGGGCTTCCCATTGAGGTATCTTCTCTTATTGCAGAACACAGGCTCTAGGGCCCGCGAGCTTCACTGGTTGTGGCCCATGGACTCAGTAGTTGAGGCTCGGGGGCTCTAGAGCACAGGTTCAGTCACTCTGAGGCATACCCTCCTGGATCAGGGATAGAACCTGTGTCTCCTGCATTGGCAGGCAGACCCTTTACCACTGAGCCACCAGGGAAGCCCCGCTGTTTACAAGCACAGAGTATTTCACTGTACAGGAAATTTCTGACTTCCAGGAAAGGAACTTCTGAGTCATCAGAATCATGTATCACAGAGCAGTTGGTCAAACATGCATTAACTTCCCCATGAGACTCTCACAGCCTGTGCTCGAACATGGATATTTCTGAAAGTATCTGAGTTTTGTGCAGTGAGCAGGTTCATATACAGCAAATCATAGACAACTCTTAGAATCGCCAGAGTGAGTACACCTTAGATATTGCTCCTCCAAGTAGCCCATTTTTACTTTATTTTTTAAGCAAGTAGTAAAAATTTACTAACTGCATTACGTATTTTTACACCATTAAGGGCATATTGTGTGTGCAATTTAATGTCATATTTCCACTTCCCTTAGTATTCTAGCATACATTTTTCTATGTAATTTTTAAATTGAAGTTTAATTTACATTATGTTAGTTTAAGATATACAGCATAGTGATTCAATATTTTATAGATTATACTTCAAAGTTATTATAAAATATTGGTTATGTTCCCTGTGTTGTACAATTTGTCCTTGTAGTTTATTTATTTACTTATTTATTCATGCTTTTTATTGAAATATAGTTGTGTACAATATTGTATGTTATAGGTGTACAGTATAGTGATTCACAATTTTTAAAGGCTATACTCCATTTATAGTTTCTTTAAAATGCTGACTCTACTTCCTGTGCTGTACAATATATCCTTGCAATTGTTTTATACATAATGGGTTGTACCTCTTAATCCTCTGATCCTATATTGCCTTCCTTCCCTCTTTCCTAACCACTAGTTTTTTCTCTATTTCTGTGCGTATGCTTTTTTGTTATATTCACTAGTTTTTTTGTATTTGCTGCTTATTTATTTAATACATAATAGTTAAGCCTCTTAATTCCATACCCATATCTTGCTCCTCCTCACTCCCTTTTCCTTGCTGATAACCAGTAGTTTGTTCTGCTATGAATGTGTTTCTCTTTTGTTGCATTCACTTTTTTCATTTTTTAGAGTTCACATACAAATGATAACATAAAATATTTGTCTTTCTTGGGTAAGCATAATACCCTCCAGATCATCCATGTTGTTGCAAATGGAAATTTTTCATTCTTTTTTATGGCTGAGTACTATTCTGTTGTATGTATATTTCACATTTTATCCATTCATCTGTTGATAGATGCTTATCTTGAGTATTGTAAAGAATGCCACTATGAACTTTGGGGGTGCATTGTATCTTTTCAAATTAGTGTTTTTATTTTCTTTGGATATATACCCAAGAATGGAATTGTTGCATATTCCAAGTAGCCCATTTTTGAAAGTAGTAGGGATATCCAAATTCCTCTCTTATTTTACATTCAACGTAGTAAAAAAATTACAGGGGTTTAATGATCAGCTACCCCACTGACAATTATATTTTCTATATTTTTTATAGCTCCTTCTCCAAATTTCTATATGCTCAGCTTATTTTGACTTATATGGTGACTTTTCAGAATGATACTTACAAATCCCTAAGACTCACACTTTGTTGGATCCCAGAGTGGTGCATCCTGATCATGCTAAACAAGATTGAGATGAAGCACAATGGATCAGACTACCAGGGCCCTTAGGAGAGGGAAATTCTCAACCAAACCAATAGTTTCTAGCCTCCAGGTATAACTGTGCTTGAGCAAGAGAGCTCATAACAATTTAAAGAAACAGTATGACCTGACCTATAAGTTCTCTGAAAGATAAAGTATAAATCAGCATGACGGTGGGTCCCTTGTGCAGAGGAGGTGAGCAGGGAAGCCCCACAGGCAGATAAGGTAAATGTGCCCCTAACCTAGTCTCACATCCGGAATAGGTAGTCAAGACTTGGGTCAGCCACTTTACCATCAACACACATGCCCAGCTGAGCAGATTAAAACTTTAAACAAGCCATCCAAGATGGAAAATTCTGTATGTACCATTCTATCTTGAAATTCCATAAGAAATACCCATATTAGTGGCTCCTCTGTTTTAGGAGCCTAAAGTGCTGCTCAGACCCTGACACTGGGAGAAAGTCCCTCCATTTGAAGGCTACAAGTCATGATTTGGCAGGAGGGCAGGGTGACAACCATATCTAATCAAGGTCACCATGCCCCGGTCTGTTCTCTACTTGTCCCAAGAGCCCTGGGGTGAAGTTGGCTATGCTCTCAAAGGATAATTTAAAAAATCAACTCCCAAACAGGAACCTACATGTTTGTTTAGGAAGACGTATCATATATGTGCTTATATACTTACAAAATGGATTATTATGAAAAGGAAGAGTATCCACAAGAAACTCACCAGAATCCTGCTTCCCGCTGACTTGATAGTTGGTGGAGCTAAACTTTTAGGAAATTTAAAAAGCACACTAATTTGCAAAATAGACAGCAAGGGCTTCCATGTGATTCTCAACTATAACTTCCAATTTACAAGTCTTTCATCTGTCTTCACTTATTATCTGCCCTTTTCCCCTTCAACATTATTTGAACCACAACATTCCCATCAGTATGGAGATTCTGAAGAATTGCTCAAAGGCTTCCCTAAGGAGTACAGAACCATCTGTTCAGATATTTTAGGGTACTTTCAACCATAGGACAGTGGTGTCTGGACACATGCCATATATCATATCTATTGGTGAAATCCAATCAGCTCAGGATCAACTTGAAATAATAATAATCATAGTATGTATTAATAATGGTAGTAGTGGTAGTAGCAGTAACAGTGGTAGTGGTAATAATAATACTAATAGTAGTAGTAATACTTGCCACCATCTTGATCATTTTATACACATTGTCTCATCAAATGCTATTGACAAGCTATAAGATAGCACTTTTAAAAGCAGAAGAAACTGACTTCTAAAGCCATGTAGCTAATACATGGCAGAGGCAGAATTAAGCCCAGTTTCAGTGACTCGTACTCTTACCTGCTTCTCCACGTTGTTCCTTGAGAGACAAAGATCAAGCTAATTTGCATGTTGCACAAGTGCTAGACCAAAACCCTGAACCGAGATTATTGGCAGCTTTACCCAAAGATCCTCCAGCCGCAGCTCTTAGGGACCCAACAGGCATAAGGCAGGCAGAACACAGATAAAGATAAACCATACACCTGGCATGAAGCCCCATCATGGAGCTTAGATCACGCCTGGGGAGAAAGACCCATTGGAGGGTGTGGAAACTTGAGAGAAGCTGACTCTGAGTGGAAAGTATTTTGAGAGCAACCAGAACAAAGGAGCAGAACAGAGTGACAGGTGACATGCAGCAGAGGGCATGGCTCCTTACCAGGAATGTGCCATGGCCAGGCCAGATGCCATGCTGTTAGCCTTGGACACTATCAGCACTCAGGTCATTGTAAGTCACAACACCCCTAAAGTGTCAACTTCCAATTTGAGTTCATGCCCATTAGACTTTCCTTTATAGCTATGATTGTTGTTCACTAGGCCAGGTGGCTGTGTAGAACACAGGTTAACCAACCTTGTTATTATTTTTCATTTAAATTATTCCTGCATACTTTATATTAGATTCAATATATTTTCGCCCCTGGAATCTGTCTTTGAAGACTATAGAATCTAGTGGGCAGTTAGACACATAAATAGCTACTAGGATCTATAAAACATGTTAGAAGCAGTGTAGTTGAATTTTTTTAGAACCACTTTCTTGAGTTATGGTTGACATACAAACAGCTGTACATATTTAATGGGTATAACCTGATGAGTTTGGAG
This sequence comes from Oreotragus oreotragus, assembly GCA_006410675.1. Taxonomy (NCBI): domain Eukaryota; kingdom Metazoa; phylum Chordata; class Mammalia; order Artiodactyla; family Bovidae; genus Oreotragus; species Oreotragus oreotragus. The sequence continues at coordinate 56,639 of SJYX01022269.1, read as the reverse complement.
ATAAGTGTACACCCATGAAACCATCACCACAATGTATCCAGTAAAGCTATCTATCATCTCAAAAAGTTTCTCCAGAGACTTGTAATAACAGGTGCATATTGATCAACTGAAAACTGTATTTATTATTATGTAACACAGGGTACCAACCAGAGCCAAACAGCATTTATTTATTCATTTATTCAGCCAAAATATATTTCTCAAGTCTCTGTTAAATGTCAGATACTGCATTCATTGCTTGTATATACTTACAGTCAATATAGGGTAACAGGGAAGAGACATTTTTAAGGTCTATTTTTAATTAATGCTCCAGAGAGAAGTTCAAGAAGCTATGGGGGTGCAATATGGGGGAGTCTACACCAGGCCTAATTGAGTGTCATTTAAATTAAGACTTGGCTGAAAATTTAGCCCCTTTTTTTGTGAGGAAGAAGATAAGACTCTTCCAGGCAGGGAATAGAAAATGCCTAGTCCCTGAAGGAGAAGGCTGAGATGAGTAGAAATGTGTCTGAAGTAAGAACAGAGGGAAAGAAGAGGTACCAAGTGAGGCTGGAGACAAGGGTCATGGAAGACATTGTCAATCATAGTTTTATTCTAAGGGCACATTATATATGTTAACTCTATGGGTGGAAATCTGATCTTCTGTCTTTTGTATTTGGGGGAGCTCATCCTTAGAAAATTTCAGTGAGAACTTGGATTTACACCAAAGCAGTCTGGCTCCAGAACCCAGCTGAACTGTTACTTGACGTGCCCTGTAATGATTAGCTTTGTGTTTCAGAGAAGAGTGCATGGGTAAGCATGTTCTATACATCAGTCATATCAGTTGGATATGTGAGTGAACAAGAGTAGACTCAGATTTCAAGAAGAAATTACTGTTCATCTATCTGCCTTGAGTACATAAAGCTAGAGGAGACCTTTTGACAAATGCAACCATCACTGGCCAAAGTACTTTCTGTGTCTATAAGACATTTTGCACTTAAGAGACTGCAAAAATAGGAGTAATCCATATTTCAGCAACTTCCATTAAGCTGTCATACACCCGCTCTGCATTTCCTGCGTTATAGCAAACCTTGGATTAATAAAATTTTCTATACTTAGTGAGAGTTTTCCCCTCTCACCTGCCCAACCATCCTGTGTTCTGCTTCTGCTATCACAGTCTAATAATTTTAATGCGAGCAGCACAAGATCAAACCCAGATCTTGGGCCCTTGAGTGACTGTGAATCATTTAGCAACTGCAAGCCCATCTTTAATGAAAGCTGGAAAGGACTGAATTTTGAGCTTTTGTTTTCCCCACATGAACTGTGCCATAGAGTAGTGATAATCATTCTGATAAGCAAATGTGCCTTTTCTGCAATTCTAGATAAAACTCCTCCCCACCCCAATACCTGAGCATGAGAAATTATAAATAAAAGTCATTTAATTTTGTTTTGTGTATTTTATATATATGATAAAGTTGAGACACTATAGATACTCTATAGATATAAACATATTATAATTAAGCACTTCAAGACTGGTTTTCAAAGTGTATTTTTCAGTAAGTAATACAGTCACTCAAAACAATTTTCCACCCATCTCACTGAAACATTATATATATTTATATCCAAATACATATATATATATACACACACCTATGTACATAAAATTCTAGTTTCTCATTCTTTAAGTAGAAAAATTGAGGCCATATTCAAGATCAGCAAGTTATTTAGGTCATTCAGTGTGTTTTCAAGACATTTCATGTGTGGGTTGCATTTATAATTCTATAGCTAATGGCCCTCAGTAATATTGTGAGTATTATTCAACAGCTGATAAAAATTTCTCTGAAGTTGTATGGTCATCATCATCACCATTATGATCAGTACAATTGCCTTTTTCAGATGAGGCAGAATTCACTACTTCTCAGGGTAGTAGGTCCAGAAGACAGAATGCATATATATATATATATACACACACATATATAGCATTACTTGACTTTCTTTACTTCTAGTCTCCTCACCTCAATCCCACCTTGTCACCTCACCAAGAAATTTTGCTTCTTTAATGTTTTTTTTTTTGACTCCATAACTTTTTTATTTACATCAGGGAATTGAAGACCATCTCTCTCTCTCTTTTTTTTTTTTGGCCACACTGTGCAGCATGTGGGATCATAGTTCCCCAACCAGGGATTGAACCCTCACCCCCTGTGGTGGAAGGATAGAGTCTTACCCACTGGACAGCCAGGGAATTCCCTGAAGGTCTCCTCTTGACCCTCAAGTCAGTTTTCATGTTATTTATGTAGCTATAATGAGCTGGAGGAGGAGTATACAGTTTTAGAGCATGCATTTTGGAATATCACAAACATGAGCTTGAATTAGTTCTATTATGTGTTAGCTTTGGGAAGTTCATTTATACCCTCTGAGCTATTTCCCATCTGTAACATGGAGGTTGGGCTTCCCAGGTGGATCAGCAGTAAAGAATCTGCCAGCAGTGCTGGAGACCCAGGAGACTTGAGATCAATCCCTGGATCGGGAAGATTCCCTGGTGGAGGGCATGGCAACCCACTCCAGTATTCTTGCCTGGAGAATCCGATGGACAGGGGAGCCTGGGGGGCTACAGTCCATGGGGTTTCAAAGAGTGGACACGACTGAAGTGACTGAACACGCACGCACGCACAACGTGGAGGTTATCATACATACGTCATAAAATGTAGCTGTGAGTCAAATAAAATTTATTTAACTTCTCAACCCAGGACCTGACACCTTGCCAGGCCCTATTAATGTTATTATCAACATTATTGTCAACAACATATCACTATTGTGATTATCCTTTAGAAAAGGTTAACCGTAGTCTCTCCTTCCAGCCATCAGTTCAGTGTCTCCAGTCCTTTCTCCAAGACTTTTGAAGGGACATGCCAATTTCAGGCTGTTAGTGCAGACTCACTGAGCACTAAGACGGGGTGGCATTTGTGGGGCACAGAAGGAGGTGGGGGCAGCCTCTCTCTCTCCGAGTGAAGCTGGAACATGAAGCTGGCTAGATGTGTGGCTGAGGGTAGCACAGCCAAAAAAGGCCATCTGGACCAGTGCACACAGGGCTTTCAGGAAGCCTGTGGGGCCTCTGACTAAACCAAGTTATTTGGCTTCTAATCAACTCAATGTTAAAATTCTTCAAGCCCTCCTGTCTGAGATGCTAATTCTTCCTAAAGAGGTATGTGATGTACAGAAGCCCACATCAATCAAGATGGTGATTTTTCTTCTGCTTCACTTCACTCCTGTCAGCTGGACTGATTCACTGGAAAGCAGAGATTTTCCTTTATAATAAAGCAAAACCCTAATTTGAATAAACACTGCTGCCAGACCCTCACTTTAAGAGCCTGAACACGTTTGGGGTAGGGAGGTGGTTTGTGGCTTTGTCACTCCAGTAATACTACTCATAGAATAGATGCCAGGTTCGTTTTCTTGTTAGGAAAGTGGTCAAGCTTTTTTGAGCCAATCTTACCTTCTGGAAGCACCCAGCCCTTGACTTCCAAACCTTCTAAAAATTGTCTGAAGGTCAAGAGTATCCTGAATTCCAATGTAACATTAGTATAGAAGCTGTCTCCTCCAACATGTTAATTAGTGGTAGAATTCTATTTTAAGTCACAGAATGCATCCTGTAATTACTTTCTTTACTTCATTACCTGCTTCAGCCAGATATATGGCATTCAGAGATGTCTAATTGTGTCAACATTCCCACAAGTTAATCAAGACCTTCCTATTAGAACCCAGTATTGTAAAGTTAGCCTCTGGTGCTGGGGTAGGGGGAATTTGAGATTAGACATTCTACCTCATTTTCCATTGCATCACCTTGAGTTCCCCAGATACGGGGCCAGGCATATAAAACTACTCAGTCAATGTTTACTGAAATGATAACAACAGTTGCCACTGGAAGAATTATTTCTGAGTCTCCATGGATTTGCAGCCTTATGGTCAAGTAGCCTTGAAGGAAGATTTCAGTAAGCAATTCTCTGCAACTCAGACAAGCAAATAGTGTGTATATGTGTGTTTTAGGTAGATTGAAGATTGGAGAGGGGAGGCAGATATACTCTTGTGGAAAGAGATAAATCTATTATATAATCTCTACAATATAGTGCCTATAGTAATTGCTGCAGTTAGTAATATTAATAATAGCTGCTGATTATATGATGATTTGGGGTTTTGATATGCAGATGATACCACCCTTATGGCAGAAAGTGAAGAACTAAAGAGCCTCTTGGCTGACTTTATTTTTTGGAGCTCCAAAATCACTGCAGATGGTGATTGCAGCCATGAAATTAAAAGACACTTATTCCTTGGAAGGAAAGTTATGACCAACCTAGAGAGCATATTAAAAAGCAGAAACATTACTTTGCCGACTAAGGTCTGTCTAGTCAAGGCTATGGTTTTTCCAGTGGTCATGTATGGGTGTGAGAGTTGGACTATAAAGAAAGCTGAGTGCAGAAGAATTGATGCTTTTGAACTGTGGTGTTGGAGAAGACTCTTGAGAGTCCCTTGGACTGCAAGGAGATCCAGTCAGTCCATCCTAAAGAAGATCAGTCCTGGGTGTTCTTTGGAAGGACTGATGTTGAAGCTGAAACTCTAATTATTTTGGCCACCTGATGCAAAGAGTTGACTCATTGGAAAAGACCCTGATGCTGGGAGGGATTGGGGGCAGGAGGAGAAAGGGACGACAGAGGATGAGATGGTTGCATGGCATCACCGACTCAATGGACATGAGTTTGGGTAAACTCTGGGAGATGGTGATGGACAGGGAGGCCTGGCGTGCTGCAGTCCATGGGGTCGCAAAGAGTCAGACACGACTGAGTGACTGAACTGAACTGAACTTAGGACTTCATGGGTGGCACTAGTGGTAGAGAACCTGCCTGCCGGAGATGTAAGAGACGTGAGTTCGATCCCAGGGTCAGGAAGACCCCCCTGAGGAGGGCATGGCAACACACTTCAGTATGCTTGCCTGGAGGATTCCATGGACAGAGAAGCCTGGTGGGCTACAGTCCGTAGGGTCGCAAAGAGTCAGACACGACTGAAGCGACTGCGCGTGCGCACATGCACATGTGACGATATACGGTTCACCTATGGTATCCCATTTGGTCTCCATACAACTGAAGGGAGATTCTTATCCCCATCTTACTTGTGGGGAGATAGCACTCCAGAGTTAGCTGTGAGTCATTTACAGAACACAATTGGCTCTGTCGATGGCTATCCCGATTAACTTACTTCCACCAATTCCTGTCTGCTCCCTGCACTCCCTTTCCTTAAGGGTGTGGTCAGAGATCATGAGCCATTCCTATGTTTTAGAAGCTGATGATGTGAACTTGGGCAAACTTCGGGAGACGGTGAGAGACAGAGAGGCCTGGCGTGCTGCAGTCATTGGGGTCGCAGAGTCGGACACAACTAGGTGACTGAACAACAACATATTCCATAATCATTCATTTGATAAACTATCCCACGATTACTTAGATGCTAGGCACAATGATAGTTTCTCGGGGAAAATACAAAGCTACCATGGCCTTCCCTGGTAGCTCAGGAAACCCCAGTTTCCCTGCAGTGCAGGAAACCCCAGTTCGATTCCTGGATTGGGAAGATCCGCTGGAGAAGGGATAGACTACCCACTCCAGTATTCTTGGGGTTCCCTCGTGGCTCAGATGGTAATGAATCAATGAAGGAGACTTGGGTTCTGTCCCTGGGTCAGGAAGATCTCCTGGAGATGGGAACATCTACCCACTTGAGTATTCTGACCTGGAGAATTCCATGGACAGAGGAGCCTGGTGGGTTATAGTCTATTGGGTCGCAAAGAGTGACTTTCATTTTAATATAAAGATAATTGCTGTTAAGGGACTCAAAATCTAATTGGGAAAGTCATAATTATAAGTAAATATTTGTGTGGAATGTGATAAGTGCCTACAAACTGTCAAACAAGCAAGGAAGGTAGATGAACTAGCTTTCTGAGAGAATAAGGCAGAAAAACAGAGTCAGTCTTTGGCAAGACTCTGGAGGATGAATAGGAGATTTTGTTGTTTGCGTTTTCTTCCAGTTTTATTGAGATATAGTTGGCATATAATATTTCTAAGTTTAGGGTGTATAACATAATGACTTAACATATGTACATGCTGCAAAATGATTGCCACAATAATTTAGCTAATCTCAATCATCTCACATAGTCATTTTCTTTTCTTGTAACGAGAACTTTAAAGATCTACTCTTTCAGCAACTTCCAAATGTATAATGCATTATTCTTACATATAGTCACCCTATTGTACATTATATCCCCAGAACTTGTTTGTTGTATAACTAGAAATCTGTAGAATATGAGTTTTTTAGGAAGAGAAAAAGGGAAGGGAGGGCATGTCAGGAAGGGAAATGAGCCAAAGCCCAGAGCTGTGAACTGTGATGCCTGCTCATGAGCAGGCGAGCTGCTCAGTGTATTACAAGTACAGAATACTTGAGAACAGTGATAATAGATGAAACTGAAAGGCGAAATCAGACCAGACAACCTCAACTGAGGTTGTGAGATGAATAGATTCAGAATATAGTGTCTTAAAAGGCAATAAGGTTTGTAAATAATAAACTTCACAGTTTCTTCTCTGGAGAAAGACCAAGTTGTCCCAGATCAGGTATGGATAGAATGTGGGCCTTGAAGTCAATGGTGGGGATTGTATGGGTACTATGACTTTTCCTTGGTGGTTGCATGGAGAAAGGGGACAGCTCCTACAGACCCAGAAAAGGAACTCATGCCTTAAAATGCACACACACACACACACACAGTAAGCTAAACACCACACTCAGGGAACTACAACCCATAACCAGTGTCAGGGGGGTCATTAGGTGGAGGTGGGAGCCAGGTTGACTAGATGACTAGTGAACCTGCACACTCCTGAGATGGATCTCCCCTTTGGAGCTTTTGTGCTGTCTGCCATCAGCACCATTAAAATAAGACAATAATAAAATACAGGGTCCTCATTACCATCTTTCTAAATTCCATATATATGTGTTAGTATACTATATTGGTGTTTTTCTTTCTGACTGTGAGGGAGATGGAGAGGGAGAGGGTGGGATGATTTGGGAGAATAGCATTGAAATATGTATACTATCATGTAAGAAATGAATCGCCAGTCTATGTTCGATGCAGGATGCAGGGTGCTTGGGGTTGGTGTATGGGGATGATCCGGAGGGATGATGTGGGGTGGGAGGTGGGAGGGGGATTCATGATTGGGAGTTCGTGTACACCCGTGGCAGATTCATGTCAGTGTATGCCAAAACTAATAGAGTACTGTAAAGTAAAATAAAGTAAAATGGAAGCTCTAAAAAATAAATAAATAAATTTTAAAATAAATAAATAAATAAAGGCTTCCCTGGTGGTGCTAGTGGTAAAAAAAGAAACACACTTGCCAGTGCAGAAGATGTGAGGGACACAGATTTGAGCCCTAGGTCAGGAAGATCCCCTAGAGGAGGGTATGGCAACCCATTCGAGTATTCTTGCCTAGAGAATCCCATGGACAGAGGAGCCTGGTGGGCTACAGTCCACGAGATCACAAATAGTCAGACACGACTGAGGCGACTTAGCATGCACATACGCCTGTAATAAAATAAACCCATACTTGGTTTTATTTTTCCCTGTTTCATTTTATTTTCACTTTTAAAGCATATCTGTGTCTGTGTGTGTTTGTGTTTTAAAAAACAAAGCATTTCTTTACAAGGGACTTTTTAATACTTGGTAAATCTTTGATGAATTTGGTTAAAAATGTATTTTGCAAAAACAACAAAGCTGCAGAATTGTGGCAATTTCTGCTCAGATGGTAAAGAATCTGCTTGCAATTCAGGAGGCCTGGGTTTGATCCCTGGGTTGGGAAGATCCCCTGGAGGAGGGCATGGCAACCCACTCCGATATTCTTGCCTGGAGTATCCCATTGTCAGAAGAGCCTGGCCAGCTACAGTCCATAGGGTCGCAAAGAGTCGGGCACGACCGAGCGACTAAGCACAGCACACACAGCACCTTTCTGCTGTAATTCCCCCTTCCATTCAATGGAGGTCTTCCCTTTGACTAAACTTCCAACTTTCCTCCCTGCGGTACACAAGGCTCTGTCCAGCTGAGCCCAGTGTGTCCCTCTTCCCCGGGCCTTATTTTCTTTTCTTCATTCATGCCCAGTTCTTCCTGCCTTGTGCCTTCACACATGCTGCCTCTCCCTCACTCCACCATTGTGTATGACTGGCTCCTTCCTAACATCCGGGCTCAGCCCAAATGTCATCTACTCATAAAGGACCTACATGATCACCCTGTGTAGATATCCCACACCAGTCAGTACCGTATCATCTGCTTTCATTTTCTTCTTACCACTTGGAACCATCTGAAAATGTCTTATTTACGTCTTTATTTCTTTATTGTCCATATCCCCTACTAGAATATGGGTACCATCATCATCCCTGGATCCTCATGTCTACCACAGAGCCTGGCACATACTAACCATTAAAATCTCATTAAATAAACAAGTAGATTAGAAAGCAAAATCAGTTTTAGGGTAACTTAAATTCTGCCCTACCCTGGCATTAGTATTAAAATGCTCCAATTTCTATTGGTTTTGCTAGTAATGGAGGGACATGGTCGTCTGTTACTAAACTTGCATCAAGTTATTTCAGTGTCCTCCATCCAAGATACGTGTAACTTAGGAATCATTTTACTCTATTATCCTCAGCCTCTTACCCTTTTGTCTACTGTCTCCCATTCTCCATCGCAGGTCCCCACTTTCTCAGTTTATTCTATTTTTGTGCACAATAGGAGAGGAATTTACACTTATTATCTGGGCTAGTGACCTAGCAAACTAGATACTGCTAAGCATTTTATATGCATGGTCTCAATGCCGTTTACTTTAAACACCTTCCAAATTTTGTCAGGTCCTACAAATTTGCACTATAATCACCTTTGGGGTTATATCCAAAACAGTTATTGTCCAAACCTATGTCAAACATCTTTCCCTATGTTTTCTTCAAGTAGTTTTATAATTCTTGATCTTCCCTCTAAGTCTTTAATACATTTTGAGTTGATTTTGTACACAGTGTGAGATGAAGATACAATTTCACATGGATTTCCAGTTTTCCCAATATCATCAATAAAAGGGACTATACGTTCCAGATTGTGTGTTCTTGGTACCTTACTGGAGGTCAGTTGGCCACAAATGCATGGATGTATTCTGGGGCCTTTATTCTGTGGTGTTGGTCTATAGTTTGTTTTTATGCCAGTACCATATTGTTGATTCCTGTTGTTTTGTGATGTGTTTTGAAATCAGGAAGTGTAATGCCTACAGTTTTGTTTTGCTCAAGATTGTGATTCATTTTTTCAAGGTCTTTTGTGGCTCAGTATGAATTTTAGGATTTTTTTCTATTTCTGTGATAAGCTGAAATGGAATTTTGATAGGAATTACATTGAATCTGTAGATAATTTTGAATAATATCGATATTTTAACAGTATTAATTCTTCCAATCTATGAACACATGATACATTACCATTTGTCTGTGGTAAATGGTATCTTCTTTAGTTTCTTTCATCAGTATCTTACAGTTTTCAATGTACAGATTTTTTTTACCTCCTTAGATAGATTTATTACTAAGTATTTCATTCTTATATATTCCAGCACTTACATTCCAAGCTTATCTAATCCTCAAGTCATTGCCCAGTAATTTCTATTGTACAATGAGAAGCACTGATATCTCAGTAATTGGAGAGNATTTTTTTTTACCTCCTTAGATAGATTTATTACTAAGTATTTCATTCTTATATATTCCAGCACTTACATTCCAAGCTTATCTAATCCTCAAGTCATTGCCCAGTAATTTCTATTGTACAATGAGAAGCACTGATATCTCAGTAATTGGAGAGAGAAATGAAGTGAAATATTTTAAAGCCATCAGTAAAATTTCATTAAGAAATGGGACTGATTTTATGATTTGATTGCACCTGAGCAATGCCTCTATAAAATACATTTTTTAAGGAAGAATGCAGATATGTTTACTTCTCAGAGTTGATGTCTAACATATGAATATTAAGATGTTTTTGAGGACCTCTGAGGTTTATTCAGTCATTTCTTAATCTTTGATATAAAAAAAGTCTTCTAGACTATGTATCTAAGCAATATTATACTCCCTTACACTATGCCTAATGTGTTCAATCAATAAATATTAGTAAAATCGGTTGAAAAAATGGATTACATGAGTTAATAAATTAATGAAGAGTTTCAGGGTAGAATCAGAAGTTTTCTTTAAAATCTGTATACTGAATTATATATTGTGCAAATGTTTACACCCACATAAAATACTGTCCATCAGTTCAGTTCAGTTGCTCAGTCGTGTCCATAGTTGAGGTATAAATGGTAAAGTCTAGGGTGTTTAAAAACTATCAAAATAATATTAATTATAATAATAAGAAGAAAAATAATTGCTTCCCTCAGAATTTTCTCTTTAGTCAACATTAAAGGTGATCACATCTCAAGATCCTTAAAAATCTTCTCCATGGTTTTCTGTTTATAAAGGAAAGGTGATTAAATGGAAAACGAATCTGCTTCTTACTTATGAATTCAGGGCTTACTGAGCAAGGGAAATCTGAACTGTCCTTTCCTCATCCAAATTCATATAAGGTGCTGAACTCTATGAGACAGTAGAAACCAGAAAAGGAGGCTTCATCTTTCTGGGCTATTAATTATTCATAGAATGTATTCCGCTAATGAAATGTCAACACAGGGTACTCATATTCTTCTGGTTGTGGATTCTGCCATGTCAGAGACACATTTGGAGTGGAGAGTGGGACAGTAACAGAAATTATTGTTGATAAAGCCCATGTTCAGGCCAAAGAAAATCCCCTATTCATCACTGAAAAAAAATAGGAGAGGGGATAGAAAAGAAACAGTTGATGAAGTTCCTACTGAATTCCATTTGAAAAATGCCGTTCAACTTCAAACAAAACCCCAAAATCACTTCTGATGCTGATTTTATTGTACAGGTTAACTCACCATGCTTTACAATATCTTCAGTATGGCTGGCACCCTTGCTTCTGTAATAACCCCAAACACTCTGAAACTCTACAGGTCTAGGGACATAACATTTGATGGTGCCACTGGACGGTGTACACGGATCACATGATTTTAATGGCTAAAAATAGGACAATTATGTTTTCAGCAAATGGGCACCCCTTTGAGGAAAGGAAATGTAGGGCAACTATATTGATCCATTGTCTCCTGGGGCTTTCTTGACACGCCTGAAAAGGGTGCAATTCAGCTTGACATCTCTCAGCACTTCCTGGCCTTTATGGCTGAAGAAGTTCAAGTGTGTTTCAGTTTTTAACAACTGTCAAGGGCTACCATAGATTCTGACCACCAGTGTCTAACCCCCACTAGGGATTCATAGCAATGACCAGCATTGTTCAAAAGTGCCTCTGATTCTTAGATCACCTTTGATCTCTCTTAGACCAATCCACTCCTCAAATGTGTTCTTCCCTCCATTAAAAGACTGAGAGTGGACATTTATGTCCTCTCAATACAGTCCTGATTGGTGTCACAATAAATATTTTCTGTCATGATTTTAGTGATCAAAAGATGACGACTTAATCCAAACTCTCTTTTTCCTCATTTTGTCTTAAACATACATTAACATTTTAAAATAGAATTTAAACAGGTGCTCAGTAACAGAATGACAAGCGTTAAGTGTGAAATCTGAAAGTTAGGAAACTGAACCACATATGGTCACCTTTTTTTTTACCCTTAACATCCGCCTGCGCTGGACTCTTAAGTGGTTTCATCACTGTCAGGCCAGGCAGGACTTGTAAAACTGGGGATGTGGGTATTCAAAGACAACATTTGCTTGGTGCCTTTAATGATTTCTGTAATTAGTCATTTAAGCAGATTGCCGTGTGATCCCAAACAGGGAATACAGGGAGATGAGCTGAGAAAATCATTTCCTGAAGGTACTTGAAAGCTAATTATGGAAAATGAGGTCTGTCTCTTTGCAGGGTTCTCTGGCTCCCATTTCATTGGGTGGGGATGGCGCTGGAGAGCAACATTCTCCAAGAACCTATGAAATGTGTATGCCCAGGCGCACTTTTTTTTTTTTTTTAATACTAGAGTGCTAAAAGCCTTTGTTGGCTTTCAAAATTTAACAGGTAAATATGTAAAACAGATGACTAGTGCAAGTTCGAGGCATTAAGCAGGGCATCCAAAGCTGCTGCTCTGGGACAACCCAGAGGGATGGGGTGGGGAAGGAGGTGGGAAGGGGGTTCAGGATGGGGAGACACCTGTACACTCATGGCTGATTCGTGTCAATGCATGGAGAAAACCACCACAATGTTGTAAAATAATTAGCCTCCAATTAAAATTAATTAATTAAAAAAAATTTCACAGGTAAGTAAATGATCCAAATACGGCAATGACAATTTAGAGACCAGCAGAAGGAAATGCACCTAGCAAGAGCAAGTCTCGACTCCATGAGAGAAAGAGACACCAAAAAACAAAGGAAGTGACGTTTCATAGCAACGGGGTACAAGGTCTGGTCGGGGGAGGGGTCCTGTGACTGACTTCATGGAACTGGACAGTTAAACAGTGCTAATAAATGCACTCAGAATGCCTCATTCAGCTTTTACTTCGAAGATAAAAATAGAAGTTTTCAGAGCATGTCAGAAAGGAACTTAACTATTTTGATGATTCCAGGACTCCCTTACTAGGTAACACTCTTTCAGATAAGCCTTTATCTCAGCAAGCCTCAGTTGCTCCCTGTGAGAGAAAGGGCTGTTTAATTCTCACTAATAATTTGGCCACTCTCTTGTGGGGGTGTGTTGATGACTCAAAACCTTTTAAAAGTTGGCATGATGTGAATCTCTGTGACACATACATACCGACTCACTTTGTACATAACAATAGTAACAGTTAAGATACTGAGTGCTAACTACCCCGCTATACACAAATCCAACCTCTGAGTCCTTATTTATGAAATTCTCATGCATCCCAATAGGGAGGTTTTACTGATCAGGAAACAAGGCCAGAGCACTTAAATCGCTAGCTGGAGGTCACAGAGCTAATGAAAGGAAGGGCTAAGACTCGGACTCAGGCAATCGACAGAATTGCTGTTCAAAGGATAAGTATTCTTTCCTTCATGTCCTTCAGCATTCCCATTTTCCATCTGTAACCAAACATATGGAACACATATATTTCTTTCCTGGGCCCTGACCTCACCACGGAGCTCTAGATAAATCTCGACCGGATACTGGATAACAGTGAAGCATAGTATAAGAATGGAGGGTGGCAGTGGAGTTGGCTTGATTTTCGTATTCTGCAGAATAAAGCCTGTTGCTTTGAAAGATCTGAAAGATCATTAATGTTTCAGTAGCCAGAGAAAATACCATGCCACAAAGTAAAGAATTCTACTGCACTTTTGCAATCAGTTCAGTGGCCTGGAGGTCTAACCATGCCAGGGAGCGGGGGCAGAGAGAGAGGGATAGACCTTGGGCATTGATGCCTGGCACATGAAATCCCTTGGTGGTAGCTGCTCTTTCATCTCAAATCCTTAAAAACCCCACCTCAGGTTGTCTTGACTTTAACACAAACACATCTACCATCCAGAATTTTCAATCTAGTTGACTAAAGAGGGAGAATTTCAGGGAAAGAGCAGAAATGGCTGGGAGCGATGAGGCGCTGCCTTTGGTTGACATACAAGTCCATCTCCCTTGGGGTGGCCTGGCATTCGATGTATTTCTGACATCGGAAACAGTTTCAGAGAGAAGCAGAGCAGACAGTGCCCCTAGAACTTATGTCTGCCAGGTTGTCTGTCCGTTAGAGCTCTGTCTGGTACAAAGTATGGAAAAGCAAAACCACACGGCAGCCCTTGAGACGGGAGACGGAGTTGCCATGAACCATTCCTTCTGTTTCGAGAGCCAGCTGAGGCAGAAGCCACTAGGAACCCCAGCGCCTCTCGTTCTGGTTGCCTAAGCTTGTTTCCTGAGGTGCGGGACGTGCCTGGCCGTCTCAGCGGAGCAGGGCGAGCCCTCAGCTGAATGCTAAGTAGGTCTTTTGGCGGTGTGGATTGATTTGCAGAGATGGCACACGTGTGACCTCCTCAGTCAAAGTCAATGTTTCCTTGGCCCTCAGAATTTCAGAAAAACACAAACGTAAATAAAAAATAATGACAAGGCCCCAGAGTCATTGCCTCAGCAATTATTAATGCCTGCCAGGTTTCCAGCACCCTGCTAGACACTGGCAATGTCAGAAAAATCATCAAAAGCAGAACTCCTGTTCTCTTCAATGTTAATAATGATAAAGCACCAAAAATTACATTTTTAAACATCATAGAGTTGATCGTTTTCTTTGCCACATATATTCTGTTTTTCAAATTAAACACTAGCAGGAAAACACAAGCATGATTTACACATAGCTTTCTCTGTCTAGAAGACCTGTTTCTTCATCTGCCTGGAGAACCTTCCTATATCATTCAGACTCCAGTGTGGCTGTCAGCTTAATGACGTGAAGTCTCAGTCGCCCAGCCCACAATGCTCACCACTCTGTGCTCCCTTCCTACCCCATCCACATGGTCGCAACTTTAGATATCACTGAAGGTCCCTGGGATGTGTCTGAATCCCCCACTTAGTGACCTCCTTTGGCTGAGGCTCTTCCGGACTCCATCTGTTCTTTAGAATCATCTCTGGGTATATTAAAACATACAGAAGTTCAAGTTCCAAACCAGACCCATTGAGGCCTGCACATCTTTACTTTATGATACTCTCTACAGGTGAAAGACATGCAGAGAATAATAGCAGAATACAAATCAAAGTTCCACATCCTTAAAATCTGAAGCAGGACCCAAGTAACCCAGTGAAGTGCCTCCCGGTTTAGAACACATTGCTCCAGCTGGAAACTGAAGTGAGACGTTCTTTTCCTTTCTACTGCTTGAATCTGAATCTTGAAACCAGCACATTCAGTTCTCCCTGGGCAAAGATGGAGTGGGCTGGGGAAGAGAGATGGATGGCCCGATTTGCACAGAAGGCCTTGGCCTGACTCAGCTACTCAGCTCTCTGCTCAAAGGGGCTGGAAAAGGGAAAAATAAAAAAGAAAGGAGAGAAGCATGACTGGCCTGGAACAAGGAGACACTTTTGTCTGGGTTTATCTACCAAGAAAGCAAGGAGAGAAAAAATGAGATTGTGTGTCCATGGCTGTAGACACAGGAACCCTGTCTAGGAAAAGACCACAGCCCAAAGAATGTTCTCGCCTCAGATGAGTCCTGTTAAATACTCCTGTCCCCTTGTTGGAGAGTCTGGAACGTGCACAGAAGTGGACCTGGCATGTAAGGAGCAGCCTCAGATTACTTCCTCTTATCCCACTGACTTCTGGTCAAAAGGCACTTTTAGCGGTGCCTAAAAGTGCTTCTCCTGAGTCATCCTGAGTGCCAAGACCTCCATGCCCCAATCAACTGCCATTTTCCCTTTGTGTGTGTGTGTGTGTGTGTGTGTGTGTGTGTGTGTGTGTGTGTGTGTATTGGGGAGTGCTTGCAGTAATTAGTGGGTAGAGCCCAGGGTTGCTGCTCAACCTCCTATGATGCATAAGAATAACTTTCTGCCACTGTGTTGTAACAGTTCATCCACAGCAAAGAATGATCCAACCCCAACTAATGATTCCACTGTGGTTGAGAAACTCTGGGTTGAGAAGAGTATCTATGCAGCACTCAATTTTTACCACACAAAGAACCTTGTTCTTTACATTTTTACCCCACATAGTTCTAACAGAAACCCATTGATGAAAAGATAATCCCCATTTTCAGATGAAGAACCTGAAGCTCAGAGAAATGGAATGGCAGTGGAAGGTCACAGATCGGGAAGGCAGCGGAAGGGACTGACCAGGTTTCTCATTCCTTCTAGCATTCATTCCTTACCACAGAGGCCCTGATTCCACCGCCTCACTCCTCTGTCCCTCTCACGTCCCACGCCACTGGCATGACTCAGGGTCTCCAAGGTCGAAATTGGCCTGCAACCACTCCCGATCCTTTAGGCTTCCTCTTTGTTTATCAGACTCCTGCGTGGACACAGTACCAGTGCCTCCTACGTCAGGATGTCTTACAGAAGCACCTGTCAGGCCTTTACTTTTAAACAGCAGTTTGTTCATCTCATTCTTCTGAGGAATGTAGGCTCCTCTTTTGCAGGCACTTCTGAAATGATGGCTGATTGTCAATGCGGATTATTTGATCAAAAAGAAACAGCCCCCGACCCAAAATAAAGCAAAAGTGTTCAAAGAGAAAGCACAGATGGAATTTTGGTCAAAATAGATCTGGTTTCAGCTACTTTCTTACTTGGACTTGCTTGTTTGTCCTGCCTTTTTAAAAAACTCTTTTAGCCATGCCACGTGTCATGTGGGATCTTAGTTCCCTAGCCAGGGATTGAACCATTGCCCCCAACACTGGGAGCACAAAGTCTTAACCACTGGACCACCAGAAAAGTCCCTCTCCAGCTTCTGGTCCTTCATATTATTTAACTCACTCTTAGTACATTCTAGCCACAAGGACCTTCCCCAATTCCTCAAATGCACCCACTTCTTTCTTCAGGGTGTCCACTCATTCTCTTGCTTCTTCTGGAATATGCTTCCTTCTACAGTGCATTTGGCTATCACCTACCTCTTCGTTCAAGTCTCAACTTAGATCCCATTTCTTCAGAGATGCCCTCCATTGACCTCCCCAACCTCAATCAGCCCCTCTTCTTTCATGTCACTTGCTGCTATTTGTAGTATCTTCTTGGTGGTATTTATTAGTATAACGCCTGTCTCTTCCCAAAGGGGAAAGAGTTCTCTGAGGGCAAAGAGCATGTCAGCTTGGTTTACCAATGCTCTGCCCATAGCCTGTGTTGAAAAAGATTTTTAAATCAAAGAATAAATGACATTGATTGATTCACTTAACCTTTATGGCTTTATCTATACAATGATCGTATTAATTTCAACTTTTTAAAAGTCATTAGAATGAAATAAGGGGACATACCTAAAGAGCCATGCATGCATACTCATATGTTCAGTCATGTTCGGCTCTTGCAATCCCATGGACTGCAGCCTGCCAAGCTCTTCTGTCCATAGGATTCTATAAGCAAGAATACTGGACCTCCAGATTCGCTTTTACCCCTGACTCGGCTCTCCTTACTTTTGCTTTACATGTTTTGGAAAAAATTTTGTGACTCTTTCCTTGCCACTGATTCCTGGTAAGACTCCTTCCTGAGTTCAGCTTTGCCCATTCAGCCTTGGGATGTGTTACTGAAGGGAGGTGAACTTTCTATTACCTGTGGTTACAAACAGCTGTTATTTCAGCCCCAGTCAGGAATAATCTATACATACATTTCTAGAATGAACACAGCTCCCGATGGGTGGAGAATCCAATTGACTGATGAATCTAAGCACGGTTTCATTTATGGAGGATGGAGCTACAGTGTACATCGTACTGTATCATGAGTTTCTCAGACTTCTTCTGTTGGTTTCTTAGAAACTAGAGCAGCACACAGTGGCCTGTCAAACCTGGGGAGCTGGCAGAGCAACTGGCTAGTCCTGAGGGTCTTCACATAAAAGGCAGGCAGGATCCTGGTCAGCTGGCAGCTCCATCTGAATGGTGAGTGAGTGCACAGGAAAGCGACTGCTGAGGACTTTTGCAATTTCTCTCCGAACCACCTGGCTGTCCTGGCTGGCTGCTGTTGATAAAGAACTGAGAGAGATTGGCGCTGATTGCACACACAGGGGCAACGGCTCATCTCCAGCTTCAAGTACTTTGTGTCTGCTGCTGGGGTAGGGCACAGGCAGCGCAGTCAAAAGGAGCCGTGATGGCTCTGACAATCAGCTACACTCACACAGACTCGGCTGCAAAGCAGCCTGTCACTATGGGAACTTCCTGCCCACAGTTCTCTCTGGGGTCTGGCGTCCCTAGAGGCTGAGTGTGACAGAGGAGATAAGCCATGAAAAATCCAAGTCAGAACTACTGTTTTTTATACAGCCCTGCTCACTGGCTCCCTGGGTTCTCTGAGTTTTCACCCTTATATATAATCACAATTTATCTCAAGGATGGTGACAAGAGCCAGGAAACATTTAGAGCAGCAGCCCTCTCTGCCGTCTTTTTCTCTTTTCCCAAAAGGTATCAGGAGGCTGTGAAGTTCCCTCCATAGTAACCTGAGTGTTTACTAGATCCTTCCATTTGCAGTGAAATATTGGTGTAGGGGAGGCTGTAAATTCCCTGCAGCCAGATCCAAGCCTCTCGGCTGAGATGAGGATGTCTGAGAAAGCACAGTCCTCCAATGACTCTTCCTGTATCCTGACTCTAAGTAACTTCATGAGTTATTTCTCAGCAGCCTAATATATCATTCTTGGTCTGAGCTGTCTCCCGAGCCATTGCCCATTTTCTCAGCCCTAGGATGTATCATGAGCAAAATCACCTTCTACTTGACAAAGTAGTTTTTTTAGAGTAAACCTCACATCCCGAGAGTTATCTCACATGGTTACAGAATTGCTAACCATCCAGTAAAGGAATCACCATTAATTTTGACTAGTATATCTTTTACCTCTTTGGAATCTTAAGGATGGGACCTGTGTCTCCTTCACCTTTCTCTCTTTGATGCTAGGGTAAAACATCTCACACACCAAAGATAATCAGTGAAGCTTTCTTGTTAAATTCATTCCACTCCTTTAACATTGAGTCAAACAGAATTTAAGGCCTTGAAGCTTGGGTGGCATTTTATCCTTTTGTTCTACTCTCTAAACCTCTACCTTCCACCTCCAGGGTGGTCATAAGTAGCACTGTTGCCATGACAACATTGGCATCGGGAAGGGGGTTTCAAAGGTCCTTGGTCACACAAAACACATTGCAATTGTTTTGGCATGCAACAGACACCCAGGGCTGCTCTACCAAAAGGAGGGAAATTACTGACGTTATAGGATAAGACTGAATTTTTGTCCAGGATGTTTACAAACTCACTGGCCTGCAGCAGCGTGAACAGAGAGAATCACTTGGTTCATTGTTAGCGACCAGACATGCAAACTGTGCACAGACACCACCCCATCCACTGCTAAGATGAGCTCTTTCACACCATTGTAGCTCAGGTGCTTTGGCACACCTGCCAAGGGGAGAGAACAGGAGGCCGGGGTTAGTAGGTTGTCTCATGAAATATAGCTCAGTGCAAAGATTAATTGGGGCTGCAAAGTCCTTACTAGAATACTACTTTGCCCGCTCCATCTATGGTTTCTCTTTTCAAATGTTTACAAAAGCAGATTCACCTGTTTCAAAGGATTTGCCATCAGCCACAGGTTCACAAAGAGCATTTGCAAATTTTACTCTGCAGCCATCAAGACAGTCATCACCCTTCACTTCCAGAGTGTATTATTTCCCCCAGTTACGTTTGTAATCATCTGGAAAGCAAAGTGAAATCCCATGGGATTTGGTACTGAATAATCTTGGGTTGGCATTCTGACTACAACTATTATGAATTTGACCCAGCGCTTGGAACTTCTCTAATCCTCAGAATATTTGAAGTAAAATAGGTATAATAAAAGCAATATGTAGTTAACAGAGTCCTTTGGGGACCCTGAAAACATCTCAGAAAACATCTGTCCTTTGTAAACTCTAATGCTATGCAATTGTGAGTTATCGAACCAGTCCCTTAGCGAACTATGATAATAGGAGATCCTAATGTTATAATACCATCTCATTATTCTGTCTGTAGAATTTCTATTATTTTAAGTACATTAGTAAGGGTTTACTATTCAAGCCACAGAATGTAGTAGTTTGACTGTCATCATTGTTTCTAGAGGAATAGTGTGGGACATGCATGAAGGTGGGGAGTTTGGCAGCCAATCAGCTATGTTTTGGGGCTTAAGGAACTGGAGCATCTCTACCTGGAGATGGGAAGATGAAGGGAAGTGGAATCACCATTTTCAAACATTGCAAGGATTGCCACATAGATGACAGGACTTGAAAATATAAGGGCACTTGCTTTGGCTGGCTACAGAGAGAAAAACCAAGTCAATGGTTGGTTAAAATCATAAAAGGTATCAGGTTGATATATGAATTTTTAAAAAATCAACTCAATTAGCAACACAGTGGTAAAGCCATTTGATGCAATAGGTAAATCTCTGTCAACTAAAGATAATCCAAAGAGGATTCTGTAGAAAAGATTTCTAAGGATGAACACTTTTTAGCTTGCACTTCAGTTATATACATACAACACAAACGCCTGGTGTGTTGGTTGTAAATAAATATCCCTTGGCTCCATTAAAATTCTCCTAAAGAAAACAACTCTGGATGAGGCTCTGAAATCTATATGCTTTCAGATTGGCTCTTGACCTTGGATGCACATTAGTGTCACCAGAGATTTAAGAAATCCCAATGACCAGGTTACACCCAAGACCAATTAAATAGTATTTTCTGGGGATAAGACCAGCATCAGTATTTTCTTAACTCATTTGTTGATTCTAACAAAGCCAAAGTAGAGAACCATTGCACTAGTATTTACAAGCTACTGGGCAGCCCTACTTTGAAGTGGTTCTCAAGCTTGCCTACGTGTTAAAAAAAAAAAAAAATCAAAGCCAGCTTCTATTAAATCTGTCAAGATCTATCAAGAGATCTATCAAGATCTCTGGGTCTAGGGCCTGGGCATAAGTATTTTTCAAAAGCTTCTTGGATGATTGTAATGAGCTGCCAGTTTAGAACCACTTTCTTAAAGGGAATAGGGAATCCTTAACCCTCCTTTTTCAGGATTTAAGAACCTTGCTCATGCCCTTGTGAAAATTCCAAGGGATTCCCTCCTTGGAGCTAACTTAAAATTCAGTACAGTTTGAGTTTAGTTTTATCCCATTTAATATATTTTCACAGAACAAACAGCTGATCAACATGATTTTTTACTCTATGAGCTCCACAAACTTGGGGTACTAGAAACAAAGAAATTCTTGTCTCAGATTAGCCGTAGAAAGTGCATAAAGTCATGTGTGAAAAGGTTACACAATAATAAAATAATTAATAATATTAGCACCTTTATTGAGAACCTACTATAGGTCAAGGTTTGTGCTAAGCACTTTCTAGTAATGATCTTATTTAACAGTTATAAAACTTTAAGATCTAATCAGTGTTAGAACTGTTTGACTGGAGAAGAAATTGGGAGTCAGAAGTGTTAAGAAGAATTTGTAAGGCCACATGGGTAAGTGGGATGCCAGACTCTAAGATCCCTCCTCTGGGTGTGAAGTGTTATGTAAACATTAGACTCCAAGTATTGTAACCCAAAGGTGACAGTTATACCTAATGTGTCATCTCTGGAGAGTTTCCTTTGACCTTATACTGTCATTCATCTGGGACTCTTCAGATGAAGTCAAGATCCCACTATCTCTTTTTCTCTTGCCTCCTTTTATCACTTTACTTTTATGGAGAATGCATAAAAGTCTACTCCTATTTATTTTCCTCTATGAAATAATACTGACAAGCAAGAGGACATGTTCCTGTGGACCTCAGTGTTCATCACATCCTAGAAACTTTTTCTTTCTGATGGAGAGCCTGTAAAAATATTAATGCATCCAGAAAAATACCCAAATTAGTGTTCAAAAAATAATTACCCAGGCTAATAGGTATATGAAAAATCACTCACTAGGCTTCATAATTAAAGATTCACATATACAATCAATAAGATATAATATAATCACCTATCAGATTATAGGAGAATCAACAGTTTGATAATATCCAGAGATGTTGAGGTTGGGAAGAAATGAGCACTCTCCTACTCTGTTGGTGGGGAAAAAAAAAAAACTGATATGGTCTCTTTGGTAGAAATGACAGTATCTATCAAATTTTAAAAGGTCCATAACTTCTGAAACAGCAATACATATCTAGGAATTATTCCACAGATATAAGTGCTAAGAATATAATTGAAGCATTATTTGTAATGTCCATCAATAAGCAAGTGGATGCTAACAATAGAATACTTTGTACCCATGAAAAAGAAAGAGGTTATCTATGTATTTACTAATATGGAAAGATTCCTAGTTGAAAAAAAACAAGGTGCAGAACAAAATACGTGTATAGTCTTGTTTGATGAAAAAAAGACATACACTATACATATACACACACACACACGCTCATGTATATAGACACACATATGTATACACATATTTAGGGTTTCCCTGGTGGCTTGGTGGTAAATAATCTGCCTGTCAAGCAGGAGACATAGGTTCAATCCCTAGGTCGGGAAGATCCCCTGGAGACGGGAATGGTAACCCACTCCTGTACTCTTGCTTGGGATGGGGTTGCAAAAGAGTTAGACACAGCTTAGCAACAGCATACACATGTGTATGTGTGTGTGCGTGTTTTATTACATATACATATATCTGTAAATGGATAGATATTTTGGAAAGATATAAGGCAATGGCAACCCACTCCAGTATTCTTGCCTGGAAAATCCCATGAATGGAGGGATTCATGGGCTGCAGTCCATGGGGTCATTAGGAGTCGGACAAAACTGAGCGACTTCACTTTCACTTTCCACTTTCATGCATTGGAGAAGGAAATGGCAACCCACTCCAGTGTTCTTGCCTGGAGAATTGCAGGGATGGGGGAGCCTGATGGGCTGCCATCTATGGGGTCGCACAGAGTCAGACACGACTGAAGCGACTTAGCAGCAGCATGTTGCCTTTTAGCTTATTAGTAGATGTTAGGCTTGAAGAATAAGAGAATTTACAGGTGAAAAAACGGGAAGAAGTCTTATCATTTTATGCCTTTCCATTTACACATATATGTGTATGTATGCCTTTCCATATATATATATGAGTTTCCCTTGTAGCTCAGCTGGTAAAGAATCCACCTACAATGCAGGAGACCCTGATTCAACTCCTGAGTTAGGAAGATCCCCTGGAGAACAGATAGGATACCCACTGCAGTATTCTTGGGCTTCCCTGATGGCTTAGACAGTAAAGAATCGGCCTGCCATGCAGGAGACCTGGGTTTGATTCCTGGGTTGGGAAGATCCCTCTGGAGGAGGGCATGGACACCCTCTTCAGTATTATTGCCTGGAAAATTCCATGGACAGAGGAACCTGGCAGGCTACAGTTCATGGGGTTGCAAAAAGTCAGACATGACTGAGCAACTAAGCACACAGCACACACACACACATATATTTAAATTTTATCAAGTACAAGTATTATTTTATACTAACCTAATTTGCAAACCTAATTTAAAAATAAGTATATTTCATGTAGGAGTTACCTGCCTATCTGATAGGAATTTCAATAGTTAGCCACACTTTTCCTTACATAAAGAAAGATAATCATGAGAGAAGAGCTATGCTGAGAGAGAACACTGAATATAGTCATCCTAAATTGTATATGCATTTGTCTCTTTTCGATAGCTTCTGTAAAAGCAGCAACAGCTGCAGCTCGACACTCAGTCCCCAGGACAGGAGGTGGGATCATCTGGGACCGAAACAAATACACTGTCCCCTGCCAAGCGAGGGCGTTCACTTGTCACACAGGGACTTTCGAGTCCATTTCCTGTTTCACTGTGGCAGTAGCATCGACATCTTGTTAAAATTCAGATTTCTCAGGCCCCTTCCCATCCAGGTCTACTGTCTCAGGAGCTGTCCAGTGGGCCTCAGAGTCTGTTTTAACAGACCCTCCAAGTGGTTCTGACGCCACTAATGTCTGAGAACTGCTGGCCTAGTCTAACAAGCATTCTACCTTTTCAGTATCATGGTAGTTATAATGCTGCCCAAGAGACAGAGTTACACAATCTTTCTTAGGCAATTTCCATGTATTTAGGAAAAAATGTATAATTTTGCTGTTTCTCCCTCACCGTTTATCTCTAGTATTTGTACATATTGCTTTTATAATATGCCATATGATATGATAATTGCTAGAGAAGAAATAGAAGCCAATTCTTTTTTATTTATTCCCCTATGAATAAAACTCATAGTACTTGGATTCATAAAAATTCCTTATAAGTTTACATTTTCCTTATAATGCAGGCTCACAGTGAGCATGCCTTGAGGTCATTTCCTTTTGTGGTTATAGGGAAGAGAAAACACACATGCTGGAAATAATATGAAAATCACTCCTACCTTCCATGAGTAAGATGGAGAAGTCCTTTAAGACAGTGACGGTGCTGGCCAAAACCAGGCCAGAAAAGACGAATGTGCAGATCGGGTCTGCTATCTTATACTCTGGCTAGAAAGAAAAGGAATTTCAGTTCTTTGAATCAAGGCCTCCCCTGCAGAAAGTCTGATTGATAAAATAAGTAAAACCCCACGCTTCCTTCCTTTCCTTTCACCCTCCTGACACTTACCATCCAAATCAGAGATAAGACTTCCACCAGACATAATCCTTCTTCTAAGCTTTCAACTCTCAGTGACTAAAGAAAGGGAGACCATACGACATGTTCTCCCTACAATTTAAGAAGTAAGGAGAGGGATTTTCCCAGTGGCTACCTTCCAGTGTTGGGGACTAAGGTCTGATCCCTGGTCAGGTAACTAAGATCCCACATGCCATGGAGCAACTAAGCCCACACAGCGCAACTACAGAAAGCCCGCTCACTGCAATGGAAAGCCAGTGCTGCCAAATTTTTTAAATTAATTTATTTATTTTAATTGGAGGCTAATTACTTTCCAATATTGTGGTGGTTTTGGCCATACATCAACATGAATCAGCCTCAGGTATATATGTGTCCCCCCGTCCTGAACCTCCCTCCCACCTCCCTCCCCACCCCATCCCTCTGGGTTGTCCCAGTGCACTGACTTTGAGTGCCCTGCGTCATGCATCGAACTTGCTCTCTATTTTACATATGGTTACATACATGTTTCAGTGCTATTCTTTCAGATCAGGAAAAGCCAGTGCTGCTAATTTTTTTTTTTTTTAACGAGGATAAAAAAGAAGTAAGAGGAGAGATATCCTTGAGTGCTCTCTCAAAAGGCCTTATTTAATGTGTCTCAAATTAATGGAAGTAGAGAGGATGGATGAAAATATGCACACATGGGCACAGTATTTAATGACTTTTCAGCCTTAATTATGATAAGAAAGAGAATCATCTGCTCAGAGGTTGCATGTGACCAAGGTACAGCCAGAGCTTGGTCTTGGCAGATGGGGTCAGTTTATATCTTTCTCTCTTAAGTATGTTACAGACTCAAGGTAGGCATCTTTGATACAGTCTAAAAAGTATACGCTGAGTCCTCATTCTCACGCTCTCTCACCACTGGAGCCCTTGGCCTCAGGGTGGAACATTTGCTGTTCTGCCCTTGATGATGTTCTGTGCCACAGAAAACTTTGTGCCTCATTACTTCTGAGAAACTCGGCCAGGGTGACCTTGATAAGAGTACTCTCAGACTCTACTCACCTGTACAACTTGAACAATTTTGCCTTAAAGCTTTCAGTGAGGGTTTACTCAGTTGAATTCAGACATGTCTTTGTAAATTTTGTTTACACGTTTTAGTCTTTTAGTAAAACAGTAGAGTCCCTGCCAAATGGACAGTCATGATGCAAACGGACAGAGAGAAATGCCCCTCTCCTCCATGACCCGCCTGCCCGTACCTCTGCCCTCCCCCACCCCTTTTAGTTCTTGTTATTACCAAACAGAGAGCTATAGTGAATATTTGTTTAGGGTCAGAGGCTCACCCAGAGCTACTCCAGGTTTCCATTAACACAGTTCTTTTGGGAAAGAAGTTCTCTCCCTCCCATTGTGGAAGAGTCAGTCAACAGCTCTACCCTCCCCAGCCAAGCAACAGATACAAGACCCGATCTACATCAGTTGGTTCCATTTCCCAGAAACATGAATGTTCAGCAGAGTAAGAAGAAGAGGGAAAAAAAAAATAGCTGAATCACATTCATTTCAGTCTTCCCAAGTAGCTCAGTAGTAAGGAATTCACCTGCAAATGCAGGAGACATGGATTTGATCCCTGGGTTGGAAAGATCCACTGGAGGAGGAAATGGCAACCCACTCTAGTATTCTTGCCTGGAAAATCCTTTGGACCGAGGAGCCTGGTGGGCTAAGGTTCATAGAGTTGCAAAGAGTTGGACACCGCTGAGTGACTGAGCATGCACACACACATGTCCTTTCATTTCAGCATGGTGCCTGGGACAGAAATTGTATAGTTTCTGAAATCTGAATACCAAAAGTTTCCCTTATTTCTACCTTGCCTTCTTAGAGGAGTACCTCTAATAAGTTTCAATCAGTGAATCTATGTTTTGTTTAAGTGAGCTAGAGACCTTTTCTGTTGCTTATAACCCAAGAATCCTATTTTTCATGATCCTGTTGCTGTCCACCTTAACCCCAGGACAAAAGAACAGCTTTCTTAAAAGACTGGCAGCTGTATAGTTAAAGACATAGCTCTTATGAATTTGGAAAATCTAAGGTTTCAAGTTTTGAATGTTTTGTTTGTTTGCACCTTGTAAAGTAATTTGTGTAGGCAAATCGGCAGTCCACCCCCATTTAAAGTAATAATGGAGGGCCAGATCATGTACCACCTAATCTATAAAGTCACTGGAACAGTGAGTTGACTCCAACATACTCACCTTAAGGTAGATAATAAGCCCACTGGTTAACACACCGATGCTCTGAAATAGATCTCCAAGGGCGTATACAAAAGCAGCTCTGACACTGGCCCTGGCTTGCACGTCTTTGTGATTGTGGGCAGGGTGTTTCTGGTGTAAAATCACACTTAGTCTGAAAGAAAAAACAATGTCCTTGGCACACATGAGGTTAACCCTTAAAAATCTTGGCAGTATCATGTTGATGACAGCCTGTGTTATCCAAAATGGCAATGGATTGAAACATTGCTGCTTTATAAGGGACTAATTTGGAGTAATTTTGAACACAGGGATATCACAGAGTTTTAACATTTTCACACAAGGACAGACATTAAAGATTCATGTCAGTTTTCTCTTTCTGATTAATGCTGTGCTGCACTTAGTGGCTCAGTCGTGTCCGACTCTGTGACCCCATGGACTGTAGCCCGCCGGGCTCCTCTGTCTATGGGGATTCTCCAGACAAGAATACTGGAGTGGGTTGCCATGTCCTCCTGGAGATCTTTCCAACACAAGAATCGAACCCAGGTCTCGCACACTGCAGGCAGATTCTTTACCATCTGAGCCACCAGGGAAGCCCAGGAATACTAGAGTGGGAAGCCTGTCCCTTCTCCGGGGATCTTCTGACCCAGGAATCAAACCCGGGTCTACTGCATGGGCAGGCAGATTATTTACCAGCTGAACTACCAGGGAAGCCCAGTTAATGCTACTGTGTTTCATTTTAAAACTAGAGAGTAACATCTGTTAGGTAAATGCCAAGTGTTTGACAATGAGGAGGGGAAATATCATTTATCATGTGTCTACTAAGCTAGACTTAAAGCTGAGCTTTGGTGGGAGCTTAATTAAATGTGCTGGTTTCAAATGCAAAAAGCAGCAAAAAGCAATACAACAAAATAAGCAGTGAATTTCATCAAGGTTGAATTTTTTAAACTGTTATTTTACTCAATTTTCACTAGAACTTGAAATGTGAATAATTCCCTAATGGCCAATGATGAAAGTAATGTGCTTGTGTAAATACATAGCTATTTATCAAAACTGCAATATATTCATGTATATAAATGTTTTATATGTGTATAACATATTGCAAAATTTAACATCTTTAATCCAATTCCAAGAGATTAGTAGTGGGCCCTATAAATTATGTACCCAATTCTGTTTATCTACAACTTTAGGAGGAATATCTCTTATGTTTTGCCTAGAAGTACTTTCTGAGCATTTCGGAACAAAGGTGTAAAAAAATAATTTTTCAGTGCCACATACCCCAGTCTGTTTGCAGGTAAAATGTCTATTAAATCTCAGGCCATCGTCACAAAGCAGAGTGACTTCTATTCATCAAGATTTGATCATTACATAATCTACAGGTTTTATATTGTTAGTGTTTGAGCAGAAATTCACTTTGTATTAGAAGCTACCATTTAAAGTTCTTCAGACAGCCTTGTATGCCTGGCAGTTTCTAGGCCTGCCATGTATGCTCATCCCATTGTCATTCATTCTTTTACTCATTTTATATTAAAAAAGACTTATTTAGCGATTTTGTATGCCAGGCACTGTTAAATACCTGGAACGTAATGGTGAAAACAGACATGGCCCCTCCCCATTATAACTTTAAGTCTGATGGAAATGGCAGAGATTCTAAAAAGACACACATAAATGGAAAATTCTAATTATACTGAGCCTATTAAGAACTGGTGCTACAGATAGTACAACAAGGGAGTCTGATTTAGTTAGACAAACAAAGCAATTGAGTTGGGTTTGAAAGGTTATACTAGAGTTAAATGGGCTAGGAGAGGAGGAAATGTTTCAGGCAGAGAAAACTTAGCCTTAAGGCTCTATCAGTAACCTTCATCCTAGAATCCTTTAGCAACTTCTGTTAGAACTTTCTGCCCTGATTTTGGGCTCCCAAGGAATAGATTTATTCCCAAATTACGGTTCAGATATCTCTGTAGTCAGACAGTGATGAAATCTGTAATCCCAGTTGTCTAAGTAAACATTTTAGTCACTCAGTATGTTTATCCATAAAAATTACCTCCTTGTGCAGGGAAGTCAATGCTTTTCAATTCCCTGGTCTTTGTAAGTATGAAACTCACCTGCAATATTAGGCTCAGAGTGTGAAAGCAGTTGCAGTAAAAAGAAAATGTGGATGGTATCTATTCAGAAAGTCCGCCTCAGTCATCAAGGTGCCAGATTTATGTGGTAGTTAACTGGGTGCATCTTCATCTTTAGGCAGCATGGACACAGCCTATATGACAACAACTCTCAGGAAATTATTAATATTTTTATTGTTACTGCTGTCCTGGGGACATATTGTTCTTCTTAGGCAAAAGTGATGACAGTCAGCAGGACATGTGGCCTGGCTTATTTGTCTCCTAGGAGTGATAGACTTGTATTGATCTCTCCATACTTTTTCTCCCACTGCCAATGTGAAATGCGTTTCCAAGTTAACTGGGTGGAATTAGGGATCTCATCAGTGACAGCAGATCAAATACCACTCTTCTGATTGTTCATCTTAAAGATTTTGAGCAATGGGTCCCAAACTAAGAAGTGAGGAACTAAAGCAGGTACAAGGTCAGGATATGAGAGTACCTAGAGGAACTTATTCAAAGTATGCATGCTCAGGTTCCTCTAATTCCAAGGACTCCTTTGTACCCTCTCTTTAAAAAAACAAAAACCTGTTTACAGTGCCACTCTACTCGCTGTCTTCCTTCACTTTTATGCGTGAACCTGCCTGATTGCATGTATTATGTTACATTGCAAGACAGGTGATACATAGATGGTACCTGGGTTTCCTGTTGCTGCCAGAACAAGTTACCACAAAGCCTTTGTGGCTTAGAACAACATAAATGTATTATCTTATCGTTCCGAAGGTTAGAAAGTGAGCAGGACAGCATTCCTTCTGGAGGTTCCAGGGGGAAATTAATTTTCTTACCTTTTCCAGCTTCTAGAGGTCACTTCTGTTCATTGACTCCAGGCCCTTTCCTCCATCTTCAAAGTCAGCAATGCATCATCTTCTCTGCCCTCTGACTTTATGCTTCCCTCTTTTAAGGATTTTTGTGGTTATGTTGGGCCTGTCTGGATAATCCAGGATAATCTGCCCGTCTCAAGATCCATCCTTAACTACATTTGCAAAGTTTCTCTTCCCATGTAAATTGCATATTCAGGAGTTCCAAGGGTTAGAATGTGGAAACCCCTGAGGGGTTGTTATTGTGTCTACCATAGATGGTAGGTAGGTAGGTAGATAGATAACAGAGTTTTAAGTAAGGTTACCCCAAATCAGACTATCAAATAGGAAAGAGCAAATCAGCCAAAAAGGGTCAAATCCTGGCCTCAACTCCCCATTGTCATGAGTAATCAAACAGTTCATCTAAGAAGACCAAACCAATATGGCAATGATCAGATGTCCTATGAGAATGATTTAAGACTGCCTGGATAAGAGAATGGACCAATAGACGGAAACTAAAGAAAGAATTTAGCTAACACAGTTTAAGGAAGACTTTTCATGCAGTCATAATGATACAAAGATAAGATAGGTTGCTCTTGAGAGAAATAAATTCCCTGTTGCTGCTGCTGCTACTGCTGCTAAGTCGCTTCAGTCGTGTCCGACTCTGTGCAACCCCATCGACGGCAGCCCACTAGGCTCCCCCGTCCTGGGATTCTCAAGGCAAGAACACTGGAGTGGGTTGCCATTTCCTTCTCCAGTGCATGAAAGTGAAAAGTGAAAGTGAAGTCACTCAGTCATGTCCGACTCTTAGCGATGGGATTTTCCAGGCAAGAATACTGGAGTGGAGCGCCATTGCCTTCTCCTATTTAAAAATATATGAAACTAATAACCGTTTTATGGGGATATTGCAAAAGGGAATTCAAAAGTAGAAAGGGGCTGAAGTAAACAAAATTTATGATCCTTTCCAACCCAGGTCCTGGGAACCCAAAATGTGTTCATGTAACAAAAACAGGAGAGAGGTAAGTCACATCCCATGTGGAACTGTCCGTTTGTGTGAGAGAGAAGAATGGCTAGAACTCACTTCTGGATTTGGTGGATCTATTTTCAAATCCTCTTCTGCACTACCTCGTTGGCAATTTACTTAACCTCACTGAGCTTCAACTTCCTAATCTGTGAAGTATTTGTGTTGTGAATATTGAGCTTGATAATGTAGATCAAAAGATCTTAGCAGTCTCTGGCACACAGGAAGCACTCAAGATGATGGCTATTAGAAGCGGATATTAAAATGCACTTTAACTAGCACAGGCAGCCTGATCTTCGGTCGTAGAGCCATTTGAACACTCTGTCAGGTCTCTACCATCCTCACAAGTGGAGGAATTAGAAACAAGCAATAATAACAACAAAACCCCCACAAATCTCTGTCCTGACAAGCTTCATGGGCAGCGTGCGGGGCCACTTACATAATGTTAGCTGCCACTGCACAGCTCGAAACGATGATCATCAGAGTCACCTGGATCTGGTAATCAGGGTACAGCAGGCGTTCACACACCAAGTACACCAGCACGCCTGTCAGCACCCAGAGACACAGGATGGATAGCAGGGCCCCCAGGATCTCTAAGGATGCAAGCACACAGACACACATGCTCAGAGAATCTGCGAACCACCTTAATCTCCCCAAGACTCATGAGACATTAATGCTATACCTCCCCACCAAAGAAAAGAGGCCTCACAGCACTTCACTTAGTCATTTACAAAGCAGAAGTGTGGATGCATTTTGGTACTAAGATGAGACACTTTCTTTTTGAATTCATAAAATACTAGTTCATTATGCTCCATATTACTAAGTAATTTTCAGCAAATTTTTAAAGCATATTAATTGCTGCCTGCCCTTGCTGTTTTCCTGAGGGATTTTAACTTAAACAGGTGCTAAAATGATTGAAAGTTATTACGAGATGAAATAATGAGACACAAAGGGTAAAATGTGTTTAGAAACTCTTAATTCTTCCATAAAACATTTACAACTTGCCAGCACTGTAAAATAGTAAAAAGGGAAGGTTTCAGAGGCTTAATGAAAATAAGTTTCATTTGCCAACCCAACATACTATAAATACAGAGGCAAACTCTAAGGTATGTCAACACTCTAACTGAATTTTATAGGCAAGAGTAAGGAAGAAAAGTATCAGAATACAGATATTTACATGAATATTTAAAGATAAGACAGTGTTCAAGCTTCCCACTGAGCAAAGCCTACTTGCTTACTTAGAAGCTCCTTAAGCCTCACCTTGATCTTTCACTCAACCTTTTAGTTCAGTTCTAAAACCCTACAAGGCTCTAGAAACACTCTGTGAATCAGTAGTCAGGCACATCCCATAATTTTGACCCTCCCCCCTTTTAAGTAGAGCAACAGATCAAATTGCTGACATCTGCTGAATCATGGAAGAAGCAAGAGAGTTCCAGAAAAACATCTATTTCTGCTTTATTGACTATGCCAAAGCCTTTGACTGTGTGGATCACAAGAAACTGTGGAAAATTCTGAAAGAGATGGGAATACCAGACCACCTAACCTGCCTCTTGAGAAATCTGTATGCAGGTCAGAAAGCAACAGTTAGAACTGGACATGGAACAACAGACTGGTTCCAAATAGGAAAAGGAGTACGTCAAGGCTGTATATTGTCACCGTGCTTATTTAACTTATATGCAGAGTACATCATGAGAAATGCTGGGTTGGAAGAAGCACAGGCTGGAATCAAGATTGCCGGGAGAAATATCAATCACCTCAGATATGCAGATGACACCACCCTTATGGCAGAAAGTGAAGAGGAACTAAAAAGCCTCTTGATGAAAGTGAAAGAGGAGAGGGAAAAAGTTGGCTTAAAGCTCAACATTCAGAAAACAAAGATCATGGCATCTGGTCCCATCACTTCATGGGAAATAGATGGAGAAACAGTGGAAACAGTGTCAGACTTTGTTTTTTGGGCTCCAAAATCACTGCAGATGGTGACTGCAGCCATGAAATTAGAAGACGTTTACTCCTTGGAAGGAAAGTTGTGACCAACCTAGACAGGATATTCAAAAGCAGGGACATTACTTTGCCAACAAAGGTCCATCTAGTCAAGGCTATGGTTTTTCCAGTGGTCATGTATGGATGTGAGAGTTGGACTGTGAAGAAAGCTGAGCACCGAAGAACTGATGCTTTTGAACTGTGGTGTTGGAGAAGACTCTTGAGAGTCCCTTGGACTGCAGGGAGATCCAACCAATCCATTCCAAAGGAGATCAACCCTGGGGTTTCTTTGGAAGGAATGATGCTAAAGCTGAAACTCCAGTACTTTGGCCACCTCATGCGAAGAGTTGACTCATTGGAAAAGACTCTGATGCTGGGAGGGATTGGGGGCAGGAGGAGAAGGGGACCGAGGATGAGATGGCTGGATGGCATTACCAACTTGATGGACATGAGTCTGAGTGAACTCCAGGAGTTGGTGATGGACAGGGAGGCCTGGCATGCTGCGATTCATGGGGTCGCAAAGAGTCAGACAGGACTGAATGACTGAACTGAACTGAACGGAACTATTTACTTTATGTATAACAGCTTGTACCTCTTAATCTCCTATCCCTATCATGCTCCACTCCCTTCCCTCTCCCCTACTTTGTTTTATTTTTTAGATTCCACATATAAGTGGTATCATATAGTATTTTTCATTCTCTGTCTGGTTTATTTCACTTAGTAGAATGTCCTCCCTGTCCATCCATGTTGATGCAAATGGCAAATTTCCACTCTTGTTATGACTGAGTAGTGCTCCACTGTGTGTGTGTGTGTGTGTGTGTGTGTGTGTGTGTGTGTGTGCCCATCTTATCTTTATCACCTCATCTGTTGATGGACACTTTAGGTTGCTTCCATATCATGAAAATTAAAATATTGTTGCTATGAACATTGGGTGCATGTATTAACGTTATCTTTACCTAAACTCCCTTTTTATTCTTAGCTTTTTCCTAAACAAAGTTATCCATGAAATTATATGTTTGATATACTAGTTGATTTTCACCTATATGTCTGTGGGGGTGCTGCCTAATATGGTAGCCATCGATCCAATGTGGCTGTTTAAATTTAAAGTAAAATTAAATATCCAGTTTTCCACTAGCACTAGCCACATCTACATTGCTCCATGGCCACAGTGTACTATCTATTGCACAACATTTCTCTTGGAACAGAGAGTTCTGTTGAGCAGCCCTGGCCATCTGGAGTGTCAGTTCTCACTGACCTCCGTGGCCAGGAGAAGAAAGTTCAAGTAGCAATCTAAATTCTGAGTCCTCCCTGTGTTTACAAAACAGCTTTGACCAATGGTATCAGAAAGGGTAAAATACATGTAAAAATTTATGAAGATCAGTGATGGGTACTCAGTCAAAGGTACGCGTTTTCCAAATTAGGTACGCCCTATTAGGGACTGAACAGCATCTTTAAATCACAATGTCACCCAGTCCTTTTTTTGATGTTTATTTCCTCAATTCTCCCTCTCCCTCTCTTTCTCTGAATGTTGAAGGAAAGACAGTGCAAACCACCTCTGACGATAAATTGTTTGACATGATATTGTTATTACTGTTCAGTCAAACCAAATCATGTCCAACTCTTCGCAACCCCATGGACTGCAGCACGCCAGGCTTCTCTGTCCCTCACCATCTCCCGGAGTTTGCTCAACTTCATGTCCCTTGCATCGGTGATGGCACTCAACCATCTCATCTCATGAAATTAGAACTTTCTATCATTCTAAGCATGAAAAACCACTGTTCATAATCATCAGGCTACAACCTGTGGTCTGCGTCTAGCGGCACCTTTTAGTGAGGCTGTCTGTGTTAGCATGTCGGCCAAAGCTCTGCCCTCAGATCTGTTTCACGTTGATGTTCTCAACTGGTGTGAAAATATGGAGTTGTAACTCTTAGTGTAAATGATTTTTACATTCAGCTAGAAGCTCCTCTTATTCCTCTGACATAGGAAATTATACAAAGGAGGAAAAGTAGAGAGGCAGTATGTGTTGAAGAGATGGGTGGACTGTAAAAATGAGCCACAGTAAAAATTTCCCAGACTGTAAAGCCTCATCATACCTGGTCCCCTTCCTAGACAAGAACAAGCCATCACCCCATCAAAGACCCAAGTCTAAGAAGAGATGAAAAGTAAACTTTCCTCCCCTCTTCCTCCTCTTCCTTCTCCTTTTCTTGTGGTTGTTGATGGCTGTTTGAACAAGATATCCAGCTGAGCCATCCACTGAATGGCTAAACGCCATGTAAACTGGAAAGTCCATATTCTATTCCCAACCCCTCTATGGGAAGTTCTTCAGTCTTTCCAACTCTCTGGGCTCTCTGTGCTTGATTTTACCAAATGTCAGAAGCTTCACCCCACCCTCTCTCCCAGATGCCAAGTCATTTAATGAATAACATCATGGCTGTTACCACACACTGAGATTCTCGGGCTGAGGTGGCTGCTAAAATGACGCATGTGTTCCTGTTGTCCTGTTGAAGTAGAGGTAGCCGCCATTAATCTGGCTATTAGTGGAATTAGCCCTGAGAATACACATTCCCATATACACATCTATTTCACTCTGTGCACCAGAGATGTGCCTCTAAGGGATTTTCAAACAAAGCTTCGCATCACCCCTTCCATTTTCATCCTTGGTTGGACTCTGCAGCATTACTCCGCCTCGATGCTCAACTGATGAACTATACCTGCTCGGCGCCATCCAAAGTTTAGCCGCTTGGAAGGGGGCTTTGATGACAACCACAAGGAGAAGAGACTGAGCAGGAAACTGGTCAGGTCAGTTAAGAGATGGGCAGCATCCGTGAGGACAGCAAGACTCCCAGCAATGTGCCCACCTAGGAAATACAGAATAGGAAATGGTGTTAGGGCCCCACAGTGCCACCAGATCGTATGTGTACTAACCACAGTTTGGTGAAAACGCCTCAGACTCACAGAACTGAAGATGAGAAAGGGTCTTAACTTGGATATAATCTACATCATTTTGACAAGTAAGGAAACTGAGATAGAGAGGGTGAGTAGAATTTGAACATGTAGAAATGAATTGCACAAGAGAGGCCATTCCTGGGAGAGCTAAGGTACAGAGATTAGAAAGTGGGGACCATTTGAAGAACATTCCAGTTAGATTAGGGCATAAGGATTCAAAAAGGGAAGTATAATATGATGACAATGGAGAGGTGCAGGCTGGATTGAAAGCGTCTCCAGACTGAGGACCTGGACTTTGTCTGTAAACCGGATGACACAGTCTGGCCCACTGATGTGCTATTGTTCAATGTGTAATTTTACCATAGTCTTCACTACTTTCTTCTTCTCCATTAATTTAGCTTAACCACCTGGGCTTGAAATCACTGTAATGAATATTGGGGAGGAGTAAGAAGAAAGGACAGGCACCTCGCAATGAGATCCCTTTTAAAAATGTTTATTCTGTATTGGAACATAGTTGATTTACAATGTTGTGTTAGCTTCAGGTGGACAGCAAAACGACTTCGTTGTTCATATACATATACCTATTCTTTTCCCATATAAATTAGTATGGAATATTGAGTAGACTTCCCTGTCCTTGATCATCTAGCCTATATATAGTAGTGTGTTTATGTTAATCCCCAACTCCTAATTTATCTCCCCACTACCTTCCCCTAGCTTCCCTGGTGGCTCAGACAGTAAAGTGTCTGCTTGCAACACAAGAGACCCAAGTTCAATCCCTGGGTCAGGAATATCCCCTGGAGAAGGAATTGGCAACCCACTCTAGTATTCTTGCCTAGAAAATCCCATGGACAGAGGAGTTTGGCAGGCTACAGCCATGGCGTCTCAAGGAGTCAGACACAACTGAGCAACTGACACACACACCTTCCCCCTTGGTAGCCGTGAGTTTATTGTCTGTGTCTGCAAGACTGTTTCTGTTTTGTAAATAGGTCCATTTGTATCATGTTTTTAGATTCCATGCGTAAATAATATCATCTGATATTTCACTTTCTCAGACTTACTTCACTTGGCATGTTCCTCTTGAATGCAGCAACAATCCAGTAACGCATAGGAAGGGAACCCAGACCACAGGAGACTTGCCTTGTTGTCTGTCTGGTTTGTTCCCTGCACTTCCATTTTGTTCTCCGTTGAGAAAAGACCTCCAACCTCTAAAACAGAAGTCAAAGAGCAGCTTTGTGTTTTCTCAAACAGGGCTTGTTGCTTGAGTGCAATAACCTTTACTGCTCTTGTTCCATCTTCCCAGCAAAGCGCTTCTGCTGATGGATTAGTCCTCCCAGAAGCTGTTTTTCGCCTTGTGTATTGCAAAGTGATGGAGTCTGTCAGTCATCAGCCCCTCCATCATCAGACTCACCTTGTCTCAACTAATGATTTTTAAAAATTACATATAAGGTTCATAATTGCAGTAATCCCCACAGATTGCTGGCTCTAGCTGTAGTTAACAACCGGTTTGTCAAAGTTTAATGGTCTGAAACAAAATCGTCTTCAAGCTTGTTACTGAGCTGTCAGGGCAAAAATCAGAATGATTCATTAGCCAAAAAGCAACATTTTGCTAACAAATCAGTTGTCCTTCCAATTATCCTCTAATGTTGCTCTGTCTGCCAAACTTGGGCATGATAATAGAGCTGTGTTAATAATGCATTATTTCTTCCCAGAGGAATGACTACATGCAGATAAGCAGCGTGCCACAGTCTTAGCAATGAGTGATGGTGATGATTCTGTATGCTGGGCTAAAATCGTAGCTTCAGTCAAGGAAATGACATCTTGTAGGAGTTCTTCCACAGACTCAACTGAGTCAGGAGGCACCCGGGAAAGAAAAAGGACTTACTTTGGAAGAAGTATGTTTGTGTAGAGACCCGGGAACTGAGAACCATTTTGCAACCATCTGAGGTTCTTATAAGAACAATCCAGAAAACTCTGGGCCTTCATGCTGAATCTTATGGAGTAAATTGTTTTTAAAGGGTCATCTTGGCTGAACTGGCATTTGCTCCTGAAAGCGTAGGGGTATTATTGACAATTAATTGAATCATCCGGCCTGGATGTATGGAGCCCTTACGGTGCACAGTGCAGGGGTAGGATATACAAAGATAAAGTGAAACGAAGCACAGGCCCTCTCTGCAATGATCTCATCATTTGATGCTCACTGTCCAGAAGACAGGTGATGTGAGCAAAGGGATCAGAAAGCCACTGTCACTGGGAACCCTGAAGAACTTTCCACAGAAGGGATGAGTAAGAATTAACTAAAAAGGAAGTGTTTTTCAGGAAGAGATAAGAGCAGGAACAAAAACAGAGAGAAATGAAAGAACAGGGCACCTTCGTTGAAAAGTAAAAGGGATGAACCTTTGCCAACAAAGGTCCGTATGGTCAAAGCTATGGTTTTTCCAGTAGTCATGTACAGATGTGAGAGCTGGACCATGA
Source organism: Oreotragus oreotragus (assembly GCA_006410675.1). Classification (NCBI taxonomy): domain Eukaryota; kingdom Metazoa; phylum Chordata; class Mammalia; order Artiodactyla; family Bovidae; genus Oreotragus; species Oreotragus oreotragus. Next base: position 18,754 of record SJYX01022269.1, on the reverse strand, counting down.
TTAAGGCTAAGTGCTGAAGAATTGATGCTTTCCAATTGTTGTCCAGGAGAAGACTCTTGAGAGGTCCCTTGAGAGATTGCAAGGAGATCAAACCAGTCAATCTTAAAGGAAATCAACCCTGAATATTCATTGGAAGGACTGGTGCTGAAACTGAAGCTCCAGTACTTTGGCCACCTGATGCAAAGAGTTGACTCATTGGAAAAGACCCTGATGGTGGGAAAGATTGAAGGCCAAGGGAGAAGCGGGTGGCAGAGGATAAGATGGTTGGATAGCATCACTGACTCAATGGACACGAATTCGAGCACACTCCAGGAGATAGTGGAGGACAGAGGAGCCAGGCATGCTGCAGTCTATGTGGTCGCAAAGAGTCAGACACGACCTAGCAGCTGAACAGCAACAGGAAGGGCGGCGTGTTGGAGGAATAATGGGCAACGAGACAGGAAGGGTGGCTTGGGCCCTTTGTAAGGTGTCACACGTCACACTAAAGAACTTGAATGTTATCCCATGGGAGAGAGGGATCTTTTTATGATTTTGAGGCAAGGTTATGCCATGCTCAGATTTGTGTTTAAGCAGGAGATCTTTGCCAGTGATAGGGAGGATGACTCAGAGCCGGGAGAAGCTGAAGGTTAAGACACAGCAGGAATAGCCAAAGGGAATTGCAATACAGGCATGAAGCGAGGCAGCAACAGTCATATTCCTGGAGTATTTGACACAATGTAGAGAGCAAGTCAGTGAGAGCAATGTAGGAAGTGCTAAGGACTGAGTCCTGGAAACAGACTCTTCTAGGGCCTGGCGGGTGGAGACGACCTTAGACAACCATCTTATCCTTGTCTGGGTCTCATATTCACCTCAGATCTGAGAGTTCGTGTCAAGCACTCGTGATGATTTTCATGAAGAGCAGAGACATGCAGACAAGACTGAGAGGACTCAGTGTTCATCTGACAATTGTAGTCTTGTGTCCTAGTACTAGACTACTCCCAATATATGTTGTTAAGTCACATTTTAAAAATTGTTTGTTTTATGAGTAGCATTATTATGCTGTATTTAATGTCATGTCAGAAATTCATGATGTCATTATTTTTAAAGTATTTCGAACACATCACAGTTTGCTTTGGCACATTTTCTTAAATTTTTAGTACCAGGAACCTCAAAAAATATAAGTAACCTAAGCCACTGAGACACTCTGGCTCTAGTACAAAACAAGTACCCTTATTAATCAAGCTTGTGGTTGTCACACCACCCAGTAAATTTTCTCTTACTAAGAGAGAATTTTTTCTCCCTCTGAGATACTTACCATCTTCCCCAGCCTGATGCCAGCTCTGTATTCCTGTCCAGCAAGCTAGTGCTTCCTCATCCTTGCTTAACTCTTAACAGTCCTACCTCAGGATGTCTTTCCCTGGCCACTCTCATTTTCTTCCAGAAATGGCCATATTTGAGCTTACTTTGGCCACCTCATGCGTTTGGCCACCCCATACAAACAGTTGACTCATTGGAAAAGACTCTGATGCTGGGAGGGATTGGGGGCAGGAGGAGAAGGGGACGACCAAGGATGAGATGGCTGGATGGCATCACCGACTCGATGGACGTGAGTTTGAGTGAACTCCGGGAGTTAGTGATGGACAGGGAGGCCTGGCGTGCTGCGATTCATGGGGTCACAGAGTCGGACACGACTGAGCAACTGAACTGAACTGAACTGAACTGAGCTTACTTCTGTGGGTTCTTTGTGTCTATATGTCTGTCTTCTTAAATACAGGTGCGTATTTTTATATGCAATATGACTCCGCTTAATGGCCTTTCTATAATTAGGACCTTTCACCAGCAATCAGAAAGTATTCCAGTTCAGTAGGTTCAGAGGCCCATTCAGAGTGGACACACTGATGCTTGTGGCCTCCTTTAATTCCTTCTTCCTATCTGCTCTGTACCCTGTGGCCAGTTCTTTCTCTAAACACAGCTCTATGACCTTGTTCTCTCCTGTTTTAAATGTCAGTTACTCCCCAAGGCCTACAGAATAAATCCAGATTCCTCAGCCAGGCTACTCAGCCTTCTGGAACCCCCAACCACCATTCTAGTTTCATTCTCCACTGATCATGTTGTACCCTGTACTACTACCTCAAGTTCTCTCAGTTGTGAAGTCATAAACACCCAACGCAAACTACTTTAAACAGCAAAGTGATCATTTATTGGCTCAAATAACAGAATAAGTCTGGGTGGGATTGGATCAGGTACAGCCTAATCGTAAGGTTCAAAAAATCTTGTTGGGGAGCTTACTTCTGTGGGTTCTTTGTGTCTATATGTCTGTCTTCTTAAATACAGGTGCGTATTTTTATATGCAATATGACTCCGCTTAATGGCCTTTCTATAATTAGGACCTTTCACCAGCAATCAGAAAGTATTCCAGTTCAGTAGGTTCAGAGGCCCATTCAGAGTGGACACACTGATGCTTGTGGCCTCCTTTAATTCCTTCTTCCTATCTGCTCTGTACCCTGTGGCCAGTTCTTTCTCTAAACACAGCTCTATGACCTTGTTCTCTCCTGTTTTAAATGTCAGTTACTCCCCAAGGCCTACAGAATAAATCCAGATTCCTCAGCCAGGCTACTCAGCCTTCTGGAACCCCCAACCACCATTCTAGTTTCCTTCTCCACTGATCATGTTGTACCCTGTACTACTACCTCAAGTTCTCTCAGTTGTGAAGTCATAAACACCCAACGCAAACTACTTTAAACAGCAAAGTGATCATTTATTGGCTCAAATAACAGAATAAGTCTGGGTGGGATTGGATCAGGTACAGCCTAATCGTAAGGTTCAAAAAATCTTGTTGGGGCTCTGCTCTGGCTCCGATTATTGCTTTTTATTTTTCTGCTGAAGACAAACTTTCTCCCTTTCAGCAAAAAAAAAAAAAAAAAGTGAGTCTCTGAGTTTATATCATTTCAGCATAGTATTTTAAAGGAGAACAGGAGAGCTTTTCCCCAAATCTCCCTGTATAAAGACCCAGAGACCCCGATTTATCCAGCTTGGCATCTCACATCCCACTGTGCCTGTGAACTTGAAGTGCTGCCACCAGGACAATAAGTATGAGAAAACCTTATTGGACAGGTAATGCCAGTCCGCTGCAAACAGGGGCACCCAAATATAGCTACACATCAGAATCACTTGACTTGCTTTGTAAGAATAGTGATTTCTTGTCCTGATGCTGACCTACCCACTCAAAATCTTTCCAGGTGAAGCTGATATTTATGATCTCCTGGGCCACATGCAAGCCCCTGAATGTGAAAGGCCCTTCTCATCTCCCTCTTTGCCACCTTTCAATTCCTACTCATTCTTCAAGGCCTTGTTCAGATCCACCTCCTGCAGGAGGACCTTCCAGATTCCCAGAGTCATCTGATAACACTACTTGCTTTCTCTGACTTGGTCAAAAATGGTTTTAGAAAGGCGGTGAGCTGTGAGTTGGGGTCTTGAATGATGGTCAGGGTTTTGACGAGTAGAGAGAATGAGAGGGCTTTTCCATATAAATCAAAAGGCATAAGCAAAGGTTACAGAGATCTTAAAGTGCAATGATTATTTTGCATAGAATGAATAAATAGATGAAATGGAAGAAACGGAAGAAACGTCATATAGGGAAGTAGTAAAAGTAGAAGATTGATAGTTTGGCAGCCAGATGGTGGAATAACTTGAAAGCCAAAGTAGAATTTTTCACTTTGTCCAGGATGCCAGAGTTTTCCAATGTATTGATCTCTTTTCACTTGGGGCAGCCAAGTAGAGCTTAACACAGAGAAAGCCCCTGAGTCAGCCTCTTTCTGCTGCAAGGATACCTGTCAGTTTGTCTCTGTGCTCAGGAAAATTTCCTGTGCTTGCCGTGATGGGGAAAAGGTTGTGAAGGACTGAAATGGCAAAGGTGAGCCACTGGAGAATTTTGAAGACAGAATTAACACAAAGAGAGCAATGTTTTAGGAAAATTAGCTCAATATCAATACACTTCAAATTCCAAATGATTTTCTGTCAGTAGCCATTGAATTCCTTTACTGACAACATCACTTTCTTCTGGCTCTAAAGCCAGATTTGAACTCTTAGACTAATTATTAGAAATGAAAAGGAAAGCAGGAGATTTATTTGCTTTCTCAAAGTGAGTAGCTTCTCATTTCCCCTCTAAAAACATGTCATTTTAGAGACAAAGTGACAGGGCAGGGAAAGGTACAAAGAGGAAACTGAGTTTTGTGAATGAGAGACCATCTCATTCCAGAATATTAATTAGACATCACCCGGGGAGAGTATGTGTCTGTTCCCAACATCCACAGGATTTCAGGGCAAAGCAATAGAAGAAACTGGTGGAGAAAACAAGCCAGTTTATTCATCCTGCGAGGCGTGTTCACATGGGGGTGGTATGTGTGTGTGTGTTCAGTCGCCAAGTCATGTCCAACTCTTTGCAGCCCCATGGACTGTGGTACGCCAGGCTTCCCTGGTTGCTCAGATGGTATGGGGTGGGGTGGGACCAGTGCTTTATCAGTAAGGCTATGAATTTCCAGAATATCAATTTTTCATATCATGTCTCAAATGGATTCTGTTTTTTAGATTTTCCATTTTGTTGATCTCTTACACAAGTAATTGAAAATTATGTACAATCTCATGAATTTCCATAATAAAAAAAGAATGCCTCTCTGGTATAGATATCAGTGGATTTCCAGAGGGAGCTTTCCAGACTGGAGCTGCTAAAAGTAACTTCTTGGCAGCTCTATCAAGTTACTAAGTCATTCATTCAAAAGACTTACCCTGGCTCTAGACATTATATGGCATTAATTTTTTTATTTGACTAGAAGGTTATTTACCAACTCTGGATTCATCTTGAATTTGATTAAGGGCCTAGGCTCTCTTCCCTGATGCTGGGAAAGATTGAGGGCAGAAGGAGAAGAGGGCGTCAGAGGATGAGATGGCTGGATGGCATCCCCAATGCAATGGACATAAACTCGGGCAAACTTCGGGAGATGGCAGGCTGCAGTCCATGGAGTAGCAAAGAGTTAGACANCCCTGATGCTGGGAAAGATTGAGGGCAGAAGGAGAAGAGGGCGTCAGAGGATGAGATGGCTGGATGGCATCCCCAGTGCAATGGACATAAACTCGGGCAAACTTCGGGAGATGGCAGGCTGCAGTCCATGGAGTAGCAAAGAGTTAGACACGACTGTGTGACTGAACAACAGCGACAAGCTCTCCTCAAGTTTTCTAGTTTTCAGAAGCTGTGAAAGTCTATGTGTATAGGTCAGAAGACTCAATGGCTTGAAGAAACATATTAATTCTGATTGCTTGCTATTGTAGTACAAAAAAAATAGCTTAGCAAAATCTTCTTTAATCTTAGATATTATTAATTTAGCACTCATTCGGGGTAATAAAGAGAAAATGAAGCCAAAATATCAGTAAGAGAATGTAACAAGTAATAGTGGTAAGAGCGGTATTGAACAGTGAAACTGTTAGTTGCTCAGTCATGTCTAACTCCTTGTGACTACCTGGACTGTAGCCTGCCAGGCTCTTCTGTCCATGGAATTCTCCAGGCAAGAATTCTGGAGTGGGTAGCCGTTCTCTTCTCCAGGGGATCTTGCCAACCCAGGGGTCAAATCCAGGGATCAACCCCAGGTCTCCCACATTGCAGGCAGATTCTTCACCATCTAAGCCACCAGAGAAGCCCCGAGGGTACTAGTAGCTTATGGCAAAAACTGTATGTGTGGTTTATAATGTCATTTTAAATTATTTTGGTAAAAAAATTATAAATGACATAGCATACCCAAACCTTTGGATTGTTAACTATACATAGCTTTGTTATTAATAAAAAGGATACAAATATATTAAATAAGAATATAACAAGATATTAAAAGATGCAATAAGAACTCTGAGAAAAGAAGCATAGAGGAAGTAAAAATATTTTTAAAGCCAAGGATTGTGAATTAGAAAACAGAAGGAAAATTAAAATAATATATTCAATAAAAATATTTACCAATAAAATAAATAGACACCTACTATATGCAGGTCAGGAAGCAACAGTTAGAACTGGACATGGAACAACAGACTGGTTCCAAATGGAAAAGGAGTACATCAAGGCTGTATATTGTCACCTTGCTTATTTAACTTATATGCAGAGTACATCATGAGAAACGCTGGGCTGGAAGAAGCACAGGCTGGAATCAAGATTGCTGGGAGAAATATCAATAACTTCAGATATGCAGATGACACCACCCTTATGGCAGAAAGTGAAGAGGAACTAAAAAGCCTCTTGATGAAAGTGAAAGTGGAGAGTAAAAAAGTTGGCTTAAAGCTCACCATTCAGAAAATGAAGATCATGGCATCCAGTCCCATCACTTCATGGGAAATAGATGGGGAAACAGTGGAAACAGTGTCAGACTTTACTTTTGGGGGGCTCCAAAATCACTGCAGATGGTGACTGCAGCCATGAAATTAAAAGACACTTGCTCCGTGGAAGGAAAGTTATGACCAACCTAGATAGCATATTGAAAAGCAGAGACATTACTTTGCCAACAGAGGTCCGTCTAGTCAAGGCTACGGTGTTTCCACTGGTCATGTATGGATGTGAGAGTTGGACTGTGAAGAAAGCTGAGTGCCCAAGAATTGATGCTTTTGAACTGTGGTGTTGGAGAAGACTCTTGAGACTCCCTTGGACTGCAAGGAGATCCAACCAGTCCATTCTGAAGGAGATCAGTCCTGGGTGTTCTTTGGAAGGACTGATGCTAAATCTGAAACTCTAGTACTTTGGCCACCTCATGCGATGAGTTCACTCATTGGAAAAGACTCTGATACTGGGAGGGATTGGGGGCAGGAGGAGAAGGGGACAACAGAGGATTAGATGGCTGGATGGCATCACAGACTCGATGGATGTGAGTTTGAGTGAACTCTGGGATTGGTGATGGACAGGGAGGCCTGGCGTGATGCAATTCATGGGGTCGCAGAGAGTCAGACACGACTGAGCGACTGAACTGAACTGAAGTTAAAATTCAGGAAAAGAAGTAAAAATATACAGACAGTATTAAAATGAGAAAGGAACTGGATTAAAGAGAGTACCAATATGAGTCTATCATGTTCCATTATATGATAATAAGTTTTACAGTTTCTGAGATGAATCAATTTAAAGATTTATAAATAACCAAAATTTACTCAAGAAGTAGAAATTTTTAATATGTCTGTGAATGAGAAAGAAGCTAAAATATATCAAAAGATTATATCCAAGAATGTCTCTGAAGTCAGAAAATTTATTAGGGAGTTCTTAAAAGAGAAAGAATAATTTCAGTGCCATATAAACTTTTAGCTTTTTTATATAAAAAGGAAATTATTGAAACTAAATTTTTCATTTCAATATGCATAACTCAGATTCAAAAACCTAGAAAAGTAGTTCCAAAGAGAAAGCTGTAGTTAAATTTCAATGACAAAAAAAGATATACAAATCCTAACAAAAATATCAGTGACTCAGACTGAGCAATGCATTGAGAGGATGGTCCACCAAGTCAAGTTCAGAGGCACCAAATGGGAGCCTAAGAACATAAGCTCTGGAATTCAAACTGCCTGCCACTGATAGGTATGTTACTAAAGTCAATACTTTACTCTTTGTGCTTCAGATTTATGGTCTATAAACTGCAATTTATAATAGGACCTATCTCTCAGGAATGTCATCAAGGTTAAGTAAGGTAATTTCATGGAAAGCACTCATCGCAGCTCCCAGCACATAGTCACCATAAATAAATATTAGCTGTTGTCATCATAATGTCAGAAATGCATGGTGATCTCTTAATACAATGCACATCGACAATAGGCCAAACGTTTTAAAACAGAATAAACTTAAAAGGTTTTTGATAAAAGGCAACACTCATCCTTGATTATTTGTTAACCATTAAAAAACTAGGAGGACAAGAAGAATACTTTGTTGACATAATAAAAATACTTAACCCCTCAGGAAATATTTCACTTAACAGTTAAATAGTTGAACATATGACTTGATTTAACATATTACTTAGCATGATAAAAATATGAAACATACAGAAGAGAAATAACTATTGAAAGCAAGGAGAAGTAAACATTTTTGCACAAAAGAGGGTTATCTCCTGGGATGGGGAGGAGGGATGACAGGAACAAGGAAAATTAACTGAGATAAATTTAGAATGGCAATAGTTCAAATACATTATTGAATTCAAAGTGAATATACAAAATGAAAACTTTCCAAAATACAATAAGTAACGATCTACAAAACAGGATGTGAGAAAAGGGAGACCCCACTCACCTCTGGAAAGAATAAACCAAACACACAAAACTACTATAAGCTATAAACCTAGCAAGAAATAGATTGTCCACGTCTTTAAACAAGCAAACTAAAACCGCAGAACCTTGAAGAGAGCTGTAGAGTATTGGGATAAATGGGGAAACATACCATATTCCCAGAAGGAAAAACTGAGTATTTTAAGAAGATTTGTGTTCCCAAATTAATTCATATACAATGAAATCATAATTAAATTTTGAAGGCAGCTGAACAATATTATTTTCATGTTCAATTAGAATAATAAACAGGAATGAACAGCTTTATTATTTTTTTCTGTTAAAGGATAATGAGGGAAGAACAGCAGACATTACAACATGTAAATCTACATTAATATGTTAACCGCCGACAGATCAGCAACACAGGTCAATAGAACATCTCAGAACCTAACTCCTATTGAGTTCGAGGGAGGTGATATATGTCTACTTATGGCTGCTTAACGTTGTTGTACAGCAGAAACCAACACATGTAAATTTAAAAAAAAGAAAAAAGTAATATGGAGAAAAATCAATGGAGGAAATAATGAACTATTCCCTAAATGATGCTGAAATCTTTGTTAGCTCGTTAGAAAGAGAATTTTCAATCCTGAGAGCATATATAATTTTATATTGATTTAAAGTTAAATGTGAAAAACTGAACAACACAGTGATATTTATCTTCTCAGTAGATAGGAAAGGCTTGCTGCTGCTGCTGCTGCTAAGTCGCTTCAGTCGTGTCCAACTCTGTACGACCCCATAGATGGCAGCCCACCAGGCTCCCCCGTCCCTGGGATTTTCCAGGCAAGAACACTAGAGTGGGTTGCCATTTCCTTCTCCAGTGTATGAAAGTGAAAAGTGAAAGTGAAGTCGCTCAGTTGTGTCCGACTCCTAGCGACCCCACGGACTGCAGCCCACCAGGCTCCTTGTCTAAACACTAAAATAGTGGAAGACTACTATAATAAAATAAATCAGTTCAAAATGAAATGTTTGATAGAATTACCTATATAAAATTTGAAACTTCTCTAAGTCAAACCAAAAATTATACCAAAATTTTAAAAAAGTAAATGACAAATTAGAATAGTGCTTATAACAAATGTAATAGAAGTTTAATATCCTAATATATAAAGAGCTCCCAGAGATCAATATAGAGAATTACAAGTTATCTGACAAAATACAGATCACTAATACATTAGCTTAGGGAAATAGAGATCACTAATAAACATGCAAATAATATTAACAGTAACAAAGGAATGCATATTAAAATAAAGCATATTCATCTATACATTAGCAAAGATTTTTAAAAGATTGAAATAAATTCTTGTAATGATTTGGAAAGAGTCATTCTGCAAAGGTGGCAGACCCAGGAATTGTTTCAAGCTTTCTAGATAGCAGTTTGACAATGTGCACAAAGAAGTAATAAAAATATTTATATTCTTCAACCAACAATTTCCACTTTCAGGAATCTCTTTGAAGGGATAAACCAGAAACGCAGGCAGAGTTTTATTCAAGATTTTTCACTGCATCATTGTCCATAAGCAGGAAAAAAAAAACCTCTCTAAATTTCTAACAATGGAGAGATGGTTATGAAAATCACAAGAGCATATTATAGAATATTGTTCAGGCTTAGAAATGTTTTTTGAAGAGTATTTGATGGCATGGCAGAAAAGCATTCAGCATGCTCTCAGTTATATTTTTAAAAGTTGTGAGCTATGAATAGAAAATATATTGTACAAAAATACTCCATAATGTTATTGGAGATTATCATTCAATTGTGGGATTTTGATGAATATTATTTTGCTTCCTTCTATTTTCCAACTTATCTACAATGAGCATATTGTTACTTTAAGTGTACAGAAAATATTTTCTCTTTTTAAAAGAAGCACTTTAGACAACCCTCCTGTAATAACGCAGGGGTTTCGTTTGTTTGCTTGTTTAATCGGGGACATTTTGAAAAATACTCACCTACGACCTCTGCAATCATGAAAACTAAGCATATTCCTGAAGCAGCGCAGAGTTTCCACTTGGCACAGATTTGCTCCTGCGCCCTGTCCTCTGTGGCCTTGCAGTTATGGTGGCAGTGATGGATGACTCCTGATTCCAGCTCCTCTGGCTTTTCTCCAGGACACTGATCTTTATTCAAGGGTTTCTGCTGGAGTTCCACACTGTGGAGGAGTTTGACAGAAGCAAGAAGTGAACATGGTTGCAAACAGCCTTCTCACTGACAGCCCTACCCATTCTCAGAACAGCTAGGAGGACATTTGCTGACTAGCTCGGAACTTAGAATTCACAGCCCCTTCCAGATGAAACATCCAGTGTAAGGAACAAGCAAGAGATTCTCTTCTTAATTCTGTTTCAAGAAAGTTTTGTTTTTATATAAACAAACTCATATTTAGCCTATACTACCCCTGATTTAGGGCTTCCCAGGTGACTCAATGGGTAAAAGAATCTGTTTGCAATGCAGGAGACGCAGGCAGACACAAGTTCGATCCCCGGCTCAGGAAGATCCCCTGGAGGAGGGCATGGCAACCCACTCCAGTATTCTTGCCTGGAGAATCCTACGGACAGTGGAGCCTGGTGGGCTACAGTCCATAGGGTCACAAAGAGGCAGGCACGACTGAAGCGCCTAAGCACGCACACACACCCACAGCTCTAATTAAGAGAGAGCAAAGGAGGGACTTCCCTGGTGGTCCAGTGGTTGAGAATCTGCCTAACAATGCAGGGCACACAGATTTACTCCCTGGTCCAGGAAAATTCCACATGCAGTGGGGCATCTAAGCTTGTCAGCCACAACTACTGAGCCCAAGCACTCTAAAGCCCATGTTCCGCAACAAGAGAACCCACTGCAAAAATGAAGGAAAAAAAAAAAAAGCCTACACACCTGCAGCAAAGGGTAGCCCCCGATCGCTGCAACTGGAGGAAGCTTGCACACAGCAAGGAAGACCCAGTGCAGCCAAAGATAAATTCATCTTTTAAACGCGATCAAAAAAAAAAGGAGAAAGGGAGCAAATACATTTTGATTCATTTCCTTCCCAGCTACTTCACTGAAAAGATTTGGGGCACTGCTATAAATTTAGAAAGGGGCAGTGATGAGATTTTTATTATTATTAATGAGTAATCTGTGTATGAGCCAGCCTGGTGATGGAAATACTCACTGTGGCGTGCCATCACTGTCTTTCTTCCCGACAGTCACATTCTTAATAGGTGATAGCACTTTTCCCTGCTGAACCATATGGACCCTTAACACAGCTTTGTAGAAATCTCTACTGATCTATCAAAGTTGTCATGAGAGTTTGTTGATGTTGTTCTTTAGCAGCTAAGTCATGTCAGACTCCTTTGCAACCCCATGGACTGTAGCCTCCAGGCTCCTCTCTCCATGGGATTTCCCAGGTAAGAATACTAGAGAGGTTTTCCATTTCCTTCTCCAGGGGATCTTCCCAACCCAGGTATCAAACTCACATCTCCTGCATTTGACAAGCAGATTCTTTACCACTGAGCCACTAGGGAAGCGCAGTGAGAGTTAAACCTACTGGTACTTCCTAAAAGAGGCGTGCATTTTTGCAGTTTTGTTCTGTTCAAGTATAAAGAGTTCAGAGAAATATGGAGCCATTTATAGAAATATAGACTTTCACAGATGCAAGGATTGTAGATGCCATGAATCCAGTGCCACAGAGAGAGGCCTGTTGGTTACAGTCTATGGGGTCACAAAAGATCAGACACAACTGAACAGCTAAACAACAAACACAGTTTCTTATTGAAGTAATTAAGATTCAGAGACTTTAATAATTTCCTGAGGTCAGATAGCTGGGAAATGGCAGAGCTGGGACTCGAAGCTCAGTCTTGTTTGCACTGTGCCCATGCTTAAAACCAAAGTTTACCTCCACAGTGATCTCGAACTACTCAGGCTTATGGTTTTACTAAACTTATTAGAAGACATTAATAAGATTCTTAGAAGAACTTGCATTCATGGCTTTGAAAGGCATAAGGATAGAAATAAATTATTTTCCTCCACTTGAAGAGTTACTTCATTGGTCTTATCACCATCCAGAAAAAGATCTGATGGTTTTGGCTTAAATGATATTTATGATTATAATTCTCAGTTCAGTTCAGTTCAGTTCAGTCACTCAGTCATGTCCCACTCTTTGCGACCTCATGAACTGCAGCATGCCAGGCCTCCCTGTCCATAACAAACCCCCGGAGTTCACTCAAACTCATGTCCATAGAGTCAGTGATGCCATCCAGCCATCTCATCCTCTGTTGTCCCCTTCTCCTCCTGCCACCAATCCCTCCCAGCATCACAGTCTTTTCCAATGAGTCAACTCTTTGCATGAGGTGGCCAAAGTACTGGAGTTTCAGCTTTAGCATCATTCCTTCCAAAGAAATCCCAGGGTTGATCTCCTTCAGAATGGACTGGTTGGATCTCCTTGCAGTCCAAGGGACTCTCAAGAGTCTTCTCCAACAACACAGTTCAAAAGCAT
>SJYX01022267.1:238378-256419 GCA_006410675.1 Oreotragus oreotragus | reverse complement strand
GGGGGGGGCTCCAAAATCACTGCAGATAGCAGCTGCAGCCATGAAATTAAGACACTTGCTCCCTGACCAAACTAGACAGCATGTTAAAAAGTAGAGACATTACTTTGCTGACAAAGCTCTGTATAGTCAAAACTGTGGTTTTTCAGCAGTTATGTATGGATGTGACAGTCAGACCATAAAGAAGGCTGAGTGTTGAAGAATTGATGCTTTTGAACTGTAGTGTTGGAGAAGACTCTTGAGAGCCTCTTGGACAGCAAGGAGAACAAACTAGTCAATCCTAAAGGAAATCAGTCCTGAATATTCATTGGAAGGACTGATGCTGAAACTGAAGGTCCAATCCTTTGGCCACTTGATGCGAAGAAGNTTGATGCTTTTGAACTGTAGTGTTGGAGAAGACTCTTGAGAGCCTCTTGGACAGCAAGGAGAACAAACTAGTCAATCCTAAAGGAAATCAGTCCTGAATATTCATTGGAAGGACTGATGCTGAAACTGAAGGTCCAATCCTTTGGCCACTTGATGCGAAGAAGTGACTCACTGGAAAAGACCCTGATGCTGGGAAAGATTGAAGGCAGGAGGAGACGGGGATGACAGAGGATGAGATGGTTTGATGGCATCACTGACTTGATGGACATGAGTTTGAGCAAGCCCTGGGAGGTGGTGAAGGACAGGGAAGCCTGGCGTGCTGCAATCCATGGGGTTGCAAAGAGTTGGACATGACTTAGTGACTGTTGTTGTTACAACAACAACAACATCTGCAGTTAGGTGGCTGCGTGACTGTTCATAGTCAGGTGTAGACTCCCATGGTTTCCTGAAATAATTAGTCTCTCTCTCTCTCAGGCCAGGTATTATCAAAGCAGTTATAGACAGGGATGAGGTAAAAGCCAGAGCTATTAAAAATAGTGTTTTTTTTAAATTTGTTAAGGTCAAGGTTGACTTTGTTTTATTGAGTTTGTTTTCTTGATATTTTGATGTTCTCTTAAGTTTTTCTGGTGAGGTTAGACGGTTAGAAACTTCTCTTTGGAGATTCTTGGAGATTGAGGTGTTCTGGTGGCATTCAGACCCTGGGCTGAGTTCTGCAACTGCTCACCCGACCCTGGGAGAGTCACGTCCCCCGTGGAACCTCAGTTTACTCACTAAGGAAATTGCTGGAAGGCAAGTTGTGAAAATGCATTTTAAAGCAAGAATGCTCTGCATGAGAGCAAAATGAAAATGCCGTGAGTGTGGCTGTGTCACTATAAATTAAAGGCCCATATCGAATAATACAGTATTCTTATTGCACGAGGCATGATAGAAAGGCTGCAATGAAAATCCAGATCTTGAGATACTCAGAGCATGTTGGTGTTTATTTCACACAGTACTCATAGTTTGCCCAGGTAGAAAGGGAGTGGAATGAAACGAGACAGAAGGGGATCACAGGCATTAAACGTTTATGGGCAGGATTACGGCTCCCTCAGTTAAGCCTTCTGGAAGTGTAGTTTGGGAAGTTCTGGGGCTTAGCAGTACAGAGGGGCACAGGGTCTGGGGCTGTGGGCCGGGGCCCGCAGTGGGGGCTCGGGCCCTCTCTGACCGTGATGGCTGTGGGAGTGAGGCCCGGGAGAGCTGGCACGGGACCCCTGACCCGCCACCAGCCCCACCCAGCACACACCCCTCACTGGGACTCCTTCCGAACTCAGACTTCAGAGAAGCAGGCCTTGAAGTCGGCTTTTGCTTCTTTACATCTTTGTTTCTGTGCGTTCCTTTCAAAACTTGGATGATAAAAATGGCCAGTCCCGGGCACTGCTGTTACTCTTTCATTTCCTGTTCTTTATGTCAGGAAAGTAATGGGTACCTGCTAGGAGGGAGTGCTTTCTGTGGGTTGTTGATGTTTTATGGTTCCGTTAAGCAATGTTCAGAAGATTTTTAAAAAGATTTTTAGGAGTTTTTTGTTTTAGGTTTAAAGTGTTTCTCTTCCCGGGGCCACTTTGTGATACTAGAAACTGCTTTTTAAAGTAAATGTGACATCAGAGGTTGCTGTAGCCTCACGGTGCCCTTGTGAAAGGGAGCGGGGACAAGGCCCACGGGGGTAGGGGGGGGGGCCTCAGTGCTCCCAGGAGGACGGCTGAGCCAGCCTTCCCCAGGGGGCCGCTGGCCTGGTGGCCCAGGTGAGGCTTCAAGACCTTGACTCGGTAGTTGCCTGGGTTCCTGAACTGGGCATTTTATGAAGAAAGCAAAAGGAATAGGTGAGGGTTCCCAAACTGTCCGCCCACTGGTAACTATGCGAAGCCAAGGACGTCTCCACGCGCGAGGAGGTCGGGTCCTGAGGGCGGGGGCTCTGCTTCCTGGACGGAGGCTTCACTCCTGATTCTTGGGCTGGGGGCTGGCAGTTTGTGGGAAACCAGAGCCTGGCAAGTGGACATCATTTTTTTTTTTTTTTTTTTTTTTTAAAGAAAGCACTGTGGACATTCAGGCTTCAAAGTCAAACAGATGTGAACTTTGAACTTGAGTCATTTCTCAACAGTGTGGAGACCAGGATCTGAACATACAGGACAGGCTGAGGAGTTTTAATAGAAGTGTGTTGTGCATACTCAATGTTTTATTCTGTTATTCACATTCTTTCTCTAAAGGGAAGATGGGGGTGGTGACTGACTTGAAGGAGCTTCAGAGTGTTGAGCTGAAAGGGTCGGAGCAGAGGTCAATACCCGTCTCCACTGGGCCTGGAAGGCCTTGGTGGGTGTTATTGTTCACTCGCAAGGTTGTGTCCGACTGTTTGCGACCCCATGGACTGTAGCCCACCAGGCTCCTCTGTCCATGGGATTCTCCAGGCAAGAATATTGGAGTGGTTGCCATGCCCTCCTCCAGGGGATCTTCCTGATCGAGGGATCGAACCTGTGTCTCCTGCATTGCAGGTGGATTCTTTACCCACTGAGCCACCGGGGAAGCCCAGGAGGCCTTGGACCCTGGAGGATGTCGGGGTCTCCAGCGCAGGGAGTCGGGCGGGTGCTCTGCCTGTCGGGCTGGCTCTGCCTTGCTTCAGCAGTGGCATGCAAGGGCTTGGAAGTGCAGGCATTTGCCTAGTGGTGGGGATGGGACGCCTGTGTGGGCCAGTGTAGAAACAGCCCAGGACTTCCAGAGTTAGACGTGATTCCAAGTCAGGAGCCAGAGTCCGCTTCTGGGCGAGGAGCACTGAGCTCTGATGGAAGGAATTCGGCGTGTCTTTTCACTCCCTGCGTGTGCAGGTCTGAGCCTGGCCGAGATGCCGGGAGGGCCAGTGTACGGCTGGAGCTCGGGCTGGTGCGGCCTTCAGCTCCCCCTGGGGGATGTCGCCTTGGCCCTTGGCCCTGGCGGCCCTCCCGCTGTGAAACTGATAAGACATCAATGCACGCTTTGTTCTCAAGCCCTGGACTGGGCAGTGGCCAGTGGGGCAGCCCTGATCCTGTCCATCAGAGAAGCTGAGTCGGATGTTGCTTGCGTGGCCAGGGACTCAGCCTGCAGGCCCTTCTCCCAGATGGTGCGGGGGCCAGGCCTGGTGTCAGAGTTTTTGTCCCGGGCACATGGCCTTGGTCACTTTTCCGTTGGAACTAAAATCAGACCCAGGCCAGGGTCTGTGGAGGACAGAGTTCCGCCTTGGGTCCAGAATTGACTGGGGCCTGGAGGGAACCTGATGGGCTTGCCGCTGGCCTCTGTTCTGGAAAAGCGTTTAGACATGCACTGCTCCCAGTGATTTAATAGGAAGGAATGAAAGGTGCAGCGTTTGCCAGACTGCAGGAGTGTTTAGGACGTGAATCGCAGGTAGTTGAGGGGGAGAGATTGTTTCCAGGGTGTGCGTCCCTGCAGCCCATCTGGGCCAACAGGAGGGCAGGGGACCCTGGCACCCATCTCCCCCGTGTGTGGGTGGGGGTGGGGACCCAGGGGAGGCCAGACGGTCGAGGGCGTCCTGGGCTTCACAGCAAGGTGCTCCCCCTGGTGCCCCCGCGGTCTGCAGGGTGATCCGAGCTGGTGTCAGGTGGATGGGCGTCCATAGGGAGGGACCAGGCCGCCCTACACTGGGCGGGCTGCTGCGCCGACACATGACGGAAGGCTCCAGTCTGGGGGGACAGCAGCTCCGCCTGCATCTGCCTGATGTAATCACACGTGCATGCGGCGCCCTTCCTGCTCTGTGGGAGGAGTTATTTGCGTTTCCCATAAATAAGGGGGCATTCCTGCTGCAGCGTGACCCCTCAGAGTCGGTCCACCAGGCGGACAGCAGGTGCCCGTGCAAGGAAGGCAGGGGCTTGGATGTCAGCCCAGGGTTTCCCCAAATTCCTTCCATCCCAAGGCGGGAAGCTGTGTCTGTCAGGCTGATTTTTGAGAGCTGGAATTTACTTTATGCAAGAAACTGCTGGGCGTGTGGGTCCCGGGAGGAGGTGCGGGTGGGGGTGCGTCTCCGGCCTCCTCCCCTCCTCCCTGCTCCCCTCCTCCCGGTCTGTGGGGCTGTTGGTCCATGCACAAGTGCTGAACTGCCCCTGGCGAGTGTGCTCGGGGCCTGTCCTTGGTTGGGCCGTGTGCTGGGGGAGGTGACAGGGAGGCTGGACAGACGGACTCAGGCTCCAGCCAGTAACCAGGGCCTGGGGTGTCGCCCCCTGTTGGCGCTGACCCCCTTACAGGGGTGACTTTCTTCCATTTCATGACTGTAACACTGGCTTTATGAAAAGGTTTCTCAGAGATGTGGCCAAGTAAAGGCAGAGTTAACTTCGTCCTTGGTGAGTTCTGAAAGGAAGGGGTCGTGTGTCTAGATGGTTCTGAGAGGAGGCTCTCGGGCTGGGCTGCGTGGCCGTGGACACCCATGTTTGTGCCTGGAGGCAGGAGGGCCTCAGGAGTCCATAGCGGGGGCGTTTGGGCTGCGAGTCTGGGCCCCTGGCTCTCGGGGGGCGGCGGGGCCGCGGTCCTCCTGACTCTTGAGTCTGGCTCGGCGCCAGAGGGGCAGGGCCTGCTGGGTCTGGGGCACCCCGTGTCCAGTCTTGTGCAGGCCGCCGGTTTAGGGGTTTGAGGGGAGGAGAGCCGGACCAGGAGGGGCGAGGAGCATCGCCCAGGGCTGCCCCGCCCTCAGTGTGTCTGAAAGCAGTCCACGCGTCAGCTATGGCTCTGGGCTCTGATCCTTGTTCGGAGGCCCTGATGAATAGTCAATGCGTTTCCACGCCTGTAAACCTGCGGATGATGGCGTGGGCGGCAGCCGCAGCTCCACAGGCCGGTTCCTGTGGTCCTGTGTCATGGCCTGGGGCCTATAGGGACCGCGTCTGGGGAGGTCCAGGTGACTTCCCGGGGAGGGGGCACACTGTGGCAGAGCTGTCACCGCCCCCGCCCCATGTCAGCAAGAGTGGCAGAGCTGTCCTGGAGCCTGCACCCTGAGGGGCCGGGCAGGCATGGGGATGGGGTCAGCGCTGCTGTGGAGGCCGGGGCGGCAGTGCGGCTCCATTTCCTGACTTTCGGCCAAACCTGTATCCCCCCCGGCCATCTGTCCCCTGCTCTTCAGCTGTGTCCCCAGCCCCACAGCGTCCACCCCTCCTGTCCCTGCCTCCCCGTCTGCTTCCCTGGGAGTGAATCCTGTCACCAGACCCGCCCAGGATGGGCTTCCCAAGGAAGGGGTGTGTCCCTTCCTGCTGGCTGAGCAGAGAGCAGGCTGGAAGGGGGAGGGGGAGACACAGAGACAGGCCAGAGACACCGAGATACAAGGACGGACACAGAGAGGGAGAGGCACAGGGAGACACAGAGACACAGGGAGACACAGAGACGCAGAGACGGGGCCAGAGACACCGAGATATAAGGACGGACACAGAGAGGGAGAGACATGGAGAGACACAGGGAGACACAGAGACGCAGAGACGGGGCCAGAGACACCGAGATACAAGGGTGGACACAGAGAGGGAGAGACACAGGGAGACACAGAGACTCAGAGACGGGGCCAGAGACACCAAGATACAAGGGCAGACACAGAGAGGGAGAGAAATGGAGAGACACAGGGAGACACAGGGAGACACAGAGACGCAGAGACGGGGCCAGAGACTCCGAGATACAAGGACAGACACGGAGAGATATGGAGAGATACAGAGACACAGAGAGACAGAGACAGAGCCAGAGACACAGAGAGACAGAGACAGGGCCAGAGACACAGAGATACAAGGACGGGCACAGAGAGGGAGAGACATGGAGGGACACAGGGAGACACAGCAGGGAGGGAGGACGGGAGATCAGTCTGCAGGGTGAGGGGATTCGCACCGGGAGTGTGCACGAGGAAGTTGGTTTGTAAGGATTTGAGGCCAAGGCAGCAGAGCCAGGAGGTGCGGGTGTGGCCGGCAGGCTGTGGGCTGCGGTTCCCAGTGAACACCCCTCCCAGGAGTTCTCAGGGGTTGATCCCCAGGGTGAAGGACCATTTGGAAAAGACAGTGAACATTTGCCGATTGGCTGCTGTCTGACAGTCTTTGCTGCATGGAATAAATTGCTTCTATTCACTCCTTTTTCATTTTTTGGGGGGAGCGGACTCAGGCCCCATGGAAGTGGCCTCAGTCTGATGTGAGCAGAGAGACAGGCGACCCCGGACACACCGCAGTAGGGCCCTGAGGGTACTCGGCAGCCCGGGCCCTCCGTGGTCAGATTCAGCGGTCACCAAGCAGACGTCCCCCGCAGCTGCGTTCCCAGCCTGGCTTATGGGAAGAGCTGCTTTCTCTTCTTTCCCTTTCCTCTCTCCGCTCTCCTTCCTTCCTTCATTCTTGTTTCTGTGAGCATCACATTTACTTAAAAATCTACGAAAACATTCAGTGAAAAGGCTTGCTGTGTTTTTGACTTAACTTAGACTTAAGTTCATGAGCCTTCCCAACAAGACATGTGAGCTTTTCACTCTTCCCTCCTGGATCTCCGCATGGAGGTAGAGCCTTTCTCCCGTGAGCTCGCGCGGAAGTTTGTGGTTTTAGACAGAGACGGGCCTGGCGGCCGAGAGCCATCAGGATTCCGCGTTCCAGCGTCCCCAGGCCCTGTCCCCGGGCTTGAGGTGTATTGACTCCCACTCGTGGCTGATGCCAGTCCTTGTGGGGGACCCTGGGTCCCCCGACAGTCTGCAGCACAGTCTGTGGTGGTGGACTCTGTGGACCCGAGCTGGTGGGTCGGGCACAGGTTCGGCCTATAATCTGTGGCCCACCTCGTGTGACTGGGCGGCACCGACGCCAGGGGGTGAGTGCTGTCGGCCCCCAGCCCCGCGGCCGCTGACGGGCGCCCCTTCATCTCAGTTCGCAGTGAGGATGCTGGGGCCCTGGGCCAGAGGGGAGCCCTAGGCAGGGTCTCCCCAGACAGGCTCCCGCATCCTGGGCACTCGTGCTGTTTACTGCAGGGATGACCTTGGTGGCGACTGCACCCCCTTCCTCACACTCGGGACCCCGAGCCCCCGGGGGAAATACCTGCTGGAGAGGCAGCAGCTCCCAGACCCTCGGGGTGTCCGTGGCGCTCTCCCTGCAGATGTACAGAGACCGCTCAGCTGCTGGAAACCTCGCTGGAGCAAAGACTCAGGCTACTTCCAAGAAACCGTGACAAAACGACAAGAAAAATAGTGACGGGGCACTTCCATAGCTGCCCAGGCTCTGGGGCGGGGTCCTGGCCGCACTGCGGGCCCGCTTCGTGCCCTGCCCGGCTTTCCAGGCGGCCGCTTCCGTTGCACGTGCCGTCTTTTGTTGGACACCACAGCCCTAAACTGGAGAAGGACAGTGATAGTCCCCAGGGCCCAGCAGCCCAGACCAGTGTTACCTCCTGCCGCTCGTCTGCCGGGGGTAGGGGGGCTTGCGAGAAGGCCAGGCTTGTCCTCCGTCCCTGGGTCAGTCATGGGCCAAGCGGGCTTCACGTTGTCCCCGAAAGCACTGTCTGCAAGCCCAGTGGGCAGCCAGGAGGCAGCCGGCGCCGGCCCGAGGCTGCGGGATGGCCAGAGAAGGTGGGAGGAGACCCAGCTCTCGCCCGCCCAGCGTCGGGGAGTGAGCTTCCCTGGGCAATGCCTGCACAGAGCAGAGCATGGAACACGGGCACCCAGGCCCCCAAACCCAGAGGCAGGTCCTGTGTGCGTGAGCTTCCTGAACAGCCTCCTTCGCAGGAAGGTGGTTTCCTGCCTATGCTGGTTTTGGAAGTAAACAGCCCCTGAGTGCCGTGATCTTCTGAAATCCATACATGTCACACACACAGACTAGGATGCCGGGTCTGGTCCCAGTGCCAGCTCTGCCCTGGGGACGAGCCCCGGCGTCCTCTCATCCGCAGTAGAAAGACTAGGATGGCTGTGCATCTCGGTGTCCTGGGAGTTCAGCAGGTGAGCAGTGGTTGTTCAGTAGGATCAAGCTCCAGAGTAAGACAAACACTGGCGTGTTCTTTAGTTTTGTCCCGTGTTAGCAGTGGAAAAGGGGAAATCACTTAGACTCTCTATTATGCATTTTAAGTAGGACAAATAGCATTAATGAGCTTTGTACAGTGTGGTTTAAGATGAGTAAACGACGCGATAGAAAAACCCAAGGAATCTGTAACACTTGGAACACCCTGAGGTCTGGTGCGCCTGTGCGTCTGGCTTCTCTGGATTAGCCCGGCCGTGGGCCAGTGGTGTCTGCTCGATGGACAGCGGGGCTAGGGTCCCATAGAGTGGTGCGCAGGGGCTGCTCTGCCCTGATGGCAGCCCCAGGGCCTGTGCGGTCCTCAGATTGCTCTGGACTCGGCTGCTTTGCACTGGGAGAGGGAGGCAGTGTCTCCATCCCTGACTGTGGTGAGGGTATGAAGTGATACAGCAGCCCCTATTGCCCCAGGAGCCCTGCGAACATCAGGTTCTTGCCTCGATTCCTCCCAGGCATTTTTGAATTTCTTCTTGGGAAATGATATATCAGCTGATGTCACCCCTTTCTGTGTTCTCCTGACTGCAAGTCCTCCTGACCTTCCTCCTGTTCCCTCCTTGCAACTTCCCGGGCCTCTGTGTGCATGTGCGTGTGTGTATGTACACACCTCTGTGTGCACATGTGCGAGCACATGAATATATAATGTGTACACACACCTCTTTGGGCATGTGTGTGATCACACATGTGCATGTGTGAGCACATGTGTATGCATGTGCACGCACACTTCTGCACACGTGCGAGCACATGTGTATGTGATGTGTGCACACACCTCTGTGTGCATGCATGTAAGCACACGTATATGTGTGTGCACATCTGCGAGCACACATGCATGTAATGCATGCACACACCTCTGTGCACGTGTGCGAGCACACATATATGTATGTGCACACACCTCTGTGCATGTGTGTGAGCACGTCTATGTATGTGGGCATGCATCTGTGCATGCATGCATGCAAACACTCCTGTATGTATGTGCACACTTCTGCACGTGTGAGCACATGTGTAAGTATGTGCGCATGCACCTCTGTGATGTGTGCTACCCTGCTGTGACCATGCAGAGCAGGACACAGCAGGTGTGGGCAGAGGGTCTGCTGACTTTATCTGGAAGCAGTGGTGTTGCATTCACTGTCGGAAGCCAGTGTCTGCTGGTGAGGGTGAAAGGGTCAGGTTGTCCACTTACTGTCCCAGCTCCTCCAGGCCCCAAGTCCCCTGACCCTTGTGGTCTGCGCGTGTTGTCATGATGGTTTGGAGCCCGTACTCGGTCCCTCTTCCAGAGGGTGTCACTGAGTGTTGTGTGGCGTCTGTGGGGCCCTTCCCTGGGCCTTATCTGGGACCCTGAGAACCAGGAAGGCACGTCTGTCAAGTTTATCTTCCCATAATGGTTCTGGTGGCGCCCAGGCAGGTGTCTGGGGGTATCAACACCGTAAACAGTGTTCTTGGTTCACAGGATGCCTCCTTGGGAGTGTGGGACCAGACCTCCCATGGCCTGCCTGGTGTGGCACGCATCTCAGACCACTTGTGAGGAAACAGGAAGGCAGGAGATAGAAAGGATGAAGCAGGACCTGGGGTCCAGCCCAGGCCCGTGGGTTCACTGACACGCTTGCTCCAAAGGGCTTGAAAGATGGCTAGCCTCCTCGTCAGTCCTCAGAAATTAACCCTTCACCCCAAACTGGTAAAGATTTAGTTGAAGGAAGAAGAAAAATGCTTGGGCTTTTGTGTCCATTTCCCCCTCAACACACGTGTGAGTTTCAGCGGGGACTTGGCATCCCGAGCAGGGAGGGGTCTGGCCAGTGCCTCCTGCGTGCACTTCCAGGTGCCATCAAGACCCCGGGAGTCTCTTCTCCGCCTCGCTTTGCCCTGAGTGTTATGCCTGGGAGGTTACGGTCCTCACTGCAGCCACCAATGAACACCCACCTTTTCTGCCCCTCAGGCTGTCTGCGGGCACCCAGTGGCACCAGGGCGGCCGCCACCCGGCCCTGACAGCTGAGCCTCCTCCCTGCGGCCCTGCACGCCCAGAAGCCCAGAGCGCGGTGGCTGTGGCAGCATGGATCAGCCAGGCCCGCCGGCTCCCGCCCGGGAAGGTAACGGGCTGCGCGTGGGCAGCGGGGAGATGTGTATAAGAGACAGGTGCGGGGGCCAGGCCTGGTGTCAGAGTTTTTGTCCCGGGCACATGGCCTTGGTCACTTTTCCGTTGGAACTAAAATCAGACCCAGGCCAGGGTCTGTGGAGGACAGAGTTCCGCCTTGGGTCCAGAATTGACTGGGGCCTGGAGGGAACCTGATGGGCTTGCCGCTGGCCTCTGTTCTGGAAAAGCGTTTAGACATGCACTGCTCCCAGTGATTTAATAGGAAGGAATGAAAGGTGCAGCGTTTGCCAGACTGCAGGAGTGTTTAGGACGTGAATCGCAGGTAGTTGAGGGGGAGAGATTGTTTCCAGGGTGTGCGTCCCTGCAGCCCATCTGGGCCAACAGGAGGGCAGGGGACCCTGGCACCCATCTCCCCCGTGTGGGGGGGGGTGGGGACCCAGGGGAGGCCAGACGGTCGAGGGCGTCCTGGGCTTCACAGCAAGGTGCTCCCCCTGGTGCCCCCACGGTCTGCAGGGTGATCCGAGCTGGTGTCAGGTGGATGGGCGTCCATAGGGAGGGACCAGGCCACCCTACACTGGGCGGGCCGCTGCGCCGACACATGACGGAAGGCTCCAGTCTGGGGGGACAGCAGCTCCGCCTGCATCTGCCTGATGTAATCACACGTGCGTGCGGCGCCCTTCCTGCTCTGTGGGAGGAGTTATTTGCGTTTCCCATAAATAAGGGGGCATTCCTGCTGCAGCGTGACCCCTCAGAGTCGGTCCACCAGGCGGACAGCAGGTGCCCGTGCAAGGAAGGCAGGGGCTTGGATGTCAGCCCAGGGTTTCCCCAAATTCCTTCCATCCCAAGGCGGGAAGCTGTGTCTGTCAGGCTGATTTTTGAGAGCTGGAATTTACTTTATGCAAGAAACTGCTGGGCGTGTGGGTCCCGGGAGGAGGTGCGGGTGGGGGTGCGTCTCCGGCCTCCTCCCCTCCTCCCTGCTCCCCTCCTCCCGGTCTGTGGGGCTGTTGGTCCATGCACAAGTGCTGAACTGCCCCTGGCGAGTGTGCTCGGGGCCTGTCCTTGGTTGGGCCGTGTGCTGGGGGAGGTGACAGGGAGGCTGGACAGACGGACTCAGGCTCCAGCCAGTAACCAGGGCCTGGGGTGTCGCCCCCTGTTGGTGCTGACCCCCTTACAGGGGTGACTTTCTTCCATTTCATGACTGTAACACTGGCTTTATGAAAAGGTTTCTCAGAGATGTGGCCAAGTAAAGGCAGAGTTAACTTCGTCCTTGGTGAGTTCTGAAAGGAAGGGGTCATGTGTCTAGATGGTTCTGAGAGGAGGCTCTCGGGCTGGACTGCATGGCCGTGGACACTCATGTTTGTGCCTGGAGGCAGGAGGGCCTCAGGAGTCCATAGGGGGGGCATTTGGGCTGCGAGTCTGGGCCCCTGGCTCTCGGGGGGCGGCGGGGCCGCGGTCCTCCTGACTCTTGAGTCTGGCTCGGCGCCAGAGGGGCAGGGCCTGCTGGGTCTGGGGCACCCTGTGTCCAGTCTTGTGCAGGCCGCCGGTTTAGGGGTTTGAGGGGAGGAGAGCCGGACCAGGAGGGGCGAGGAGCATCGCCCAGGGCTGCCCCGCCCTCAGTGTGTCTGAAAGCAGTCCACGCGTCAGCTACGGCTCTGGGCTCTGATCCTTGTTCGGAGGCCCTGATGAATAGTCAATGCGTTTCCACGCCTGTAAACCTGCGGATGATGGCGTGGGCGGCAGCCGCAGCTCCACAGGCCGGTTCCTGTGGTCCTGTGTCATGGCCTGGGGCCTATAGGGACCGCGTCTGGGGAGGTCCAGGTGACTTCCCGGGGAGGGGGCACACTGTGGCAGAGCTGTCACCGCCCCCGCCCCATGTCAGCAAGAGTGGCAGAGCTGTCCTGGAGCCTGCACCCTGAGGGGCCGGGCAGGCATGGGGATGGGGTCAGCGCTGCTGTGGAGGCCGGGGCGGCAGTGCGGCTCCATTTCCTGACTTTCGGCCAAACCTGTATCCCCCCCAGCCATCTGTCCCCTGCTCTTCAGCTGTGTCCCCAGCCCCACAGCGTCCACCCCTCCTGTCCCTGCCTCCCGGTCTGCTTCCCTGGGAGTAAATCCTGTCACCAGACCCGCCCAGGATGGGCTTCCCAAGGAAGGGGTGTGTCCCTTCCTGCTGGCTGAGCAGAGAGCAGGCTGGAAGGGGGAGGGGGAGACACAGAGACAGGCCAGAGACACCGAGATACAAGGACGGACACAGAGAGGGAGAGGCACAGGGAGACACAGAGACACAGGGAGACACAGAGACGCAGAGACGGGGCCAGAGACACCGAGATATAAGGACGGACACAGAGAGGGAGAGACATGGAGAGACACAGGGAGACACAGAGACGCAGAGACGGGGCCAGAGACACCGAGATATAAGGACGGACACAGAGAGGGAGAGACATGGAGAGACACAGGGAGACACAGAGACGCAGAGACGGGGCCAGAGACACCGAGATACAAGGGTGGACACAGAGAGGGAGAGACACAGGGAGACACAGAGACTCAGAGACGGGGCCAGAGACACCAAGATACAAGGGCAGACACAGAGAGGGAGAGAAATGGAGAGACACAGGGAGACACAGGGAGACACAGAGACGCAGAGACGGGGCCAGAGACTCCGAGATACAAGGACAGACACGGAGAGATATGGAGAGATACAGAGACACAGAGAGACAGAGACAGAGCCAGAGACACAGAGAGACAGAGACAGGGCCAGAGACACAGAGATACAAGGACGGGCACAGAGAGGGAGAGACATGGAGGGACACAGGGAGACACAGCAGGGAGGGAGGACGGGAGATCAGTCTGCAGGGTGAGGGGATTCGCACCGGGAGTGTGCACGAGGAAGTTGGTTTGTAAGGATTTGAGGCCAAGGCAGCAGAGCCAGGAGGTGCGGGTGTGGCCGGCAGGCTGTGGGCTGCGGTTCCCAGTGAACACCCCTCCCAGGAGTTCTCAGGGGTTGATCCCCAGGGTGAAGGACCATTTGGAAAAGACAGTGAACATTTGCCGATTGGCTGCTGTCTGACAGTCTTTGCTGCATGGAATAAATTGCTTCTATTCACTCCTTTTTCATTTTTTGGGGGGAGCGGACTCAGGCCCCATGGAAGTGGCCTCAGTCTGATGTGAGCAGAGAAACAGGCGACCCCGGACACACCGCAGTAGGGCCCTGAGGGTACTCGGCAGCCCGGGCCCTCCGTGGTCAGATTCAACGGTCACCAAGCAGACGTCCCCCGCAGCTGCGTTCCCAGCCTGGCTTATGGGAAGAGCTGCTTTCTCTTCTTTCCTTTTCCTCTTTCCGCTCTCCTTCCTTCCTTCATTCTTGTTTCTGTGAGCATCACATTTACTTAAAAATCTACGAAAACATTCAGTGAAAAGGCTTGCTGTGTTTTTGACTTAACTTAGACTTAAGTTCATGAGCCTTCCCAACAAGACATGTGAGCTTTTCACTCTTCCCTCCTGGATCTCCGCATGGAGGTAGAGCCTTTCTCCCGTGAGCTCGCGCGGAAGTTTGTGGTTTTAGACAGAGACGGGCCTGGCGGCCGAGAGCCATCAGGATTCCGCGTTCCAGCGTCCCCAGGCCCTGTCCCCGGGCTTGAGGTGTATTGACTCCCACTCGTGGCTGATGCCAGTCCTTGTGGGGGACCCTGGGTCCCCCGACAGTCTGCAGCACAGTCTGTGGTGGTGGACTCTGTGGGCCCGAGCTGGTGGGTCGGGCACAGGTTCGGCCTATAATCTATGCCCCACCTCGTGTGACTGGGCGGCACCGACGCCAGGGGGTGAGTGCTGTCGGCCCCCAGCCCTGCGGCCGCTGACGGGCGCCCCTTCATCTCAGTTCGCAGTGAGGATGCTGGGGCCCTGGGCCAGAGGGGAGCCCTAGGCAGGGTCTCCCCAGACAGGCTCCCGCATCCTGGGCACTCGTGCTGTTTACTGCAGGGATGACCTTGGTGGCGACTGCACCCCCTTCCTCATACTCGGGACCCCGAGCCCCCGGGGGAAATACCTGCTGGAGAGGCAGCAGCTCCCAGACCCTCGGGGTGTCCGTGGCGCTCTCCCTGCAGATGTACAGAGACCGCTCAGCTGCTGGAAACCTCGCTGGAGCAAAGACTCAGGCTACTTCCATGAAACCGTGACAAAACGACAACAAGAAAAATAGTGACGGGGCACTTCCATAGCTGCCCAGGCTCTGGGGCGGGGTCCTGGCCGCACTGCGGGCCCGCTTCGTGCCCTGCCCGGCTTTCCAGCCGGCCGCTTCCGTTGCACGTGCCGTCTTTTGTTGGACACCACAGCCCTAAACTGGAGAAGCACAGTGATAGTCCCCAGGGCCCAGCAGCCCAGACCAGTGTTACCTCCTGCCGCTCGTCTGCCGGGGGTGAGGGGCTTGCGAGAAGGCCAGGCTTGTCCTCCGTCCCCGGGTCAGTCATGGGCCAAGCGGGCTTCACGTGGTCCCCGAAAGCACTGTCTGCAAACCCAGTGGGCAGCCAGGAGGCAGCCGGCGCCGGCCCGAGGCTGCGGGATGGCCAGAGAAAGTGGGAGGAGACCCAGCTCTCGCCCGCCCAGCGTCGGGGAGTGAGCTTCCCGGGGCAATGCCTGCACAGAGCAGAGCATGGAACACGGCCACCCAGGCCCCCAAACCCAGAGGCAGGTCCTGTGTGCGTGAGCTTCCTGAACAGCCTCCTCAGGAAGGTGGTTTCCTGCCGACGCTGGTTTTGGAAGTAAACAGCCCCTGAGTGTCGTGATCTTCTGAAATCCATACATGTCACACACACAGACTAGGATGCCGGGTCTGGTCCCAGTGCCAGCTCTGCCCAGGCTCTGGGGCGGGGTCCTGGCCGCACTGCGGGCCCGCTTCGTGCCCTGCCCGGCTTTCCAGGCGGCCGCTTCCGTTGCACGTGCCGTCTTTTGTTGGACACCACAGCCCTAAACTGGAGAAGGACAGTGATAGTCCCCAGGGCCCAGCAGCCCAGACCAGTGTTACCTCCTGCCGCTCGTCTGCCGGGGGTAGGGGGGCTTGCGAGAAGGCCAGGCTTGTCCTCCGTCCCTGGGTCAGTCATGGGCCAAGCGGGCTTCACGTTGTCCCCGAAAGCACTGTCTGCAAGCCCAGTGGGCAGCCAGGAGGCAGCCGGCGCCGGCCCGAGGCTGCGGGATGGCCAGAGAAGGTGGGAGGAGACCCAGCTCTCGCCCGCCCAGCGTCGGGGAGTGAGCTTCCCTGGGCAATGCCTGCACAGAGCAGAGCATGGAACACGGGCACCCAGGCCCCCAAACCCAGAGGCAGGTCCTGTGTGCGTGAGCTTCCTGAACAGCCTCCTTCGCAGGAAGGTGGTTTCCTGCCTATGCTGGTTTTGGAAGTAAACAGCCCCTGAGTGCCGTGATCTTCTGAAATCCATACATGTCACACACACAGACTAGGATGCCGGGTCTGGTCCCAGTGCCAGCTCTGCCCTGGGGACGAGCCCCGGCGTCCTCTCGTCCGCAGTAGGAAGACTAGGATGGCTGTGCATCTCGGTGTCCTGGGAGTTCAGCAGGTGAGCAGTGGTTGTTCAGTAGGATCAAGCTCCAGAGTAAGACAAACACTGGCGTGTTCTTTAGTTTTGTCCCGTGTTAGCAGTGGAAAAGGGGAAATCACTTAGACTCTCTATTATGCATTTTAAGTAGGACAAATAGCGTTAATGAGCTTTGTACAGTGTGGTTTAAGATGAGTAAACGACGCGATAGAAAAACCCAAGGAATCTGTAACACTTGGAACACCCTGAGGTCTGGTGCGCCTGTGCGTCTGGCTTCTCTGGATTAGCCCGGCCGTGGGCCAGTGGTGTCTGCTCGATGGACAGCGGGGCTAGGGTCCCATAGAGTGGTGCGCAGGGGCTGCTCTGCCCTGATGGCAGCCCCAGGGCCTGTGCGGTCCTCAGATTGCTCTGGACTCGGCTGCTTTGCACTGGGAGAGGGAGGCAGTGTCTCCATCCCTGACTGTGGTGAGGGTATGAAGTGATACAGCAGCCCCTATTGCCCCAGGAGCCCTGCGAACATCAGGTTCTTGCCTCGATTCCTCCCAGGCATTTTTGAATTTCTTCTTGGGAAATGATATATCAGCTGATGTCACCCCTTTCTGTGTTCTCCTGACTGCAAGTCCTCCTGACCTTCCTCCTGTTCCCTCCTTGCAGCTTCCCGGGCCTCTGTGTGCATGTGCGTGTGTGTATGTACACACCTCTGTGTGCACATGTGCGAGCACATGAATATATAATGTGTACACACACCTCTTTGGGCATGTGTGTGATCACACATGTGCATGTGTGAGCACATGTGTATGCATGTGCACGCACACTTCTGCACACGTGCGAGCACATGTGCATGTGATGTGTGCACACACCTCTGTGTGCATACATGTAAGCACACGTATATGTGTGTGCACATCTGCGAGCACACATGCATGTAATGCATGCACACACCTCTGTGCACGTGTGCGAGCACACATATATGTATGTGCACACACCTCTGTGCATGTGTGTGAGCACGTCTATGTATGTGGGCATGCATCTGTGCATGCATGCATGCAAACACTCCTGTATGTATGTGCACACTTCTGCACGTGTGAGCACATGTGTAAGTATGTGCGCATGCACCTCTGTGATGTGTGCTACCCTGCTGTGACCATGCAGAGCAGGACACAGCAGGTGTGGGCAGAGGGTCTGCTGACTTTATCTGGAAGCAGTGGTGTTGCATTCACTGTCGGAAGCCAGTGTCTGCTGGTGAGGGTGAAAGGGTCAGGTTGTCCACTTACTGTCCCAGCTCCTCCAGGCCCCAAGTCCCCTGACCCTTGTGGTCTGCGCGTGTTGTCATGATGGTTTGGAGCCCGTACTCGGTCCCTCTTCCAGAGGGTGTCACTGAGTGTTGTGTGGCGTCTGTGGGGCCCTTCCCTGGGCCTTATCTGGGACCCTGAGAACCAGGAAGGCACGTCTGTCAAGTTTATCTTCCCATAATGGTTCTGGTGGCGCCCAGGCAGGTGTCTGGGGGTATCAACACCGTAAACAGTGTTCTTGGTTCACAGGATGCCTCCTTGGGAGTGTGGGACCAGACCTCCCATGGCCTGCCTGGTGTGGCACGCATCTCAGACCACTTGTGAGGAAACAGGAAGGCAGGAGATAGAAAGGATGAAGCAGGACCTGGGGTCCAGCCCAGGCCCGTGGGTTCACTGACACGCTTGCTCCAAAGGGCTTGAAAGATGGCTAGCCTCCTCGTCAGTCCTCAGAAATTAACCCTTCACCCCAAACTGGTAAAGATTTAGTTGAAGGAAGAAGAAAAATGCTTGGGCTTTTGTGTCCATTTCCCCCTCAACACACGTGTGAGTTTCAGCGGGGACTTGGCATCCCGAGCAGGGAGGGGTCTGGCCAGTGCCTCCTGCGTGCACTTCCAGGTGCCATCAAGACCCCGGGAGTCTCTTCTCCGCCTCGCTTTGCCCTGAGTGTTATGCCCGGGAGGTTACGGTCCTCACTGCAGCCACCAATGAACACCCACTTTTTCTGCCCCTCAGGCTGTCTGCGGGCACCCAGTGGCACCAGGGC
>SJYX01022267.1:180159-238293 GCA_006410675.1 Oreotragus oreotragus | reverse complement strand
CTTCCAGGCGTGGTCCACCTGGGGGGGTTCCCTGGGGAGCCTGGAAGGCCTTGCGGACGTAGGGCGCCGGGTATGCTGGCTGCTAACCCACGCCATCTCCCTCGGCTGGTGGCTGTTTCCTGGCTGGCCACCAGGGCTAAGACCAGGGTTGAAGCATGTTGGTGCCGCATTTTAACATGATAGTTCTCTAATCCTTACATGACCTTCTGGGTAATTAACAGCTGTAACAGTTAGCAGTGGGGCTAATAGACTGGCTGTGCCGAGTGGCATGCGGGGTCTAGTTCCCTGACGAGGGATCAGACCTCCACCCCCTGCATGGGCAGCGTGGAGTCTGAGCCGCTGGGCCACCAGGGAAGTCCCCTTCTTTTTTTGGGGGGGGGAAGTCCCTTTCTTGATGATTCAGCGATACTTTAGGTATCCCTTGCCCCATTATGAAAGTGAAATTGTCCTCCTAAAAATTCCGCATGTGAAGAGGGAGCTAAAAAACCACCAAGGTTGTGCTTCCCTCACCACTGCGACACCTATATTTTGATCAGCTTTCTGTCTTTTCTTCCGTATTTCTTTTCTACATGATAGCAACTGTTGAATATCCATTGTTAAAACTGTGGACTCTACATTTTTACATTATGCTTAAGACTCTATTGTTTTCCACGTCAGTCCGAGGCTCTCATAGCTGTCATTTCCAGTGGCGGCATAGCGTTCTGTACATGGTGTCATTACGTGTTCAGGTGGGAAAGCTCCATCCATGTCCAGCCTGCCATCAGGGACCTGGGCCTTTTCTAGAAGCTTCCTAGGCACCAAGGCAAATCGTCTGGATGAAGCAGGATTTGGGAGGAACTTGTGCGGCAGAGAAGTGTGTGGCTTTGAGGGTCTCCCGGACAGCTGCTCGGGTTTGAACGTCGTCCTCAGGACACACAAGCTGACAACTGAGAACGTAGGTGCGTCTCTCCTGGCATCAGGGGCGACAGAAATGGAATAGCCCTGACCTCAGGAGTAACATCCCTAAAACTCCTAGAGGTGGGGCCCCTGGAGGCGCTCAGAGGATCAAATTAGAAGATGCAAGTCCCAGATGCAAACACTGTTACAAGGTGGTCCAGGATGTCTCAGGATGCAGATCTCAACATTTAATGATTGTAAATGCTTTTCAGCTGTGGTGCTGCAGAAGACTTTGAGAGCCCCTTGGACAGCAAGGTCAAACCAGTCCATCCTGAAGGAGGTCAACCCTGAATACTCATTGGAAAGACTGATGCTGAACCGGAAGCTCCGACACTCTGGCCAGCCGATGCGAAGAGCTGACTTATTAGAAAAGAGCCTGATGCTGGGAAAGATAGAAGGCAGGAGAAGAAGGGGCGGACAGAGGGTGAGATGGTTGGATGGCATCACTGACTCCGAGGACATGAATTTGAGCAAACCCCAGGAGTTAGTGAAGGATAGGGAAGCCTGGCATGCTGCCGTCCATGGGGTCACAAAGAGTTGGACACAATTTAGGGACTGAACTGCAACAATAAGCCACCAGAAACTAAAACCTTTTTGTAATTAGTAACAAAAAATGTGAGTCCTGGCAGGGAAAGGAAGTCATCAGTGTCACCATATCCATGCTGATTTCAGGACAGTCCTCGTCCACTGCCTGGTGACGTGCAGTGAGCTCACGCAGAGGCAAGGACAGTGGGCAGTGTCCAGAGGGGGCGGGGCCTGGCCTTCGGCGGGGGGGCTTTGTTCTGGGGACCCTGCTGCCCCCGGGGACCTGCTCCCAGCTGTGACACGCAGAGCCTGGAGGTGGCGGGGGACCCGCTATGAATAGCCCCTTGTTGGTGGATCTGTTTGCAGCCTGGCCCATCTTACAGCTCTTCTTCATAACAGTAAAAGGAATAAAAAAGAAATAGCCTTCGTCTGAAACAGGAGTAACATATGTTGGGTTAAGCTTGCAGATTTAATCAGCTATGGTCTGAGAACCCAGGAACAATATACATAGCTTTGATCTCTGGCCTTAAAAATGACTATTCTTTTAGTCTTTTCCCTTAATGTGTTAATTTGTGACAAGTCTTAATGGGTCAGCGGTGCTGGGGTTATCTGCTCAGAGGAGGGACAGCCTACTTGGCTTCCTCCCTGCCAGCCAGCACGCCCGACTCCCAGGGCGCTGGTCACTGTGTGAGCTGACTGCGGCACTCATTCGGTCCTCATCTGCCAGGAGCTGCGGGCAGCTGGGATGGGCTGGGCCTGACGGGAGTTCACCCCTTCTCTCCCTGCAGCTGCCTGCCTGCCTCCTTGCCTTTTTTTTTTTTTGCTAAATCATTAA
Organism: Oreotragus oreotragus; assembly: GCA_006410675.1. Classification (NCBI taxonomy): domain Eukaryota; kingdom Metazoa; phylum Chordata; class Mammalia; order Artiodactyla; family Bovidae; genus Oreotragus; species Oreotragus oreotragus. Next base: position 235,997 of record SJYX01022267.1, on the reverse strand, counting down.
GTACTCAGTTTATTCACTGAAATAAACTGGTGAACATGTCTTAGAGCAAAAAATCTCTCCAACAGAAACATGAAATTTTCCAGAACATTTTCCAAGTACAGTTGTCATCATTTCCTTAAATTCACACTTGCCAAATAAACGTGACAGGGACATAATGCCAATTAAATGCCCTGACAAAAGTGATGTTTCGACTTAGCAATGTCATGGATCGTGCCGGGCAGCGTGGATGTTCACGACAGCGCGAGTCTGAACCACGTGCTGGTGTTTTGTCAGCCTTCTCGTTTGGGATTACACCGTGCAGGTGCTGGACTTCGAGAATTAGATAAAGCACACCTAAAATCAAATTGATGAAAATTGTTACAAAGAGAAGAATTTTATAATTTATTGAACTACGTAGGTTCTAAGAGCCTGGGAGGGGTCAGAAAAAAACATGAGCTCTGGGACCTGAGACACAGGATCTCCCATGACCACCTTCACTCATTTCTTTTTAGAACAACGTATTTTTAAGTATAATTTATTTAGTATTTTTATACTTAATGTATAGAAAACTCAGGTAGACACAGATGATTTTAATGCCATTTCACATTTTAATTCCAGCATATACTTTTTTTTCTTGTTTCTAAAAAAAAATTTTAGAGACCTTCTAGTGATCTGAGATTACAGCAGATGCAGTGTTCTGGTCCTTTAGATTCAGCTGACTTTTTTTGTTTTTCTTTTAAAAGTCTGCATGAGGGATCTTACTGTTTCTAAGAGTCACGTAAAAACTCTTGTATCAGCAAATCTTTGCATCTCCTCTCTTTCCGTCCAAAAGAGCATAACCCAGCTGACGCAGGTAACTCACAGCTTTACCGTGAAGATGGTATGCGCAACTGCCAGGGTGCACGGAACAGGTGAAGTTATTGCACTGATCGCATAGGAACCGCTGAAGTGAACATTGCCCCTTGCCTGGTGGCTTATTTAGTGTGACTCCAAGTGGATTTTTACTCGTGCGGTTCTAAGCCCAGAGTGTAAAACGTAGCAAGAGCTTTTTTTCTTCCTTTCTGTCTCCTGCTTGTCCTTCCCAGCCTGTGAGTTGAGGGTCCTTCCAAGAGGAAACCCAGATGTATGCCCCAAGCCTAAGTGGATTTTTACTCGTGCGGTTCTAAGCCCAGAGTGTAAAACGTAGCAAGAGCTTTTTTTCTTCCTTTCTGTCTCCTGCTTGTCCTTCCCAGCCTGTGAGTTGAGGGTCCTTCCAAGAGGAAACCCAGATGTGTGCCCCAAGCCTGATGGCACCGACTTTTCCCAGGAGGAAGGCGGGGGCCCAGAGAGGGTGGGGAGCGCTGTCAGACCTCCAGTGCCCACCTGGGTGCCCGCTGCTGGCTGGCTGCCTGTTGTGTGTTCAGGAGAGAGGAAGTTGTTCTCATGGTAATAAACAGTAACAGTGTGATTTACGTGACCTTAAGCTTCAGAGAATGAAGTCAAGTATGACACTAATAACAACGAGGAGGAGGGGGAACAGCTCGATCTGGACAGCGGAGACGAAGCTCCAGAGGCCGACAGGCAGGCTCCAGGCTCCGCCGAGGCAGGGGACGCAGGGGCAGACGCTCCTGCCACCGCCACCCCCGCCGCCACCGTGGGACCCTGTGCATCCTCCGGCCACCACCCAGGGACCAGCCAGCCCACCTGCGGGTTGGACCGTCCGGGGGAAGGTAGGGTCCAGGAGCCCCAAATCTATCATGTGTCTGTGATGTGCTATGGACAGAAATGACTTGATTCAAGTTTGGCTGAGATTCTCTTCTTTGTTCTGTTTTCTGTGGTTTTTAATCTTGTCCATCCACTTTTCTGTTTATGTTCTGGAGGAAACAGGTATGTTTTTTTTCTAATAAAAATGGCCTCATCATAGTTTGTCACTATGTTACATGAAACATTATTTCAAAATAATGCTATTTGGTATGAAACATACAAGTTTAATTTGTGTTTTAAAGTTTGGAGGTGGAGTTGGTCACTTTTATTCACTGACCGATCGTCTGGTTGGTACCTTCACCAGCTCTCCATGTGGTTAATGATCCCCCACTTCTGGCAGCTTCTAACCTACTCGCCTCAGTGGAGGAGCCACCCTGGGCTCAGCCAGGTTGTGTGCCTCCAGTCCCCAAGGTCACGCTCACCCCTCAGATGCCCCGAAGCACGGTGCTCCCCAGCCTTGGGTCTCCTGGGCAAGCAGGGTGTGTCGGCCGAGTCCTGGATGGCCGGGCGTGTTTGCCACAGTCTCCTTTCATCCTCAGGATGTGAAAAAGGACCGGGAGTGGAACCACTGAAACCCGGGGTCCTGTCGAGAGTCAACCCCTACTCCGTCATCGACATCACGCCCCTCCAGGAAGACCAGCCGCCACCCCCAGACCCGGACGCCGAGGGGGAGGGTGGGGGCCTGCACGTGCCCAGCGGGTACTCGGTGCCAGTGCCCTGCGGCTATGCTGTGCCCTCCAGCCTGCCGCTGCTGCTGCCGGCCTACAGCAGCCCCGTGCTGCCCGCCCCGCCCGCCGACCCCGCAGGTAGGGGCCCTGAGACTGTGCCCCGGCTGCTCAGGGGGGACCAGTCGAGGAGAGGCTCGGAGTGTCGTCTGCAGTGTTGTGGAGCAGCCTGGGCTCCGTCCCCACCCCGGCCTCCTTCCCCCAGCCGCCCCACACCTTGTGCCTGCGGGCGGCACTGTCCACGTCGTGTGCCTCTGTGCCCTCGTGTCGTCCCTTTGCGGGCAACAGGCTGTCTGCCGTCAGACTGTCCAGCTGGAGCCCCAGTTCATGGAATCAGGGCTGGGGGGAGGGACCTGGGAGAGCAGGTTGGTGTCCGGCAGAGTCAGGAGGCTCCTTGAGAAGCGGCAGCATGGCGGGCAGGTGCAGGGAGATGGAGCCCGCGCCTGTGACAGGGCCGTTGGGGCCCTGGGTCCCCACGGGTCCTGGGTCTGTGAGGCTGTCACGAGGCACAGTGGCACCTCTGCTTAGCGGGAAGGAGCTGGCTTGTAGCTTCGAGGACGTGGCTCATGAAGCCGGGGTCCGTCATCTCTACAGATGCCCCTTGGCTGTGTTGCTTCAGCCTCGGCTGGTGGTGCAGGGCTTGGGTTTTCAGGTTTAAAAGGAGACTGTGTGTCTGCCCCAGAGTCGCATGTTGAGACCTGGCCCCCTGTCGGGAGGTGGTCTGCGAGACGTCAGGGGCCTGAGTAGACGCTGGCGCCTTGACCCTGGATGTCCAGGCTTCAGGCCGTCGTCCGTGAGCCCTCAGGCGGCGGGGTTCTGTGGGGGCAGCGCCCGGCTGTCCCGGCCGAGGCCCTCGGGCAGCGGCTGCGTCTCCCTGGCGTCCCCCGAGTCACGCGTCCGGGTTCGAGCGCGGCGGGTTCTGTCCAGGATGGGCCGGTGCCGGCGTCTCTGCTGAGCTGTCCCGCTCTCACCAGGTCTGTTTCCCTGTTCCGCGTCAGGACACACATGAGGACGGCCCCGGGCTAGACGTCCTGACGGCCGGAGCAGCCCCGGGGGACGGTGGCCTCTCAGACGCGCCGTCAGGACAGACGTGTGTGAAGTCTGAGGAAAGCGGGTTTTTCCCGCCAAGTTAAGACAGCTGAGGGGAACACGCAGTTTGGTTATCAGATTTCACCAACTGTAGAACCTTTCACCCTTGAGAATCTTTCGAGCTTGTCCTGTGGACACATTTTCAAGTGAATCGTAATTGCAGGTCCCCGTGGTGTTAGTTTTCGATTCTGGCTTGATTCATTTGGGCAGCACTGTGTCGCAGGCTGGTTCATGAGGCCTTTGGGTCCCAGTTTTCATCGTCACCCTGTTTGGAGTACATTTTATCTAAAAGTTGAAGAGTTTGAATCTGTCAGTTGATCATCTTTACAATAAGATAAGCCTCTCACTGATGAGAAAGGAAAGTACGAAACTGTTTAAAGGGTAAAAAGCAAGTTCCTAGACGTGTCTTTCAAGTGTGAACAGTGTGAACTTTCCTCTCCTGGCAGAGACACAGGAAGCGGCAGAAGACAGCCAGCTGAATTCCTTGAGCTCTGAGGATCCAGCAAACAGGTATCTTGCTTGTGTTCCGCAGGCGTTCTGAGTTCTGGACCTTCCCTGACGTGCCGAGCGCTGTGAATCTGAGGCCCTCAGATTCACGTGCCGAGGCCCCTCCCCACCCCTTGGTCCTTCTGTCCACTGGGCCCTCTGCCCTCTTGCCCAGGGACCCCCAGATCAGGTCTTCCTGAACCCCAGGACTCTTTCAGATGTTAATATGACACTTTGTGGATAAAGAGAAACTGGGTTCACGACCAGATAGAGCTGGATAATGTGCTTGACCTTGTTAAGTTTCTCAAGAGTCCCAAGGGGGAGAAAGGATTTTAAATTTTGCCTGACCCAGCTTTCATCTGAAATCCTTGAAACTGATTTGATTACGGGCATTTCTTTCATGCTGCTTGCCTTCACAAATGCTGTTTCATCTGCTTGAAATTACCAGGAAAATCCCCGCCTCCAGGCAAACTCCTACTCACCCTCCAAATCCTAGCTTAACCATCTCTTTCATGAAACCGTCCTCCTCTGTGCTTCCAGAGCCGTGTGCACACACCTGCATTGTAATTGATTGCTTTGTGCTCTCACCTTTATCTCCTGTGTTCCTTTTTGCTACCAGACTGAATTCTTCAAATACAAAGACCAGGTTTTACCAAGTTCTAGAGCACCTACCGCCTAGCATGGCAGCGTGCTCGCTGCATGGTAGGTGTGTTTGCCTTTAAGCGACTCTATCGAGTTATAATTCATATACCATACTACATTTCGCCTGTTTAAAGTGGACCATCCTGTAATTTTCAGTATATTGCATTATTCATTTTAAAAGTGCAATAAAAGTACATACCATCAAGTTTGCCATTTTTAACCATTTTTAAGTGTAAAACCCAGTGGCATTAAATTCATTCTCAGAGTCGTACAACCATCACCACTCTCTGCCTTCGAAACATTTTCTTCGTCCCGATCAGAAGCCCCGCCCTTCGTGCCGTAACCCGCAGTGCCCCCTCCCAGCTCCCAAGGCCTCTGTTCTACATTCTCTGAACTTGCCTGTCCTAGGTACTCATATGATCTGAATCGTACAGTGCTTGTACTTCCATGTCTGGCTCATTGGCTTGGCATCATGTGTCGAGGGTGATCCACGCTGTAGTGTGTGTTGGAATCTCCTTCCTGTTGAAGACCCAGTACCATTCCATTGTGCACACACACCACACTTCGTTTATCTTCTCGCCTCCTGACGGACACTGGTCCCTCCCACCTTGCAGCGGCCGTGCTAACGCTGCTGTGGACCTTGTGTACAGGCGTCTGTCAGGCCCTGCCCTCACGTCCTCTGGCTGCACACCTAGGAGCGGAGGCGCCGGGTCACACGGTGATCCTGCGTCTAACTTTCTGAGGAAGAGCGAAACTGTTTTCCACCACAGCTGCACCATTCTTCACCCCACCAGACACATGTGAGGGGTCCTCAACGTCCTGATGTTCTTGTGTGTGTTCTTTAAGTGAGGATCCAGACCAGAAGGAGGACAGCGCCCTGGCCCGCTGGGTCGCGGATCCGGCCAATACAGCCTGGATGGAGAGTGAGTACCACGCCAGGGCCCCGGGGATCGCCAGGCTCTGCTGCTCTCCTGTCCTGTGTCTGTTCATCTGAAGCACCAACCACCGCTGACTGCAGTTGCTTCCCCAGGCCCCGCGAAGCCATGGCTTTGTCTCCCGTCAGATCATCTCTGCTCTCTGCATCTCAGCACCCGCCTCATCCTGGCTGATAGATTTATTCCAGTACTGATCTTGTCTTTTGTCTTAACAGTCAGAGATTTGGGGACGGAGGCACTAACAAGGCATTCTTTCTTGTGATCCCCAGTGAGATGCTTTCTCATGGTACCATTTTGAAGAGGGCTGGTGGGTGTTTAAGCCAGCCCACAGACCAGATGGCGTGGCATGGCAGACCTTCTCTTCCACGTGTGGTGCAGAAAGCAGAACTAATTTTAGCTAGGCTTGCTTTTTAATTTTTTTTAAAGTAAACTTGCTTTTCTGATTAGCCCTTTTACCATCCACTGGCTCACTAATGTCTGTGTAATTGTCTTATACGATTGACTCACCAGGTAGGACCATCTAAACATTCTCCTAATTACTAAATTCTCCCCTGGAATGTTTCATTTCTGTTTTAATTATGACATTGTCGAAACAAAGAACTCCACAAATGTAGATGCTTCTGCGAGCGGGCTATTAAATCTGGATCATTACAGGGTTAAATTATCATCTCACTGTCCTCAAGCAATTTTATTTACAAAGTAGAAGCTGTCTGACTTTTCCTCCCATGACTCGTATTCATTAGTGGAATAACTGTATTCGAACGTGAGGTCTGTACACCAGTAGCCACTCACGTGCTCTAATAGGGGTGGAAATATTGTGGTCGCAGTTGAAACATATTATTTCAGGACAGCAAGCGGCTCTGACTTGGGGTTTGACAGCAACACAAGAATACGCCGGGTCTTGGCCATGCGTTCACCCCGGGAACATGGGAAGGGACAGTGGCTGCATGTCAGAGGAGAGGGAGGCTGTGTTTACCTGGTTTTGTCTCCTGTTGCTTAGTAACCATCACTTTTGTGGGTTCCTGGATGGAGTGCACTGTAGTTTTGTTGGTCTACCTGCAGAGCATGGAACTCTCACAAATAAGTACATGAGCTTCAAACTCTGTTCTCCTGTGGGACCCCTGAGTCAGGCACTTGGAATGTCAGCCATGGAGGATCCCTACTTTTTTTAAAAAAAGAAAACACTTTAAACAATTTCCTAGGATACTAATGTTTCATGTAGTAGCTTTAGAGGTTTTTGTTCTAAAAGTTATACGTCTTTATATGTGCACTTGGCTGCCTTTCATCTGCAGTTGCGGGAAATGAGATGATGCTGTCGGCTGATTCCTACTCCGAGCAGCAGTGTATCTATCCCTTTGTTTCTGAGACTACACGCCACCTTTGGGTGTTTTGCATGTCAGAAAACATTAATTGCAATAACTTTAAAATGTTTATAAAGATGTGTAATTGAACGCAAAACAAACAAAAGGAATACGTTGGCCTGGAGGCCATAAACCTCTTCCTGGAGATGTTTCACAGCCGCTCCATGTAGAGCTGTCGTTCCTTCCCCAGGAAGTGTTCTGCCATAAGAACAGTGCCTGCACTCCGGTGGGGCCCCACCGGTTACCATCCCCGTAAAACGAACTTCCGAGTGGCTGAAGCCTCGCCGGAGGCCATGGGCCCCGCGAGTGCAGACTGCTCTCCCTGCGTCTGGGTCAGTTTTAAAGTCTCCTTTCCTTTCCTTCCAGATCCGGAGGAAGCCATTTACGACGACGTGCCAAGAGAAAATTCAGACTCTGAGCCAGGTTTGGTTTTGTCTGGAACTGAGTTTAACGGGCTGCAGTTTACCGGCTTCCTGCTGGATGGAAGTGGGCAGGTGGAGCCCCTAGGCCCACAGCCCCTGCGCGTCTGTGGCCGCGTTTTGTAAGGTTTCAGTGTCTTGTTGATGCTGTGGGATAGAACGCTGTGTGTGCACACCTGTGCGTGTGTTCACACCCAACCCTGGAGGTTGGATGACTATCTCCAACCTCCTGAAAGAAGCAGGAGGAGTTAAAGATGTAAAAATACAAATGGAAAGATAAGGCGTGGGGGCCGGGAGGTAGTAGGTGACACACAGGAGGTCATGGAAGAAGGGATTACTAAGAATTTTCCAGGATTACAGACGTAAGCTCCCAGATTATACAAATACAGATCCAAAGCAGGGTCACGTGTGAATGCACACAGAGGCGCGTACAGCTGAGCCGGTCGAGCACAGCCCCACCGTGACCATCGTAACATCAACAGGGGAGGAGCCGCTGCCACCCCGGAGGAGGTGCGGTTTGGGAAGAACAGCATACTTCCTGACAGGCAGATAATGTTCCCAAACTGCCCAAGAAAGTGCAGCGTTCTGACTCAGATTTCCGCATCCGGCCAAAGTATTGTCCTGTTAGAGAGACACAGGCAGCATCAGACACAGGTTGGGGAGCTGGACCGCCTGTAGAGCCTGGAGGAATGGTCCATGTTGCACTTCATGGGAAAGGGCTGCTGAACCCACAGAAGGCAGCAGAGAGCAGTGACGGGTGACCCTCGGAGGTTGTTAGCTCAGACTTAGAGCCCCTGCTCTCAGAAAGCCTGATGCTGAACGACCCAGATGAAAGGTCAGGCCTTCACGCCCAGCAAGCAGGCTGAAGCCCGTCCTAGCCCTGGAGGTGTGTCTCCAGAGTTCAGGTGTCTTCCGGCATTGGCTGGTTCAGTGTCGTTTCCCAGGGGGACCAGGCGAATGACAGAAATCATATGCTTAGAAGGCAGTTGGTGCCATGCAGTGGCCTTCTGGTATTAAAAACTCCTGACAGAACCTTCCCAGCCTCATAGAGGACATATTCTTAAAATCGACAGCAAACTTCCTATTTAAAAGCATGGATTCGTGTATTCATCCCAAAAGTGTTCTGGAGGCGATCAGGTCCGCAGAGCTGTTACAGCCTCAGCTAACAGAGGCCGCCTCCCGAGGCCTGGCAGGACGGGAGCCCTTCCAGCCTCTTTATAAACAAACCTACTGGATCTTTAGAGTAACTATGCTCCTGGGCAGTTATTTAAGTGCCTGCTACAAGCAACACGGGGGCTAAGGGCTAGTTTCTGTAAAGCCAGGCTTGAAATGCATTTTGAGATAATTGGTCCTCCCTAGTAGTCCTCTCCCAGCACAGACAGGATGAACTGGGGTCTCAAAAACCAAATGCCAATGGGAGGTGAGCCAGTAGTGCCCCTGCTGAAGGTGTTGGCCGTTCTGTTAGGCCAGGTGCCCCCTGTGCGGGCAGAGCCTTTGTCATGATCTGAAGGCGTGAACAGACGTGCTCATCACTGATTTTGAAATGACTGATGTGATAAAGACATTTAAATGCAATAACAGTTTATGGGCTTCCCCAGTTGTTCAGTGGTAAAGACTCTGCCTGCAAAGCAGGAGACCCAGGTTCGATCCCTGGTTCAGAAGGATCCCTTAGAGGAGGGCATGGCTACCAACTCCATTATTCTTGCCTGGAGAATCCCATGAATAGAGGAGGATCCTGGTGGGCTGCAGTCCATGGAGTTGCGGAATCAGACACGACTGAAGTGACTGAGCATGCATGCATGCAACAGGTTATAGGTATTATGGGCTAATTTTAGCACAGCAGAGTTTACAGTTGTTTGTAATATGCTTCACTTTCATTCATGTTTGATTATCTTTATCATCTTTCGGTGATCTGTCAGTCTGTGTAATGTGTTTATATTCCACATGTCTATCTAAAGAGTATCTTTCCTTCATCGAAAGTTCTCTGTGGGCAAGAAATAATTTGGTGTAATCGTGGTGGCTTCTCATAAACCAGTGGTCCTCTGGATGGGATGGGGCTGGGGGTTTGTCAGAGCTTTGTTTCCCCCGCCCATCACTGCCAGGGGTCTCCCCCTGAGGCCCCACCACTGCTCCTCCAAGCTCTTCCCGGTGTCTCCTCCCCAGCTCTCAGTGACGCTCTCACAGGACAGACATGCACAGAGTAGCCAGGATTTCTGCACTTCAATTCTTCATTTGGTGTTTTTGCACTCAGATGAAATGATTTATGACGACGTGGAGAATGGAGATGAAGGCGGCCACAGCTCTCTGGAGTACGGGTGGAGCTCCAGCGAGTTCGAGAGCTACGAGGAGCAGAGCGACTCGGAGAGCAGGAGTGGGGTACCCCGCTCCTTCCTGCGCGCCGACCACAGGAAGCAGGCAGGTGTCCCGGCTGTGTGCTGGGGGACAGCGTGCTCACACGGGCGTGTGGCCAGGACCAGAAGGGGTTGCCTCGTTCACGTAGTCTTTACATAATTGTTTTCTAAGATGTTGATGTGTAGTTTGAGGAAAGCACCTGATGTTAGCAAAAGAGAAGCGTCCCCTTATCTCATACAGCACAGTCCTGGCAGGATGGGAAAATGAAATTTACATAAATGGAATCCCTCAACATACCCCGAGCGAGCTCCCTGTCTTGAGCATTCAGGAAGTAAGGGGGCATTCCCTGGCCATCTGTGCTGTGTACACACAGCACTGCTGGTGCGCAGCCGGCTGCGTGGAGAGCCGGGCTGGTGGACACGGTGCAGCCCGCTGTCCTCTACGGGATGTTGTGGTCCTCGGTGTTTGAGCACAAACAGGAAGAAGTGAAAATAGAAGGTGTTACAGAGGATGTTACAGGACAAAGGCCCCACCCCACTGGGCACTCTCCTCCCTCAGCGGGACAGTCCTGAGACCAGGTCCGGGTTGAAGGAGTGGATTCTGGGCTGACGCCGGGGCCAGCGGGTGTAGGTGGGGACTGGAGCGCTGTTCACTGAAGGGCCTGGTGGCCAGTGGTGACTGGCCATCCCCACTGCTTTGTTGTTGGCGTTTGGGCTGTTGGTGAAAGAGAGATTTGTACGGCCATCCACGGTCACATCCAAGGGCACTCTGTGTTCTGTGTGAGGTTGACATGCAGGCCGCACGTGGACAGAGGCTGTGGCCTTTGCCTCACAACGCAATCGCTAAATCACCTTGAGTCACGGCAGCCTGCGCCCCTGTAACCAAGCTGGTGGGCTCCTGGCGTGGCCTCCGTGTGTGTGTGGCTTGTAGGTCATTCCGAGCACTGGGGTTCACATGTTCTGTGATCTCATCCTGAAGCTTAAGAAGGCTCTACCAACTGCTGGTGGTCAACCAACTGCCTGATGCTTACATATGTATGTACTTGTTGGCCACATGACTTGCAGGAGCTTTAGCTCCCCTGACCAGGAATCAAGCCCATGCCCCGTGCATTGGATGTGTGCTGTCTTAACCGCTGGACCACCAGGGAAGTCCCCCAACTACTCAGCATTACTAACAAGCTTTTCCAGGAACCTGGCTCTCGTCTGTCACCAGAGTTTTTACAGCGGAGATTTAACCAGGAAGTGAAGTTACAGCTGTGGTTTTAATCGCAGCTGGTGACTAAGGTGACCCTTGGCTTGTTCTCGCCGAGTCCAACGTTCCAGATTTAAATGAAGATTTTCAGTATGGTGCTGGGGCCTGATTTCAGCAGGATGGAACACTCAGTGGGGGCCTTGGAGAGCGGTTAAGAAACTCCTAAATTTTGTCTTCAGTGGGCAGGGGGTTAGTGCAAACTGGCTTGGTCCAGCGATGGCCTGTGAGCTGTGAGCATGATTTCTGGGCAGAGACTCAGCCCTCCTGGCTGTCCAGGTGAACCCGTGCTCCCAGATGCACCACAGTAACATGCTGGAGGGGATCGGGCGGCTGCGAGCGCAGAGCCCTCACAGGGGCCAGCAGGCAGCATCCTGCCAGCAGGCAGGACAGGTGATGCTGTAACAAGTCCTTAGTTCCCTAGTTTAAAGAGTCACGTTTCAAAAACTGCCAAAGAAGACTGATCTGCCAGACAGTCTTAGATTGGATCAGCAATTGCCCAGATGTCCTTGTCTGGGGAACCTGGGACACGCTCACTAAGGCGCAGGCCTTGGGTTGCATGTTGGAGACGTCTGTGATGATGCGAGGACAGAGTTTTCGAGACCTCACCCCATCGCTGGGAGCTGCAGAGGAAGTCACGTCAGTCTGGAGACTTAAAAGTTTATGTGGCTGTTACCAAGCCATGCCCCTCTCGGTGTTGAACTCAAGTTTCTTCTGCTTTGGTGCTGACATAAGGGAATAATTTTATATGTATTTCTACATTTTGGGTCATTTTAAATCCACTAAAATGTAAACGCATGCTGGTGCCCAGATTTTTCTGTGCGTTTACCTGCTCTGGTTCAGCACAGAGGTTGTCTCCAGCCTGGCTCACCTGGAGTCTGCCCTCTGCTGACATGTTTTACTCACTTGTGTGTTTATTTCCCGAGAGCCAGAGGGCTAGGACGGGGGGCCCGGGGCAGGAGGACGTTGGTGCGTGAACGTCACCCACCAGATGTGGCTCAAGTCCTCTCAATGTAAGACTGCCTGAACGCGCCGGGAGGAGCGTGTCGTGAAAAGCTTGTGTCTCTTTGTGCTGTAGCTCTCCCGTGACCTAACCCGCTTAAAGGAGCACTATGAGAGAAAGATGAGAGAGTTGATGGCAAACACAGTGGGCGCGGTAGAGATTCAGCAGCTAAAGCACAAACATGAACTGAAGGTGTGTGGTTCCCGCTGGAAATGCTTCTGCAGAAGCAGACTGTTGTTTAAAGAGCAAGCTCACACCTGAGCTGCGGCGGTTCTCACGGTGCGGTCCAGGGGACCCCAGGGCCCCCCAGGCAGTGGACGGTTCCTGTCATTTCTGGGACCTCCTTTGCCTCTGTCCTTCCTGGCTTGATCCTCTGACTCCACGCCAGACTCGAGGCAGGTTCCCCCATGTGCAAACCAATGCACTTTTTTTGTTGTTTTGGAAAACACAGTAATTTATCATAAAATGTTACTGGCTAAGATAAATATTTTTGTCATTTATAAAATTAATATTTAAAAAATATTCAACATTTTTTTCTCAATTTCAACCCCTTAGACAATAAATACAGACAAACGCACCAGGTAAGCCGAAGCCCCCGGGGCTGCTTGGTGACTTTGGAAGCGTGAAGGGCTCCTGGGACCGCAGAGCTGAGAACCGCTGGCTTGAATGTTGTGGCGTCTGCTGTCTGAGATGGGTTTAAAAGAGCACTGTCAAGTAACTTCACCTCAGCTGGACTGCCGTCCTTCTGATGCTTGTCATTTGTTCAGGTGTTGAAGGGCACTTGCCTGAGGCAGGTGCTCATTCAGAAACGTGCCCGTAAATGCCACCGCTGTGCTCCACGAGTCTCAACTCAGGAGCGAAGCCTCCGGAATCATAGCATCTCCTTCGGCTCGGCATCAGGCTGGTCCCTGGGCAGGAAACAGGTGGCAGCCCCGGGGATAGTCGGAGGCCGGTGGGGGTTTCCGGGCAGCGCAGGGCGGTGTGTGAGGGAGACTGGCTCAGCGAAGAGGTGGACACACTCAGGAAAGGACAGTGGGAAATGCTGTGAGTGGCAGAGTGGGACGGCTCGTCCAGGGCGGCCACACGCCTCTCCTGTGCTGGCAAGCGGGGCCCGGCGTACGGCTGGTGGCCATGGGGCCCCGGTCAGCTGTTTCCTCCCCATGGACCCCAGCACCTGTGTGGCTTCACTCGGAGGGAGCGTGGACCAAACCGGGCCATAGGGCATGTCTGGCAGGAGGAGGGAGGATCCAGGGAGACTGTGGGGAAGGAGCTAAGGGGAGGCGCCTAGCAGCTGAGCAGTCGGGTGCACTGGCAGGGTGCGGGCACCGTGGAGAAGGGGGTGGCCAGCTGCCGTCCACAGTGGTCTCCGGTTGCGACCGGGTTTGGTTGAAGGGGTGCAGGAGTGGAGGCAGAAGTGGCTTGGCCGTGTCTGACCTGGCGAAGGCGAGTGGTGGTGGGGTACAGGACACTGGGGTTGGGGTTGGCCAGACAGCGTGACCTGGGCTTGGTTTCTGTCGAGTTGGCTGGGAGGCCAGGCGCACATCAGGGAGGCCGGCTAAGGCGCAGGGACAGGGGAATTATAGAGTCACTTGGGGCTGCAGTTAGGCGCGTCCAGCACCAGACTGGCGGCCCCGCGAGTGGGTAACCTGCAGGGGCACGGCTCTTGCATCTGGGAGTGGGTAACCCGCAGGGGCACGGCTCTTGCAGGGAGTGTGTAACCCACAGGGGCACGGCTCTTGGGTCCGGGAGTGGGTAACCCGCAGGGGCACGGCTCTTGGGTCCGGGAGTGGGTAACCCGCAGGGGCACGGCTCTTGGGTCCGGGAGTGGGTAGCCCGCAGGGGCACGGCTCTTGGGTCCGGGAGTGGGTAGCCCGCAGGGGCACGGCTCTTGGGTCCGGGAGTGGGTAGCCCGCAGGGGCACGGCTCTTGGGTCCGGGAGTGGGTAGCCCGCAGGGGCACGGCTCTTGGGTCCGGGAGTGGGTAGCCCGCAGGGGCACGGCTCTTGGGTCCGGGAGTGGGTAGCCCGCAGGGGCACGGCTCTTGGGTCCGGGAGTGGGTAGCCCGCAGGGGCACGGCTCTTGGGTCCGGGAGTGGGTAGCCCGCAGGGGCACGGCTCTTGGGTCCGGGAGTGGGTAGCCCGCAGGGGCACGGCTCTTGGGTCCGGGAGTGGGTAGCCCGCAGGGGCACGGCTCTTGGGTCCGGGAGTGGGTAGCCCGCAGGGGCACGGCTCTTGGGTCCGGGAGTGGGTAGCCCGCAGGGGCACGGCTCTTGGGTCTGGGAGTGGGTAGCCTGCAGGGGCACGGCTCTTGCGTCTGGGATGGACACTTGGGCTGAACTGCTGAGTCAGCCGAGCCTCAGCCCCCAAGAGCCCCTCGGCCGGTGGCACTTTGTACAAATGCACAACCAGGCGGTGGCCCTGGAGGCCTGGCACTGGGAGGCCCCGGCCGCAGCTGCGGGGGGTGAGCTGGCAGGTGTTGAACAGCCGCCGCCCCCCGGGGAGGATAACAGGAGGACGGGTAGGGAGGCATGTGGATGGACTGAAGGGGTCTGTGTCGTAAGAGGCTATCTGGGTTTTCTCTAGACGATCAATCACTTGGTGCCGGATGGCCAGTACCGCCAAGGTTAGCTTCTAAAGGACAAGAAAAGTGGATAAAACATAAGGCACATGGCTGGGTGCTTTGGGCACTGGTGACAAGTCTAAACACTGTGCCAGGACCTGCCCCCGGGAACCAGGGTGAGCACGCTCACCTGTGGTGGGCGGTGATCTTCAGGACTCCTCAGTCCCCGCAGAGCAGGAGCTCTGCCGGTCCTTCCTGCGGGCTGGCTGTCTCTCTGTCCACATCCTGGCAGGTATTCCCGCAGGCGCAGTGGGTGCTGGGACTGGTCAGTATGAAGAGCCTGTGAGTCGCCGGGCCGGGCCGGCAGGTCTCCAGCTGGTGGCTCCCCTGTATCCTGTGATCTGCCCTTTAACCACGGGCGTCAGGGCAAACCCCCTGATGTCCGTGCCCTCAGTTTCTCCACACCCAGGCTTCTCCAAAGCTCGTGGCAAGTGTTTGTAATAAAAACGAAGGTCAACTTATAAACACAGAAGGACACATTTTAAAAACTATGCTAAGAAAAGGCTCTTTTTTTAAGTCTCTTTTTCCTTTTTTTTTTAAACCAGTGAAAGCAAAACAGCCTCAAACCACTTCCCCATCCCCCCAACACAACAGCCAAGAAAGCTCTCCCAGATCAAAAAGCCAATTTCAGATGATGTTTCAAGACCAGACTACTTGACAGTATTCTTTTAAAATGGATTAAGAGCAAGGAGGAGTTTCCACCGAGCCGCCCCGCTTACCCGACCTCCCTTCTCTGCAGATGCAGAAACTGGTGAGGGCCGCGAGAGAGGGCACCAAGGACGGGCTGGAGAAGACAAAGGCCGCCGTGAAGCGGGGACGCTCCTTCATCAGGACCAAGTCCTTCGTCTCTCCAGGTGCGTTTCCTCGCTGGGTTGCCTCTGGGCGGGCACGGGGTGGGGAAACTCTCTCCCCACAGCAGAAAGGGGGGGCATTCTCCCAGGTGGTAAGTTTCGCCACCCCCAACCAGCTCCTCCCAGCAGTCGGGTGATGGTCCCTCGCTGTCGCTCCCGGACCCCCTGGGTTCTCAGCATGGTCGTTCATCATAGAACATGATCACAGGGATGCGTTCACCGTGCTGGGGCCCCCGGGCGCGTTTCCTGCCCCTCCCGGACTGCGGCGGAGCAGAGAGGCTCCGATCAGGATCCCTTGTGCTGGTTTTTAAAGCTCCTCTGACAGTTTCCTGAATTAGATAATCTCAATATTACCGGAAGATTCCCATGATTTTCTGGTTTCTAGCCATTCTGTGGATTCTTTAGATTACTTAGCTGCATCTAAGTTCTCAGAAATGAATTTAGTTTGGTCTAAAATTTTTGATCTGGGGTGAGTTGTGCTTTTTCAAGGTTCTAATGAGAAAGGAAGAAAGTCAGGAGGTTACTGAGTCTTCCTTCGTTTTTATCTGACTGTGGAGTGTTGGTTCTGAGTAACTCAGAACTGCCTTTATTTGCTTCTGATTTTGGTTATGTTATAGATACAGAAACTTTAATATGTGTTTCTACTCTGCCATCTAGGTGTTCAAATAACACCTCTGCCTTTTTGAAGTTAGATTTCAAGAATCAGAAACTTCAAATATCGACAAACTCTGTGTTCCCCTTGTGGGAGAGGCTATTTTCTGGGTTTGTTAAAGCTTCACTTGACTCATCGCTGGGTGGGAAGAACGCTTGGGGCTGAGGTGTCTGCCAAGGGCGCCACTCTGATGGCAGCTTTACTGCCCTGCAGTGTTATAAACGCCCCATTTCAACATCAGACTAGCACGCTCTGTCTTCCTTTAAGACCACAGATCCTGTCTGGAAGAGGAGCAGAGCGTGTTCATCGACGTGGACTGCAAGCACCCCGAAGCCATCCTCACCCCGATGCCGGAAGGCTTGTCTCAGCAGCAGGTAGGGTGTGGGGCAGGGCTGGCACGGCACGGCTGCGCTGACCTCTCCGTCTGCCTGGCTTCGGGCCTCGCTGTCCTTAAATATGTTAGGTGTCCCTGCTGTGTGATTGTGAGCACGCATGGAAGGTCTGCTTCTTTGTGAGACTCACTTATGCTCGTTCATGTTGACGGCCAAGAGACCAGGTGTGAGTGTGTGAAGCGTCTGTGCAGTGGTGAAGTTAGAATACAGATTTCCAGTAACTCATGAACTTAGCCAAATGTAAACGAATTTCTTAATTTCTGAACATAGGTAGCAGAGGGGAAAAAATTCAGTGGTTTCCATTTGACTATGTTTGGGTGACAGGGGAGGAGGGCATGAGGGGCGAGGGCGTGCCCCAGAGCCGGGGGCCTTCGGGGGAAAGGTTGCTGGTCTTGGGGGGTGTGATCTGAGTCTTCCCACGTGGGCAGCGTGATGCGGTTCACGGACGCTGAGGGAGACGACCAACAACCTAGGTAGATGACAAAGCTGGACAGACGCAGGCGGGCAGTTAGGTGACGGTCGATATAGATGCACGCACTGTACACATGAAGCGCACGCATGCGTATGGCGTGCAGACCATGAAAACCCTCCGTGGTCATTCAGGGTCCAACAGGAAAGATGGCGAGCTGCTGCGAGGAGACGGTCAGCGACCGTCAGGGTGAGGGCGGGGCCGAGGCGAGCGGGCTTGTGCTCGGGAGGCCGTGCGTGAGTGCATGAGTGAGGCTGTGTGCAGGGCAACGCATAGCTAGGGAAGGCATGCGTGAGGAGGGCTTGTGCGAAGAGGGGAGGTCGCGAGAAGGCCGTGCGTGAGGAGTGTGTAAGCACCGCCCTGGGACAGTGCTCCATCAGCCATGCGTGGATTTGGGAAGCCTGAAGTCTGAGGACCGCCCCCCCGGCGCGCTGTCCACATGCCAGGGTTGACTGAGGGGTGTCCTAACCTGCGGGGGCCCTCCAATCGGGGCAAATTTGGGGTTTTATCATAATTTTTCCATTGTTTTGATACCAATTCCAGGCCCTTTGACCTGATACATCAGAGTCATCTCAGGACTTAAGCAGAGTATTTAATACCTGGGTTCAGTTCAGTTCAGTCGCTCAGTCGTGTCCAACTCTTTGCAACCCCATGAACCGCAGCACGCCAGGCTGAAGGACTGATGCTGAAGCTGATACTCCAATACTTTGGCCACCTGATGGGAAGAACTGACTCATTGGAAAAGGCCCTGATACTGTGAAAGATTGAAGGCAGGTGGAGAAGGGAATGACAGAGGATGAGATGGATTGCACCCTCGACTCAATGGACATGAGTTTGAGTAAACTCCCAGAGTTGATAAAGGACAGGGAGTGCTGCAGTCCATGGGGTTGCAAAGAGTCGGATATGACTGAGCCACTGAACTGAACTGAATGACAAACTTGAAAGCAATGTTTATGTGTTGGGGCCACTAAAAGATCTGTCCTTATGATTTTCCTGCTAGCAGTAGAAAAGGCAAAAAGGAGATAACAAAAAGTCTTAAGAATTTCTGTAGATATCATTGGTAAGGCAACAGCAATGGTACAAGAAGCAACTTAGGAAACAGGCTTGGAATCGCCTTGGGGCAAATCCAGGCAGCACTGGAGCAGGGAAAATAATTTCAGAGGCTGTTGAGTCTCAAATCACAGAAGGAAAGGAACTTGGGAGAGAAGACTTGACGTGCTAGTAGCATAATATTGCTCGTTTTAGAAGGAATGTCATGAGCAGCAAAGCTAGCATCAGTTCAGTTCAGTTCGGTCACTCAGTCGTGTCCAACTCTTTGCAACCCCATGAATCACAGCACGCCAGGCCTCCCTGCCCATCACCAACTTCACTCAAACTCATGTCTATTGAGTCGGTGATGCCATCCAGTCATCTCATCCTCTGTCGTCCCCTTCTCTTCCTGACCCCAATCCCTCCCAGCATCAGGATATTTTCCAATGAGTCAACACTTCCCATGAGGTGGCCAAAGTAGTGGAGTTTCAGCTTCAACATCAGTCCTTCCAATGAACACCGAGGACTGATTTCCTTTAGGATAGACTGGTTGGATCTCCTTGCAGTCCAAGGGACTTTCAAGAGTCTTCTCCAACACCACAGTTCAAAAGCATCAATTTTTCAGCACTCAGCTTTCTTCACAGTCCAACTCTCACATCCATACATCTCCACTGGAAAAACCAGAGCCTTGACTAGACGGACCTTTGTTGGAAAAGTAATGTCTTTCAAGAGTCTTCTCCAACACCACAGTTCAAAAGTATCAATTTTTCAGCACTCAGCTTTCTTCACAGTCCAACTCTCACATCCATACATGACCACTGGAAAAACCAGAGCCTTGACTAGACGGACCTTTGTTGGAAAAGTAATGTCTCTGCTTTTTAATATGTTATCAGGTCAGTCATAACTTTCCTTCCAAGGAGTAAGCATCTTTCAATTTCATGGCTGCAGTCACCATCAGCAGTGATTCTGGAGCCAAAAAAAATAAAGTCTGACACTTTCCATGGTTTCCCCATCTATTTCCCATGAAGTGATGGAACCAGATCCTATGATCTTAGTTTTCTGAATGTTGAGCTTTAGGCCAANGTCATAACTTTCCTTCCAAGAAGTAAGTGTCTTTTAATTTCATGGCTGCAATCACCATCTGCAGTGTTCAGTTCAGTTCAGTCCCTCAGTCGCGTCCGACTCTTTGCGACCCCATGAATCGCAGCACACCAGGCCTCCCTGTCCATCACCATCTCCCGGAGTTTACTCAGACTCATGTCCATCGAGTCCATGATGCCATCCAGCCATCTCATCCTCAGTCGTCCCCTTCTCCTCTCGCCCCCAATCCCTCCCAGCATCAGAGTCTTTTCCAATGAGTCAACCCTTCGCATGAGGTGGCCAGAGTACTGGAGTTTCAGCTTTAGCATCATTCCCTCCAAAGAAATCCCAGGGCTGATCTCCCCCCAAATTTTCAGATATTCTGACTCCAGACTTGAGACAGTGTCTGGGACTCTGAATCTGACCCTCTGTAGTTTGGGGGGAGGAACTAGAGCAAGGGGTCTGTGGGCTCATAGACACATCTGTGTGTGCTTTGAAGCATCCGCCTTTTAAACCATGTCACTGTGTTCCTCAGGTGTCCCTCAGGGTTGGTTTTTGCCTCCATCTCGTCCTGTGGAAAGGAGTCACGCTGATGCAGCCAGGGGCGGCTTCTGCCACCAGGTGGCGCCGCGGTTCCTGGGACGAGCCTCTCACTGCAGCTGGGGGCGAGGAAGAGCAACCTTGCTATGCTTTTTACACTCTGTTTCCCGTTTACTGGCAAAACCAACTTTCCAAACTGTGTGTCAGCTGGACAGAAGTGCCAAGTGTCGTCCCTGGTCCCCAGCAGGCACCTTGGGGCCAGAAGCTTGTGCTTGCTTGCCCTCGGGTCATGGGAACAAACCCCAAAGTGATGTCACTACTTCAAGCGCAGGCGTCTCAGATCTGAGGGGGTGGGGGCTGCTCCTGAAACAACCTTGGTGATTCACTCGCTGCGCTTCTAGCCTCGGAGGCTTTGAATGGCCTCAGAACAAAACAGATTACACCTCCACCTTCCAAAGGCTTTTAGAAAAAAACTTGGCAGTAATGATTTTAGATAAGTGTTGCTGATACTGTTCTTTGGGGGAAGAATGGAAGGTTTGTTTGTTTTTTTTTCTGAACTTAATATGTACACGAAGTATACGTTAACCCCATGTAGCTCCATGCTGGGCATGCAGAGCACACGGTCAGTTCATTCTTGTTGTATGAGTGAATGAAATGGTTATTAATGCTATGATTTTGCTGTGTTGCTCGAGTTGTGGTTTATAATTTATTGTTTTTAAAAAACAACAGAATTGTAGTGATGGGGAAGTATGTCTTAATGCCCATCATGGTAGATCGTTAACATATTTTAAGGCCTTGGGAGGTTTCACTTACGTACTGTTTTGAACACGGAGAAACTTTATCAATAAGCCTCAACAGAAGTTAAATCTGTTTGCTGTGTTTTCCGAGGCAGTTTTTAACCATTGTGTTCTCAAACTCCCAACAGGTCGTAAGAAGGTACATTCTGGGCTCGATCGTTGACAGCGAGAAAAACTACGTGGATGCTCTTAAGAGGATATTGGAGGTACCCAAATATCACACTGTTTGTCTTTTATATCTTTTATGAATTATGAAATATTCAAATTTGCAAAGTTCTTAAACGACTCTGAGAGTGGTGTCTATGCACTGACGAGAGTCATGCGGTTTATTTGGACACACATGTAATTATAAGGGCGAGCTTCTCTGTGTTCCTTGTTGAACCTGAGAAAAGCCTGGGCCATGCTTGTTGGTCTCTGCTTCAGCAATATGAGAAGCCGCTGTGGGAGATGGAGCCCAAGGTGCTGAGCGAGAGGAAGCTGAGGACCGTCTTCTTCCGGGTCAAGGAGGTGTTGCAGTGCCACTGCCTGCTCCAGATCGCGCTGGCCGGCCGCGTGGCTGAGTGGGACTCGGTGGAGATGATCGGAGACGTCTTCGTGGCCTCGGTAGTGGGGCTGTGCATGCGGAGGGTCTGCAGGGCTCCCTTGGGCTCCAGAGCCCCCTCCCTTCTTCCTTGGATGCCTCAGGGTGGGTCTTCTGTCGGTGTAAGCCCGGCTGACCCTGCCTGAGCCTGGACGGGCACTGTGGACCTCCCGTGGAGGCTGGTCTGCGGTCAGGAGGCTCTGCACCCCTGTGTGCACCTGGGGAAGGATGTGGAGACATCACAGGCCCAGGTGCCCCGATGCGTCTCAGACCACACAGTGTCATCTCCATGTCAGGTCAGGAACCCAGGACATCCACACACTGAGGCACCTGACCTCTGTCCACAAAGTGCCGGTCAGCAGCAGTTTAAAGGAGGATGTCTGTGCTTGTCATCTTTATATGACTGTAGTCAGGAGCTTTCTTAACTGACAGCCAAACTGCCACAGCTTTGAGCTGGGAAGCGCTGAAGTGCTCTGGGGTCAGCAGAGTAAGAGCCACAGGCTCCTCTAACAAGTCTGCTTAAAGAAAAAAAAAATCACACTTAGTCATAATGAAGTTTATTCCGTGAAAAGAGCACGGCGACGGAGAGGTTGCTGTTAGTGCAGGTTTCGCTCTTTCATCCTAGGCTTGGCGAGGAGGCAGTGAACCCGACATTATTTTCATTTCTTGATTTTCTCTTGTGTTACAGTTTTCTAAATCCATGGTGCTGGATGCTTATAGTGAATATGTGAATAATTTCAGCACAGCCGTGGCAATCCTTAAGAAAACTTGTGCTACAAAGCCTGCTTTCCTTGAATTTTTAAAGGTAAACACTTTAAACTTTTTTTGTGTTTTTAAACATCCTTTTGGCCACCTGATGCAAAGAGCTGACTCATTTGAAAAGGCCCTGATGCTGGGAAAGATTGAGGGCAGGAGGAGAAGGGGACAACAGAGGATGAGATGGCTGGATGGTGTCACTGACTTGATGGACATGGGTTTGGGTGGACTCTGGGAGTTGGTGATGGACAGGGAGGCCTAGCGTGCTGCGGTTCATGGGGTCGCAAAGAGTTGGAAATGACTGAGTAACTGAACTGAACTGATAACAGGTTCGATGCCAAGTACTTTGTAGTGAAATTTTACCAAATTTCCCCTATAAATGTATAGTGTTATTTATTGTAATGATTTTGCACCAGTGGGACTCTCGGTATTGGATCAGTACCAGAAATAAAGATGAATTTTTAGTGGTAAAGTAGCTTCTCGAAAACCAGCTTTATTTGCACATCCTTAGAAGGATGTAGCCAGATGGGTCGAGGCAGAGACCGGACCCCAGACCCCAGACCCAGGGGCTGCTGCTGCTGGTGACCTCAGGGTCAGGCTCTGGGATCTGGTCTCCAGGGCGGGCAGGGAGCAGACCCCTGAGGATGAGCCCCTCGGAGCTGGAGGGGCTCCGGGGTCTGCCCCTCCTCTGACCTCTGACCCTGGGGTGCCCCCCACCCTCCCGGGAGTGGCTGCGGGAAGCCATGGAGGTCCCTGGTGGGCGCTGTGGGTGGTGTGCGCTCCTCCCCGGGGCTGCGTCCCGCTGGCGGGTGGGCAGGTGGGCGGTGTGGTGTGAGCTGGGGTGACGGGCCTTGTCCCTGCAGCAGTGTCAGGAGTCCAGCCCTGACCGCATCACACTGCACAGCCTGATGACGAAGCCCATCCAGAGGTTCCCGCAGTTCATCCTGCTGCTCCAGGTGAGGCGCCCGCCGCCCCTCCAGGTCCTCGTGTGGATGGCAGGCTCTCAGCCCCGCTTCATCCTCCCGGGTCGCTTATTCATGGCGGGCCCGGGGCGGGGGCCGGAGGGACGGGGTAGGGAGGGCAGTCTGCGCAGTCTCCAAGGTGACAGCGCCCGGCTCATAGGTGGCCCTCTCAGAACCTGACTCGGAGGCTGGAGCTGGGCGCCTGGGTGCAGGAGGTGACTGCACTGTGCCCCTGTGGGGCCCTCCCTGTGCCCCCCAGGCAGATGGCACTCAAAGCCCTCTACTAGGACACACGCCTGGGAAGGAGATCCGAGCGTCTGTGGGTCCCCTCCCCATGCTCTTGCTGAGACCTGCAGCCTGACCGTTACCAGGGCAGAAGTTTCTGAGGTCCCGGCGAGCTGGCCATGGGGTCTTTCCCTGGAAAAGCGATCTTGTTTCCCTTCCCACCCCCAATTAATGAGTCAATTTAGTGTTTGCAAAAGGAGCTTCGAATGTTCAGCCAAAGCATGATTCACTGAGTTGGTTGTCCTTTCCCAGGGCTTTCCCGGTGCCAGAACCCTCCTCCCCCTACCCGTGCTGGAGCTGCGCGATGAGGGGGCGGGTGCGCCTGGTGACCATCTGCCCCCTGCCCAGCCTCACGTGTCAGCCTCCCCCTGCCTTGTGTCTCCTGAAGGACATGCTGAAGAACACGCCCCGGGGACACCCCGACCGGCTGCCCCTCCAGATGGCGCTGACGGAGCTCGAGACACTAGCAGAGAAGCTGAACGAGAGGAAGAGAGACGCCGACCAGCGCTGTGAAATCAAACAGATAGCAAAAGCCATCAACGAGCGGTACCTGAACAAGGTGGACGCTCTTCCGCTCTGTAGGCTGTTTCCGCTTGTGCTAGTGAGCTGTAGCTCTCTGAGCCGCTTATTACTAACCCCCCGGGACCTTGGTGGCGAGTCTCTCTGGGCCCAGAGCTGCTGGCCAGGGTCCACGGAGAGCCTCTGGGTCGCACACCCTGGAAAGTGCACACAGAGCCCACCTGGTCTGAGCACTTTTCCTGGAAAGTGGCTCCTAGGCTGACCAGGTCCTCAGATGGACCCAGGGCCCAGGGAGGGTTAAGAGTCGCTCTTCTAGCTGAATTTTACTTTCAAAGCACAGCGTTCCCTCTTAGTCCTGCTTGAAGCATGGATGTTCACAGAAGCATAGGCAGTCACACATGGTCTTACCTGCCTCGTCCACGCGGGACCAAGCTGCATGTGTCATGCAGAAGGGACCCAGAGCTCTGTAAAGGCGGCTCCTCTGCAGAGCTGTGTCTCAGCTTCGTGTTTACAAGGTCGTGTTCCTGCCAGGATAATCCGGTTTCGTCTAGGCTGTGCCATTTTTATTTGAAGCTCTTGTTCACAGGAAGCAGTTACTGGATACGAGCCGTGTTGAAGAATTATGTATAATGGTCTCTGTTGCTACAGTCACCTTAGTTTCTGTCAGCAGGGGTCCTTTCCTACCGGATACTGACACCTAATAATCTAACTGCAAGCACTTTATGGTCGTACATTTTAAGCTCAGGTTTATAAGCAGAAAGTAGCGTTCACAGATGTTCTAAGCAGGGTTCGTGTTGTTTAAAGTCCTGCTTGCCCCTGGTACCGGAACGTGTGGGAACCCAGGGCAGCCAGCGTGCTCTCAGGGAAGTATCACTGATGGGTGAATCAGCGAAATTTAGCTTTGTCCCCGTGAGGTCGGCCAGCCGGGGTGGCTGTCTGGCCCAGGGATTCCTGGTTTCCTGCCAGGCTAAAGCGCTAAAATAAGTCTGCCTCCTGCATGGGTTAAGTCATTTTACCAATGAATCTGAAGCACCTTTCCTTTGGAAACAAAGAGTGTCTTGTTTGGCTCAGACAAGTAAAACATGGCCAACCACGAGCAGTCAGGATGTTACGCCACTACGATATCCTTCGGGAGAAGTAAAAGCAGAGAGTAAAGACTCCCACAGACTTTGCAGGTCGAGACGGTGTCCTGAGTAAAGGAAAAGTGGGGGTGACCGTCCCTGAAGACTGGAGTGTGTATTCTGAGGAGTCATTGAAAGAGAAGGGTCACAGTGAATGCCACGGGAAAATAAGTGAGCCTTCTGTGGCTGAGTCAGCATATCTTAGCTGGAGAAACTGTGCTCGAGGAAGGAAGTTAGATTCCCGCCACTGTTTAGATTCATTTAAAAAAATTGCAAGGCTTCTCTGGTGGTCCAGTGGTTGAGATTCCACCTTCCAGTGTGGGTGGTGTGGGTTCAATCCCTGGTCAGGGAGAGAAGATCCCACATTAAACAAGTCAGTTAAAAAAGAATAGCATGGTTTTAAGGGAAAAGAAAAATGTTTTTTAAAAGAGCCACTTTCTGAGCTCTGCTATACATGCACAAAGTGTGGTTGGAAACACAGGCTTTCTCTGTAAAGAAAAGAGAATCTAGAAAACTTGGACACCATCTGCTCGTGTCTCTCATGAGGCTTCTTTCTCATCTTTTTTCTTTTCCTTGATGGATTTTGAATACCTAGCTTCTAAGCAGTGGCAGTCGCTACCTCATCCGCTCTGACGACGTGATAGAGACTGTCTACAATGACCGGGGGGAGATCATGAAAACCAAGGAGCGCCGGCTCTTCATGCTGAACGACGTGCTCATGTGTGCCACGGTCAGCGCCCGGTGAGTGGGCAGCCAGGGTCAGCCCGCGTGAGCTCTGTGGTCACGGGTGGAGCGGGTGGCATGTCCCCTTCCCGCGGACACCGTACAGAGCCCAGCTGGTGAGTATGTCGGGGGAATCTCTGTGGCGTCTCCCAGGAAGAGAAGCCTGGAGACGCATCCCTGTGGTTGTCGCTGAAACCAGGGCTCCTGCTTCTCGCAGCGCCTCTCACGACAGCGGTGCAGTGACGTCGGGCCAGAGGTACCTGCTGAAGTGGAGCGTCCCGCTCGGGCAGGCGGAGGTGGTTGAGTACGGCAGCGGCGAGGGCACAGCAGAGGGCGGCCGCTGTCCTGCGGGCCCTGTGCCCGAGAACCTACTGGCAGCCGGTGCCAAGCCCCGTGAGTGATGCTTCCGGGGCTGAGGCGGGAGGCGTGGGTGGCGCGGTCCTTACGGGGGATGTGTGGGGAGCGTGGACACACGCCAGTCAATGGCTCATCTCTGAGCAGTCCCCTTTCGGAGCTGGGAATGGGGGCCTGCCCTTGGGATGTCATCAGTCTTTCTAATCCCCATCCTGAACTGTGCCCCCCACCCCCGGAAGCTGGGATGGGGCCCTCCTCTCTGCAGAGGGCCTGTTGTGTGACTGCAGAGGGAGTCCCAGCAGGCGTGGGCTGGGCTGTGGGCTCAGCTCTCTGCCCCGTGTCTTTCTGTCTCCATGGTCCGTGGGGGTCATGCCTGCCTGTCCCCCGCCCAGAGGACTTGGGGAAGGGCCTGGCACTGGGCGGTGCTCAGCAGTCCTGCACACGGTGACTGTTAAGGAAAGGTCTGCGGACCCTAGAGTTCGAACTTGGTGTCATAGTTGTAGTCATTACTTTCATGTTCTGCTTTTTTTCTTTGTCCAAATTAAAACACGACTAAATTGTACTCACTCACTGGCCTCAGCCCCTGAATTGTGGAGTACTTAAAGTTCAGTGAAGGGGAACTTCCCATAAATTGTTTTGAAAGGTGTAGCTTTTCTGAGTGAGCACGCATGTTCACTTGGGTCTAGGGAGACAGGAAACAGGGCCTGCTGGGTCCCCGCTGACGTGGGGTCTGCTCACTGTTTGCTCATATTCTTCGCCTGATGCTAACAGTCACGCATCTGGTGACCTGCCTGAGGAGTAAGCTCCGTGAGCACGTGCTGTTAGACTCCTGAATTGCTGATGAAAACTCATGCTGCTGTTTAAACAGTGTGCGTACCGTCTCGAGTAATAACCAGAATATCAGTAATAACCAGTAATAACTTTATCACAGGTTTTCCTAAGGAGGGACCAGCTGAGGAGTAGAGGGGAGGGAGGGAGAAATAGTCTCCAAATTGACTTGATCTAACATTTTCACTTAATAAAGAGCAACACGAAGATGTGAAAGTTCTTAAAAATTTAGCTAAATGACTTGGAAGGATAGCAGATCCTATTACGTCTTGTTTTTGTGAACAAAAATAATGTTTCTGTGCCTATTACCATGGAAGCAAGCCCAAGATGTATTGTGATCACGATCACCTCATTGTGTTAGATCTCCAGGGATGCCTTTGATCCATGAAATAGATGTTGTTTTCCTGGGAACACTGCGTTCTCTTGTTCATCTTCTAATTTATGGTTCATGTTGAGCCAGCTTAGAATAGGAGTCAAGTCAGCAGGTTAAAAAGCAAAAGGCAGGATGACTTGATTTTTAAAGTAATGACACGCAAGAAAAAACCCAGATTGGTTCACTGCTGTACTTGAGCCCTCGGTGATACCAGGAACTTCCCACCTGCCCCAGCAGATCAGGTACACAGTTCTCACTGTCCATCAAGAGATAGTGCGTCACTCTGCAGAGAACACCTTTGCTTTCATTCTGAGTTTAGGGTTGTCTAGCTGCTCAGCTCTGGCCTTACAAGGGCGGTACTGGCTTTAATAGGACCGAGACCACTGACTGGCCCCCAGGTAGACCCCGGGACCGAGATGTTGCCATGGAGATGGGTCCCTAGATCCATCCCCATCCAATGGGCCTCTTCCTCTTATGGTTTCAATTACACACATGGTTGGACGCTGAGAACAAAGCCTAAGGTCGGAAAAGGAAAACATGATCGTTGCCGATAAGGTAGTAAAATATCTCCTCTTGGAACAGAGGCGAGCAGGGTGACCCTGACTGCTGATGCTGAGGGAATGCCAGCCTCTCGGGGAGAAAGGGCCTGTGTCACGCATGGGTGGTGACGGCCGGCCTCTGACTGCGGTTTCCGGGTGGGGAGACTCCAGGTGTGGGGGCAGGCGTGGTCTCGGCCCAGGTGTTCCAGGGACGGGCGCTTTGCAGAACTGCCACCCGTTTAAAAGTCGTGGTTCTGTGTTAGATGTGCTACTTTTTAAAGCATTTGTTTATTTTAAATATTATGGTACTCTCACATAGCACAGTTCACCCATTTTAAGTGCACAGTGAACAGACGATGGGGGGCCAGGGTGTGCTGGGCGCTGAGCCTGGAATGGGGGGCTATGCTGACTTGGGGTCCTCTGCACACAGATGCGGTCAGCACTGTGGGCCCGGATATTCACCTGGGATTAGTGTGGGAACCTCTGTGGTTTCCCCAACTGTGGAGTGGGTCTGATTTCTAGCTCTGAGCTGTGAAAGGTGAGTGGGGGAGTAAATGGTCTTTAAAAGGCCTTCTCAGTTAGAACTAAGGTCTGCTATTCTCTAAGTGTGGGCCGACGGAACTCAGGTCAGGGCCCACTGGGGCTTTTCCCAGCTCCGGGATAGAGCGTGATGCTGTCCGGCGCTTACAGAGACGCTGAAAATGGTCCAGGTGTTTGTCCCACGGCAGCAGTGATGAGGGAACTCAGGTCAGGGTCCTCTGGGGCTTTTCCCAGCTCCGGGACAGAGCGTGATACTGTCCGGCGCTTACAGAAACGCTGAAAATGGTCCAGGTGTTTATCACGGCAGCAGTGATGAGGGGTTTGTCCAGGTTCACCCTGGAGGGAGGGCAGGTCCTGTGGGGCGGACAGTGAGTTGCCCACGTGGACAGGGTCCGCCCCTTGACCCCAGCGCCAGGCTGAGCGCTGGGGTTCTTCCGGCGGGTGTGGGCAGCTGGGAGCCTCCTGTCCATGAGCCGCTCACGGGCTAGCCTGCCTCAGTCGTGCCGGAGTTTTCACAGAACAGCTGCAGCGCCCTCGCTGATGACTCTCCTGATGCTCCTGTGCGTCTCATCCCAAGCTATTTTGAGAAGCTGAGTTAGAAACCCTGCTCCCCGATGTTCACATGACTATTGTGCTATTTGAATGACTCTTTTCTGAAGTTCAGAGCTGCAGGCTGGGCTGCTGTCAAGCGGTGGGGACAGCGTAGGCCTCCCTGCCTGGCAACCACAGCTGTGGGAGGAGGGCCCTCCAGAGCCGGGATGGAAGGCGCCTCCGCCCTGCACCCTGCCTCTCCTTGGGGGGGTGCCACGTGAGACCTCAAGCTTTCCACTAGGTGTGGAGCCTTGCAAGCCAGAGGCCCTCGACTGGTTTAAGTTCAGGAAGTTATTTTGCAAAATTCTGTGCCCACCAAGACTTAGTTTAACTCTGCTTCATGCTATCGCGGGAGGCGGGTTTATGAGGAAATAAATTTCCCTTATGGCAAAAATAAAGTGACACTGGATTCTTCATTTAGGATTCTCATAACCTCAGTTTAGTTTCCACAAGTGGCCCTTAGACCACCCTCAGTTTGCAAGAAATTGTGCCAGGTGGGCACCGTGGTGGGTGTTGAGGGGCTGTGTCCACGACATGGGCGCTTGGGGGCCCTTTGGGGCAGGGGTGAGCTGTCAGACCCTCAGAGACATGTACACAGATGGGGAAGGAGTTGCCACCTGGCCACTGGCCTGTCCTGAGGACAGGTTCCTGAAACCTTTCAGCAGGCAAGAGCAGTTGTGCAGATTCTGATGCATGTCATTTTGGGAAAATCACTCCCGTTGATTTCTGCGTAGTTACTTAATGCTCACAGTTGACAGTGAAAACCAGAGGCACGGCTGGGCCTCTGTCCCAAGGGGAGACGTGCACTCGGGCTCGGGCACGGCTGCAGCTGTGGGCAGAGGGGCTGTGCGGGGCACCGGCAGCCACTTGCGGTGCCTCCCTGTCTGGGAGCGGGCACAGACCAGGGAGACCTGAGGTGGATCGGGGTGACATGCACGTCAGGAGCCGGGGGCGCCCCCGCCATCCCTGCTGGCCTCTCTCTGCAGCCTCCTTGTTGCCCGGTTCCCCCCGCCTGGAGAGCCCTGGTCCTGGAGGCCCCCGGCACCTGGTGTGTGCCAGGTGCCTGGGGTGACGCAGGGCCCTCGGGCACAGAGCTGCTGCCGGCCGTGTCTGCCGAGCCCCAGCCCGCGCCCCTGGGGGTCTCTGGGCACAGTTGCTGCGTCCTTGACCACACGGACTCCGCTTGGCTTTCCAGCCCTGAGGTTTCAGGCCTGTCGCAGTTTCCATGGAGACGGGCTTGGTGAGAAGCCGTCTGCTTCGGGGCCACGCTGGTCAGTGTTGCTGCATCCACGTGATTTCTTGCTTTGCGAGGATGCTTCTGTGGTTCTGACCCGTCACCATCCAGCACCGGGTGCAGGGAACTTTGTGCTGTTAGGGCTTTTCTGGAAAGTCTGAGATTACTTCAAAATGAAAGGTCAGAAACGGAAAAGCATCTCCTTACCTAGAAACATTCACCTTTAAAAAATTCTGGGTGCACTAGACCCCGTTCTCGAGTCTCCTTCCTCGAGCCCTGGCGGGAACACGCTGAGATGTGTGCGCTTTAGTTTCTTAGTATCATTTGGCTGTGCCGAGTCTTAGCTGCCGCACTTGGGATCTTCCCGTTGCAGCCTGTGGGATCTAGTTCCCTGACCAGGGGTGGAACCTGGGCCCCTGCCTTCAGAGCCACTGGAACACCAGGGCAGTCCTCAGCGTGCGCCTTTTGTCGCCCGTGTTGCAGACCGAGTCTACGTGGGGCCAGGGCAGCTGTATCAAGACCTGCAAAACTTGCTGCATGACCTCAGCGTCATCGGTCACATCACTCAGCTGGTTGGAAACCTCAAAGGAAACTATCAGGTGACGGCCGAATCTTGGGTTTAAATTCTGTTTTAGTTTCTCAACCATCGTCAGCATGGCTCCCACCACCCAGAAGGGAGGACTGGAGTTACTCCACGCCTTGATCTGACTGTCTGTGTCTCCCGTTTCCGGGGAGCTGAAGCCTTCCGGTGTAACTGACTTCGCCTTGAGGCTGACTCGAGCCTCAGCTCTCTTAGAACCGTCCTGGCACCATGTGACCCTCCTCCCGAAGGAGCCCTTTTCCTGACATGAGACGTGTCACTGGTCTCCCTGGGTCTGTCATGTCACGGCATCGCCTTTTTCCTCTCCCTTGGTTCGGTGCTGTCTTCCTCACACCTTTCCGTGCGCTTGTGCGTCTCCTCCTAGAACCTGAACCCGTCGGTGGCGCAGGACTGGACGTCCGGCTTACAGAGGCTGATTCTGAAGAAGGAAGAGGAGATCCGAGCGGCCGACTGCTGCCGGGTGCAGCTGCAGCTCCCGGGGAAGCAGGACAAGTTAGTGGGCCTCAGCGGGGGGCCTGCGAGCTCGGGCCTCTGTCCCAACCTGCTCGTCTTCACGGTTCGGGGACCGTATCCTACAGGCAGGCCCCGGGACTGGGTTTCACGCATTGGAGCCCACTTGCGGAGTGAACAGCCTTCCCTTCTCCCTGCAGGTCTGGCCGGCCAACTTTCTTCACCGCCGTGTTCAACACCTTCACTCCTGCCATCAAGGAGTCCTGGATCAACAGCCTGCAGATGGCCAAGCTCGCCCTGGGTAAGACGGGTTGAGGTCAGCTGATGAAACGAGGGGTGGCATGCGCTCCTCTCATGATGGGTGCACGCCCGGGAGGGTAAGACCGCGGCTGGGAAGGAAGCTTGAGAAGGGGTTCGTCCGGTCACCCGCAAGAACGTCCTCATCTCTGTCCATTCTCCCCGGTGGCTGCAGAGGAGGAGAACCACCTGGGCTGGTTTTGCGTGGAGGACGACGGGAACCAGATCAGGAAGGAGAGACACCCGCTCCTCCTGGGACACATGCCCGTGACGGTGGCCAAGCAGCAGGAGTTCAAGGTGGGGCCTGGGCAGCCTTGGGCATGGCCTCCGGGCCTGCAGGATCGGGGTGCTTCAGGCCAGGGCCTGCTCGTCTCGGCCGCTGCCCCGCCCTCCTCCCAGGCCCCTCGCCCGGCAGCTGGACTCCCACGTGGGTCATAGCTGGGGCCCCTCTGCCGGCCTGGGGTGTGGGGCCCACTCTTCACTGAAGCAAAGCCCACCTCCAGGTGGCCTGGTACGGGTGTGCCTGTGCTGTGCGCTCAGGTGGGATGACCAGCGACCGCTGTGACCGCTGAGACACGTGGGTGCATCTTTCTTTAAGAGACATGTGACTATTTCCCATGCAGTCTCTGGCTGACACTCAGACCTGGGGCTCCCTCGGTTTACGGGGACCCCTGCAGTGGCAGAGCCCGCTCCCTAGGAG
Organism: Oreotragus oreotragus; assembly: GCA_006410675.1. NCBI lineage: Eukaryota > Metazoa > Chordata > Mammalia > Artiodactyla > Bovidae > Oreotragus > Oreotragus oreotragus. Next base: position 204,134 of record SJYX01022267.1, on the reverse strand, counting down.
AGGCACAGGCCTGTCGATGTGGCCTCCCCCAGAGGGATGCAGGCCCCGGGCACGCTGAGGCGTTGGCTTCTGAAAACGAAGTCTCTGCAACTCGTACATCCGTCTTTTCCTCTCTTAGTCTCTCATTTCCGTGGCTTATATCAGACACTGTTATCTGTTAAAAGACTTGCCTTCCAGCCTCCTTTGTGTCCCATTTTAAATTCGGGTCTTTGATTCTATTCCCCTTTAGATTGAATGTGCTGTTTATAATCCTGAGCCATACCTGAATAATGAGAATCAGTCAGACTCATTTTCCGTGGCTCACGGTTTCCTGTGGGTAAGATGCCTTCGTTTGTTTTTAATTCAGGTTTGTGAAGAATCCATGTCCACAGTTAATGAGATGAAAAAATGGCAGGGCCGTCCCGTAGATTGCTGTGACTGGTCAGTGTGCTATTAACATGGAAGTCCCAGATGGGAAAAGGACAATCCTAGAGTGAAAAGTTTCTCTTTCTCCTTTTTCAAATAAAACTTCTCCAGATTAATTTCAGTCCAAAGACAACTAACTTAAATAATAGAAGTATTTAAATGTTTTTTTTTTTCTTTCAACTGGGGCAGTTCTCGCCCCTTTTCTCCTCTTTTTATATCCTTGTTTTCTTAGGTAAGGCCTGGTTTAAGATTGATTCTAGTCCTTATTTCCAGACTTTCAATTACATATCGATGGGCCTCTACTATAGTGCTACGTGTTCAGGTTTTAAAGGATATAAATGTGACTTTTACAAGAGCGAAGCTGTTCTCTCGTTACTTAAGGAAAGGAAAAGGTTACCTAACTGAACACAGAGCGTGGCAGAGGGGGCATACGTGGAGGGTCATTCCATGCTGTCGGGAGCCGGTTCCCACTCCAGAGCCCGGTCTCGCTGTGGCCGTGGGGGGTCAGCTGTGCAGGCACCGTGGGAGCCCCCTGCTCACTTCTCCCCCTGACCCCCAGATCGGGAGCTGTACCAGCCAGATGGGCCAGATCGCCATCGTCTCCTTCCACAATTCCAGCCCCAAGGTCATCGAGTGCTTCAACGTGGAGTCCCGCGTGCTGTGCATGGTGTACGTGCCCGCCGAGGACAGGCCCCACGAGCCCGAGGGCGGGGGCCGGGTGCTGGGCGTGCCCGCCGTCTGCCTGGGGACGGAGGAGGGCAGGTGAGCGCCTCCCCCGGCCCTGGGCCTTGCCACTGCCCCTCCCTGGGGGCTCTGCTGGGGCCTGTGCGGTGAGGGTGGAGCAAGCTGGGACTCAACTCTGAAGGAGCCCCTGTGTGGGACGGTCCCGGGGAGCCCCAGGGGGGTGGCAGCACCTGACAGGGAGAGTTCTAGTTCCTGCTGCCCTTTGCCGCGGACGCACTTCTGCTGATTACGCTTCTAAGTGCACATCACTCGTAGACTTCAGGATGAAACAGCTGAGCTCTGTGTTAACCTCACACTGAGCATCATTCAGAGTTTAAAGGGAAGTTGCGTTGACTTTCCTAGTGTGAAGTCCCTAGATCTGTAGGAAGAACTAGGCTTAAAAAAGAACCCAGAACTTGTCTTTTAAAAGAGAAGAGAGAGATCAGAGGGTCAGCAGCCTTTTCAGTGCAACCAGGTGTTTGCAGAAGGAGCGGGAGGTGGGGAAGGGCGGGCTGGGGTGGACAGGGTCCTCCCGCTGGGTGGTTGCGCCCTTCCGTGTGAGCAAGCGCCCACCGGGTGATGCGCCTCTCAGCATCTCCATCTACAAGAGCAGCCAAGGCTGCAAGAAGGTGCGGCTGCAGCACTTCTTCACCCCGGAGAAGTCCACGGTCATGAGCCTGGCCTGCACAGCCCGGAGCCTGTATGCCGGCCTGGTCAACGGCGCCGTGGCCGTCTACGCCAGAGCGGACGGTGAGTGTCCCGGGGCGCGCCTGCACACAGGCGTCACTGCCGCATCTGGCGTGCGGGGTCCACTCCGGGCCGAGCGGCAGTCCCGTCAGTACCTGCCACCCCGCGTCCCGAGGCTCCCGTGACTCAGACGGTCCTGAAGGGAGGATGTGGACAGAGGCCGGCCGCCCGGCACAGCGCTAGGTGTTGGGTTAGGGTTAGGGTTAGGCCACCCAGCACAGCACCAGCTGTTGGGTTAGGGTTAGGGTTAGGCCACCCAGCACAGCACCAGCTGTTGGGTTAGGGTTAGGGTTAGGCCACCCAGCACAGCGCCAGCTGTTGGGTTAGGGTTAGGGTTAGGTCACCCAGCACAGCGCCAGCTGTTTGTTTAGGGTTAGGCCGCCCGGCACAGCGCCAGCTGTTGCACACACTTCACTGTGTCCCAGATCAGAAGCCTGTGGCCCCGGGCAGGGGCGGGTTAAGGCCCGCGCTGAACTCTTGCAGAGGATGAGGGCATGGCAGGATCCGGGGCCCCTCAGGGAGATTTCACTCTGCAGGGGACCAATCGTTTCGCTCCTGCTTGGTGTGATTTTGTGTTTAAATACACATTTATTTAGAATCACATGAGTGTTTATATTGGGATTTTCTCTGCCTCTCTTCTCTGTGACCTTTGTTCAGCATTATTCACTTAAGTTGTTTTTTCTGCTGCTTCAGTATGAACTATTGACTATTTGAAAGTTTGAAATGACTGTGATATATTTGGTCTCCAACTTGATTTGGGGTGTCTATGTCCATTTTTTCCAGTGTTACTAATTTATTCAGGCTTTATTTTTGTTTATTGGGTGAACTTAAACCTACCCCCCACCAAAGTTTAGAGATAGGACTGACATATAACACCATGTCTTGACTTGATACACGTACATGTTACAAAGTGGTCACCACCACCTGCTAGCTCTCACCCACATCGCATCACGTGCTAGCCATTGCTCTTTTTGTTCTGAGAACATTTAAGGTCCTTTCTCTTAACAGGTTTCAAGTATGTTGTTAACTGTAACCATAATGCTGTGCATTAGATCCTCAGAACTTCTCGTCTTAGAACTGAAGTCTGTGCCCTTTGGCCATCATCTCCCTGTCTCCGCCACCCCCAGCCCCTGGCAACCACCCTTCTGCTCTGTTTCTATGAGTTTGGCTCTTTTAGATTCCACATATAAGTGAGACCATAACAGTGTTTCCTTTTCTCTGACTCATTTCACTTAGCATCGAGTCCTGCTGGTCCATCCATGCTCTCACAAGTGGCAAGATTTCATTCTTCCTTATGGCTGAGTAATATTCCACTGTGTGTATACATATCACGTTTCCTCCATCTGTTCATCCATCAGCAGCTTAGGTTGCTTCTGTGTCTTGGCTGTTGTAAATAATGCTGCAGTGAACATTGAAGAGTGTGTTATCATTTCAGAGTGGTGTTTCTGTTCAGTGTGGATTGATACGTGCCCAGCAGTGGCGCTGCTGGAGCGTGTGGTAGTTCTGAAATCAGCTTTCTGAGGAACCTCCATACTGTTCTCCACGGTGGCTGCACCAGCATACATTCCCAGCAGCAGTGCGCACGGCTTGTCTTTCCTCTGCCTCCTCAGCAGTGCTTGTTATTCCTTGTCTTTTTGGTGATGGCCATTCTGACAGATGTGCGGTGGTATCTCACTGTGGGTTTGGCTTACATTTCCCTGATGATAAGTGATGCTGAGTATCTTTTTATGTACCTGTTAGCCATCTGTGTGTGGTCTTTGAAAAAAATGGCAGTTTGAGAAATGAATTTGAATGAAATTGAAAGAAATATTTTCTCTTAAGATGGATCCTGGAATTCCGAGCCTCAAACGGTGATTAAGTTAGGGGTCCTCCCAGTTCGAAGTCTGCTCTTGATGGAAGACACGCTCTGGGCGGCGTCTGGAGGTCAAGTTTCCATCATCAGCGTGGAGACTCTCGTCGTGGAGGTAAGTTGTTTTGAGTGGCGACGCCGTGTGGGAAAGATGCCACGCACCAGTGCACTGACTTCCCAGGCGTGGCTGAGGCGCGCCGCTCGCCTGTAGAAAGCTCAGGCAGAGTCTTGCCTGCGGCCACTGCGCTAAAGAGAGCCCTCCCAGTTTGGCATGGGAAGAAGGATTAACTTGAGGATCCCACAGCCCTTTTCCAGCCACACCCATGGGATAATTATGCATTGTGTACCTGCTGATTAGTATTAATGTTACTTTTAAAAATGTGTTCGGTAGGAACATAGTGGGACGTCTTCAAGGGACATATGGAAGCTTAGTGTTTGATTGAAGAGCTGTTTCTCATCAGTGCAGTAACCAGATTTATTCAGTAGAGATGACAGCTGTTGGAGAAATCAGAGCTGGGTCTCAGACCACGACTCTTTACCCTGGAGGCATTGTGGACGGAGGGACGTGAGAGCCCAAACAAAGCCACAGACACGAGGTGCAGACAGGGGGGTGTGCTGGCCATTGGACCACAAGCCGCTCCTCCGTGTTTCTGACGTGACCTCCCCGGGGCCCGCAGGGCAGAGCCTCCTCGGGTGACAAAGGGTCAGCGCTCAGCAGGAGAGGAGGCGGGGCTGATGGCAAGAGCAGAGGCGGGAGAGAAACCTGGCTTTGCCCAGTATTTCCTGTTTCTTTTCCATTTGGCTGTGCCGCACAGCTTGCAGGATTGTGGTTCCGCTACCAGGGACTGAATCCCAAGTCCCGGCAGTGAAGGCGCTGAGTCCCCACCACTGGACCTCCAGGGGAATCCCTGCTTAGTGTTTGTGCAGTGACTTGTTTCTGCTTCTATGCATCTGCTCCTTCTTACTAAATGTCCCTCAGGGTAGTAAGACACCCTCAGTGGAGCGTGAAGAAGTCACTGACCACAGCGCCTGGGCAGGAGACTCAGCAGCGTGGAAACCTCTTGCTGGAACCACGTTTCCCTGCTGTGCACCGCAGCAGCATCACCTTATCAGTCAGCTAGTGAGAGTCAGAGTTCACATCCCTGTCAGCCCCACACTGCACGGTGGTCGTATTTCAATTTCTTTTCACACAGAAGGAATAATAATATAACAGCCTTTCATTAGAAGAGGGGTCCCCAACCTCCAGGGTCTAGTGCCTGCTGACCTGAGGTGGAGCTGATGTGATGATAGGAGTAGCGTGCACAGTAAATGTAATGTGCCTGTCTCATTCCAAAGCTATTCCCCTCTCCACCCGTGGAAAAATTGTCTTCCATGAAATCGTTCCTGGTGCCAACAATGCTGGGGACCGCTGCTTTAGGACATTTCTCCAAAACCAGTGCATTAATTTTGTCAGAAGTTCATACCCAAAGCCGGCAAGGTGGTTTCTGTAGCCACCACCAGGGCAATTCCAGGCTAACGTAACAGTACGACCTTATAATCATCAGAATATATTCCATTCAAAAACTCCAAAGAGTGTGTATGCTGTAAATCTTGGATACTCAGAAATAGTATATTTGGATTTAAGTAAGAGCCTCCTTTCTGTGCATTTTTAGTACCAAAATGAGTAGTTATATTTACATAGAGAAGCGGTTATTAAAAATGTAACTTGTCCCGTGGTTCCGTCGTGCAGGGAGACCACAGTGGGCTGTTGGTGTAGCCCTAGAGATCTGAATCACAGTGGTCTCCACCCTCTTTGGTGGGGGTTGGGGGTGTAGGGTAAATGTGGGCAGCTGCTGCTGGGAGAGTTCCTGGAGGTGCCTTGGGCAATCACGGCGTGCTGCCGTGACGGTCACCAGGCTGCACTCTTTCTGGGTTGGGTCAAGCAGGAGGTGAGGTACGATGTACATTCGGAAGGAAAGGGTGTTTGAGGTTCAGGGGCATACGAGTGTGCTTGCAGTGACCTCTGCTCGGCGGCTGTTGGCCCGATTCCAGATGGTGGCGGGGCTGCAGGGCCAGCTCACGGTCATGGTGCTGCCGTGGGCAGGCCGTGTGCCCAGCGCTTCGGGAATGGAACTCCCCACCTGCCCGCCACTGGATCAGGGAGAGCAGACAGGGAACCGTGAATGCCCAGTGCTTGAAATGGAGCTGCGTCGCCTGGATTTGGGGGTCAGGCTTCTTCCTCCTTCCCAGCTACGAAAGCCTCCTTTCTGGGACTCATTTCATGCCTTTTAGGAAAACATCAAGCTTCGGGAACACGGCTGCAGCTCGGAAAGGTAGCCTGACGTTTGGGAGCAGGCGGAACCTTCTGGGCTCTGTGAGTGCTGACCACGCCGCTTTGTGTCTGGGAGCCACGGTTTAATTTCAGTCTCAGTTTTCTTACTGGAGCTGTTTCCATTAAGGCCTGTTCTTCCTTACTCTTGATTTTCTGCAACGTGCAATGCTCCTGACTGCAGACAGACAGACAGAAGGAAAGAAGGACAAAAAGCTTTCCTTCTATCCCCACCCCCGATGCTGAAGGGGAAAATAGGAAGAATGAAACGGAAACGTTAAGGTAGCAGAGTGTTTTCTGAGTTGATGCGTCTCTTCCGAGTTAATTCCTGTCACTCTGTAGAAAGATGGAACGCAGGGCACAGTGGGGACAGTGCTGAGCCCACGGGCGGGCCAGTTCTGAGACCCCCACTCAGGGTCGGGGCCCTGCCCCTCCAGAGGCCTCTGGAGTCCGGAGCCTCACGATCTTGTGGTAGAAGGGGACTCAGGTGCCCTGTTGCCCACACTTCCTGTTTTCAAACAGAAGACCAGGCCTCTGAGACAGCGGGAGGCAAGCCGAGTGTCCTGAGACGAGCTCTTACTCACAGTGCTGTCACGCAGGGAGCCGTGTCCCGCGCTCACCGCGTGCAGAGCGCCGGCACACGGGGGGGACTCACGGGCGGGCCCCGGTGCCCGGGGTGGGTGAGGGCGACGCTGGCTGCTGGCCCTGGGGGGCTTGGCTGGATGAGGACAGCTGTGGGTCTGCCAGGCCCCACGTCCTGCCTCCAAGATGCCAGCTGTCAGGCATTGCACCAGGCAGGGGCCCTCTGCGGGGGACCTGACCCCCAAAGCGGCCATGTCTAGGGGAGGGGGCTGGCTTGCCCAGAAGGAAGGACGCACAGTGTCCCAGGGCAGGGCTGACGGGTGCCAGGATGTGAGCAGGCAGTTCTGGGCCCTTAGGGCCCAGAAACGGGCTGAGCGTGGGCGTGGGGGCGTGAGGGGCACAGACTGGGGCCGGGGCGCGGAGGCCTAGCCAGGGTTCGGGGGGCTGTCAGCCTCTGGCCCATGAAGGGATTGGGGGCAAGGCCGCCTGGGCAGGGCTGGCGAGGCGGAGGCTGCGGCCAGGAGGCGGTGCGCTGGGCTCTGTTTCCGGAACCAGCTGCCGCGTGACCCTGAGCCCCGTGCTGTGCTCCAGAGGCGGTGGGCGGGCAGGGATTTAAACCCGGACCAGATGTGAGGAAATCTGTCTTCTGGGAGGATTTTCTGCGACGCGTTGAGGGGAGGGAGGTGAGGCTGGCCGCAGAAGACGTACTGAGAACGTTACCACAGAGCTCCGTGGGAAAGTTCCCGTGCCTGCGGGTGGAGGGCAGCGGGGCGGGGACTGAGGCCCTTCTGGAGGGAACGCGGCGCTGGTGGGCGCGGGGCCCCAGGGGGCACCAGGACTGGCCAGTGAGTTCCTCTTGGGAGATACGTGATCGGAGGACCGACCCGCAGGACGGTGGTCCCGGAGAAGCAGCGGGCCTGCCCCGGGCGGGGCGGGGGCGGGACCAGCCGCCTCCCCAGACTGCGGCCTCCGGCTCCCTGCAGAAGCCTCAGCGCTGAGCTGAGACAGTCGGCCGCCTGGGGGCCGCGGGCACGGCGCTCGGTCAGGCTCTGGGAGCGCGGGGACGGCCCCGCAGCGCCCTGTTCCTCTCTGGGGGGGGCCCCCGGCCCTGCCTGCCGGGGTGGCACCGCTGTCCTGAGCTCTCCCTCGGAAGTGACCGGACACGGGAGATCAGTGTCCGCACGTGGGCCTCAGGCCGGCCGCCCACCCTCTCGGCGGTGCACGGGGCCACCTTCACTTAAGGCGGGGTGTGATGCCTGGAGACCGGAATCTCCATCCGAATAAAAGCGCACTCGCAGGTCCGCCTCCGGTCCAGCTCGGGGGTGCCCGGTGATGTGGGTGCGGAGGGAAGGTTTGCCAGCAGACCCTTCCTGTGTGCGTGTGAGGACGGTGTGCAGTGCGCCTCGCGGGTGGTGAATGCCCCTCCACCCCCACCTCACCCCCACTGCCCCCCCTCAAGCCGCAGGACAGGGGTGAGCCTGCCTCTTAGCCTTAGGGGGGTCTTCAGTGACCTCTCTCCAGGGCAGGGAGTGGGGTGGGATTATGATCCACTCTGGACTAAGAGGGCTTCTGTGGGCATGCTCTTCTTTCTCCCGGAGTCGCCAGGCTTCACCCCACCTGCCCTCCAGTCCTTGGCAGTGACCGCAGCTTCGCAGCACCAGCTGTCCACTGTGGGGACAGGGTGCAGGGGTCCTCCTGGGGTTCTCCCAGAGCAGGGCAGTCAGGATGGAGGTGGGGGTACGCTCAGCCCAGAGGCTTGGGGGGACCTGATCAGACAGAGCAGCAGCAGGTGGCCATTCAGGGACCAGAGGGGGGACACCGAGAGCGGGCGAGCATCCCGCTGCCTCCTGGGTCTCCCCACGGGGAGTGCGGCCCTTCGCTCCCTTTAGGTTGGGGGCTGATGGGTCCACACGTGTCCAGGGCCTGCTGCTCAGCGCTCCTGGGTCTGGGGTGACAGTGCCCTCATGGCAGGTGGTTGACGGGAGGTGAGGTCTGGGGCGCCGGCTGAACACTGCACACAGATGGGGGGATGACAGGCCGCCCGAGACTCAGTGCACAGCGCCCGATGCCACGCCATGTCTGTTCCCTTGTCTCCGCAGGGCCAGCTGGAGGCCCACCAGGAGGAGGGCATGGTGGTCTCACACATGGCCATCGCCGGCGTGGGCATCTGGGTCGCTTTCACCTCGGGGTCCACGCTCCGCCTGTTCCACACGGAGACACTCAAGCACCTGCAGGACGTCAACATCGCCACCCCTGTCCACCACATGCTGCCAGGTGGGGCCTTCCCCAGGGCTGGGGCACGGTGCCCTCCTCAGAGCCAGAGCTGAGGGTTTCGGACCATTCCTCGTGGTCAGCAAGCCCTGGGGCAGGGTGGGCAGGACCTGAAGTAGAGGAGCAGAGGATGGGGGGAGACCACCTGGAGGGTGTGGGGTCCCTGGGGAGTCACAGGGCGGCCCCGGGGAGGGGGGCAGGACCTGAAGTGGAGAAGCAGAGGATGGGGGGAGACCAGCTGGAGGGTGTGGGGTCCCTGGGGAAGCAGAGGATGGGGGGAGACTGGCTGGAGGGTGTGGGGGCTCTGGGGAGTCACAGGGCGGCCCCGGGGTGGGGGGCAGGACCTGAAGTGGAGAAGCAGAGGATGGGGGGAGACCGGCTGGAGGGTGTGGGGGCTCTGGGGAGTCATAGAGCAGCCCCACTGGGCTCCACCAGCCCCAGGAGGATGGGTGTTCCCACAGCGGGACTCAGAGCGGTCAGCATGCAGAGCGGGGGAGCGTGCGGGCCGCATGTGTGTAGGCATGTGGCTGTGTGTATACACGTGTGCTTGTCGTGTATCAGTACGTGGCCCGTGTGTATGAGTGTGTACATGCATGTAGCATGTAGTAGTGTGTTGCCTGGCACGTGTGCATGTCTCCATGGGCCTGGAAGCACGCTCACACCTCAGGCACGTCCTGTCCTTCCCCACATTGGCTGCCTCTCCCGGCTGCTGGCAGAGCAAAGGCTGCCCTGTGCAGTGTGAACGGATCTGTGTAGGCCCCCAGGTGCCCCAGGCCCCAGGCCCCGTGGGTCAGAGCCCAGGAGGCCTGTGGCCCATGTGCGCTGGGCTGCGGGCGGGCCCCATCTCGCTCTCTCCCCCTCCCTGCCCCTGGCTAATGCCCTGTGTCTCACCTACCAGTGTGGCTCCTGCCGTCAGGCTCAGGACCCACATGGCCCTGCCCACTGTCACGCGCCCGTGCCTGCCCCCTGACACGCTCCGCCCCGTGCGCTCCCGGCCTGGGTCCTTTCCTCCTGAGCCGCAGCCCGTCAGGGCAGAGTCTCTGGGTGGCATGGGCCCCGTGCCAGCGTGACGTGTGAGATGTCCTCACCAGCTTGGTGGCACCCAGGGCTTTGTGCTCTGTCTGCGTCTCCAGGAGTAAGATACTCCAAATCCAGGAGTATCTTACTCCAGGATTGGGAGCTGCCAGGCGTGGCGGGCCGTGAGGAAGGTGGAAGTTGGAGCAGAACTCGGGCTGCAGCCTCACCCACAGCAGTGCTGGGATGTTCAGGCAGCTCTCTGCCGCGGGTCTGGTTCTCGGTGCACCAGTGATATGGGAGCAGGGAACCCCTCTCGCGTTTCTTTTTGAATCGGCTTACCCTCAGGCCAGCGGTGCCCAGTGAGTTCCTCGTGGTGTTCTGCCTGACACTCAGGCCTTCAGTCAGTGTGTCTGTGCCCCGCGGGCCCTTGGTATTGCGGGCCGCCGGGCTCCCATCACCCTGGACATGGCGTGTGTGAGCCTCATTCTACAGCTGTGTTCCCGAGGCCACCAAGTGGACTTTGCTTTTTATGCAGAAACGGCAGTAACACATAACCTGTCTCTTTGTGCTCTCGCTCTCAGAATGTGTGATCCCAGTATATTCTAGAAATGAAGACTTTCCAGGCCAGGAGGAATAAGAGTTGGAAAAAAACACATACTGTAACTCACGCCTGTTTTTATCAGTGTTTATGACCTGTTTAGTTTACGGGGGCTTGGCCGGCGCCCCTGTGGGCCAGGTCTGCACAGTGAGCCACCTTTTTCCATCCTCTCTGGAGCTCACTCTGAGCATTGCCGGTGCCACGTTTGCCATAAACCACATTGGATTCAGCAGACAATGGATGGTGGTGCCTTGGGTCAGCACGCACGTTCGCAAAGGCAGCCAATCAGCCTTCCCAGCTCCGCTCTGGGGGTGGGGGGTTCCGGACAAAGTTCAGAGCGTGGTGTGTCCTCTGGGTCACGAGGGACACCAGGATGCAGCTGTTTCCTGCTGCGTCCAGGGCAGCAGGGCGGGTGGAGCATGCTGAGTGTGCATCAGATCGGCCTTCGCAGGGCCCAAGCAGCGAACCCAGTGCCTTCGAGGGGTGACGCCACCAAATGAAACAGCCACGTTTTCTATCTAATCAAAAAGTCACTGTAGCTTTTCTAAGTACCATCAATCACATCAGAAGGAAATTCAGCAACTTAAAACAGACTCGAGTGACTATTTATGAGCTAGGGAACAGACTGAGGTGTAGGCAGACATGCCGGTCCTAGGTGTTGCCAGAGCCCCAGCCGCCCCCACAGGCGCGCGTTCAGGATTCCTGGGAACCTTGTACACTGGCGTCTTAAAAACCACATGCCTGTGTTCAGAAGTAAAACCAACTCTTTGTCTTATGTAGCCGTTCTTTTAGTTTGGTGGTGGTTGTTGCTGCAAACGTAATCGTAAAGGGACTTCTGTAGACATGCCGACCTGCCTTTGGCTTTTGCATTTAGACCATTCATTTTCACACTGTTTATCTAGGGGAACTTAAGGTCAAGTGCAGAGAAGCTGGAAATGACTCGTTTCTGGGGAACAGAAGGGTCCAGCTGTTCTTAAGTGTCCTTCTGGCTCCCTGGGAGCAGCCTGGACGGTGGTCTTGCGCTGGAGTGCAGGGCTGAAGGGAGCCACTGGATCGCACCCAGCTGAGCTCCTGCTGGAGGCACTGCTGCTGGGGGCAGGGTNGAAATGACTCGTTTCTGGGGAACAGAAGGGTCCAGCTGTTCTTAAGTGTCCTTCTGGCTCCCTGGGAGCAGCCTGGACGGTGGTCTTGCGCTGGAGTGCAGGGCTGAAGGGAGCCACTGGATCGCACCCAGCTGAGCTCCTGCTGGAGGCACTGCTGCTGGGGGCAGGGTTGCGGAGGGGTGGCCGCAGGGCCCGGAGTCGGCCCTCCCTGGGGCTCCAGAATCTCGTCTCAGTGTTTCCCAGAGCTGCCCAGACCTCAGGCCTCTCCTGTCCACAGACCTCTGTGCAGCGTTCAGTTGTGCCTCTTCCCTGAGAGGCTTGGGGTGGGCTGCCCTGGGAGCCCACAGTGAGGTCTCTGTGCAGGTGGGCCCTGGCTCACGGTGGCCGCTGTCGGACGTGCGTGTGTGTGCACACGTGCATGCATGTGTGTCTGAGTGTGTGCACATGTATGCATGCATGTGTGCGCACGTGTGCCTGAGTGTGTGTGCATGTGTGCATGCGTCTGTGTGCCTGAGTGTGTGTGCGTGTGTGTGCATGCGTGTGTGTGCCTGAGTACGTGTGTGTGCATGTGCCTGAGTGTGTGTGTGCACATGCAGCTCTGCCTGGAAGTAGATGGTCTCCCTGCATGGCTCTGGGGGATGCGCTCAGCTCTGGACGCGCCGGCTCAGCGGTGCCCAGAGTGTCATGCCCGGATTGTCCCTTGGCCACGGCCGTGTGGTCCTGGCGCAGCCGGGACACGCCCACCTCTTGGAGTCTTCCTCATCTGGCTGCAGCATTGCACTGTGAGCTTAGGGCTCTGGTGACACCTGCTGCCTGGGAGGTGTGGCTTTGGGAGCACTCGGGGGCTCTGCAGTGTTTCTGGGCAGTTCCCAGGACCGCTGCCCCGGAGCGTGGGCTGCGGGCACAAGCTCTCCTGTCCCTCCATCCAGGGCACCAGCGGCTGTCTGTGACCAGCCTGCTCGTCTGCCATGGCTTGCTGATGGTGGGCACCAGCCTGGGCGTCGTGGTGGCCCTGCCCGTCCCGCGTCTACAGGGGATCCCCAAGGTGACCGGTGAGTGCGTGCCACGCATTTGCGCCTCTGGGGCCTCTTCCTGTCCCAGATGCTCACTGAGCCCACGGGTCTGTGTCCAGCTATGTCTTCACTTAGTATGAATTGTTTCAGTGGTTTCTTGCTCTCTTTTCCTCCCACCTTTCTTTCTTTCATTTTGCCCTGTAAAGGCTGTGTTTATCAGCTTGAATTGTCAGGTCATGCTTTTATTTTCCTGTTTCTGTCATCAGTGGTCCAGGGAGACCCTCATCCTCAAAACATGTTTTCATGTTACCTCTTTCTCCACCTGTTGGTCTCTGCCTTGCTGTTCGCCTTTACTCAGTGAAGACGGATGCTGGTATGCTCTGCAGAAGAAGAGACCAGCACCTGAGCAGGCTTGGTTGTGCTTTGGTGCAGTGTTGGGAGGAGCTCCAATGGGCACGGCCTTTTGGAAAGCACTTGAGTGTCAAGGACCTGAAAATGCTCTAGCATCAGAAGTTAGGTTTCCCCTTCAGGAGGCTGTCTCGGGAAGCAGCCAGATGGAGGGGCAAGGCCTGACGCAGGAAGAGCAGGAAACGGCCTGCAGGGCCAGGCTCAGGGCTGGGAGACGGGTCTCACCTCACTCCCGTACGGAGGGAGCGACAGCCACAGCAGAGAACGCTCCTAAACAGAAATCGGAAGGACACCCTGTCTCTTTCAGTTCAGTTCAGTCGCTCAGTCGTGTCTGACTCTACGATCCCACGGGCTGGGCACGCCAGGCCTCCCTGTCCATCACCAACTCACAGAGTTTACTCAAGCTCATGTCCATTGAGCCAGTGAGGCCATCCAGCCATGTCGTCCCCTTCTCCTCCCGCCTTCAGTCTTTCCCAGCATCAGGGTCTTTTCAAATGAGTCTGTTCTTTGCATCAGGTGGCCAAAGTGTTGGAGTTTCAGCTTCAACATCAGTCCTTCCAATGAACATTCAGGACTGATCTCCTTTCGGATGGACTGGTTGGATCTCCTTGCAGTTCAAGGGACTCTCAAGAGTCTTCTCCCTAACACCACAGTTCTAAAGCATCAGTTCTTCAGTGCTCAACTTTCTTTACAGTTCAACTCTCACATCCATACAGAACTACTAGAAAAACCATAGTTTTGACTAGACGGACCTTTGTAGGCAAAATAATGTCTCTGCTTTTTAATATGCTGTCTAGGTTGGTCATAACTTTTCTTCCAAGGAGTAAGCATCATTGAATTTCATGGCTGCAGTCACCATCTGCAGTGATTTTGGAGCCCCCCAAAATAATCTATCACTGTTTCCATTGTTTCCCCATCTATTTGCCATGAAGTGATGGAACTGGATGCCATGATCTTAGTTTTCTGAATGTTGAGCTTTAAGACAACTTTTTCACTCTTTTCTTTCACTTTCATCAAGAGATTCTTTAGTTCTTCTTTGCTTCCTGCCGTAAGGGTGGTATCATCTGCATATCTGAGATTATCGATGTTTTTCCTGGCAATCTTGATTCTAGCTTGTACTTTTACCCAAACGAGACTTTACCTTCTCCGTTTGTTATGTGAAATGTCTCTTTACTACAGGATGGTGGACAGGTAGTGGGAGAGGATGCCAATTTGTAAGGAGGAGGTGGAAGTCACATTAGAAGTGGGCTTCCCAGGTGGCACTAGTGGTAAGGAACCCAGCTGCCAACGCAGGAGATGTAAGAGACTCAGGTTCGATCCCCGGGTTGGGAAGATCCCCTAGAGGAGGGCGTGGCAACCCACTCCAGTATTCTTGCCTGGAGAAGCCCATGGACAGAGGAGCCTGGCGGGCTCCATGGGGTCTCACAGATGCAGACACGACTGAGTTGATTTAGCACATGGAGCAGGTGAGAAAGCTCTGATGCAAAGAACAAAATACCTGCTTTGTCACTTTAACCATGCTAAGCAAGTGCCAGACTGAGACACCGCTGACAAAAGCCGTGGCTGTACTTTTTTAGCCCGTGGTTCTGAAGGCATTCTCAGAGTAGCTGGAAGTGCAGGGGAGCGTGGCCTGGGTGCTGTTTTCCTTCTGAGCCACTGCGTGCGGGGCGTCCTGAGTGGTGGGGTGGCCGGGGAGCGCAGGGTCCTGCCAGGAGGGCCGAGCTTACCCTGTGCCCTTGCAGGACGGGGCCTGGTCTCCCACCACGCACACCACGGGCCTGTCAAGTTCCTGGTCATGGCCGCGGCCGCCCTCAAGGCCGACAAGGACAGGCCCAGGGACAGCCCACCGCCCTGCGCTGACCCCCAGGATGATGAGCAGCGGGACGCGCCCCCCAGCGAGGGGCCGGGGCTCTGCACGGGCCGGGGCGGCCCCGACGCCATCTGGCTGGGCACTTTGCCAGGCTCCATTACCCAGGGCAGCGACGTCTCCTCCTCATCCGGGTCCCCGACTCCTTCCCAGGGCTCCGGCTCCCTGGAGCCCCGGCCAGAGGAGAGCCTTGCCCAGGACCTCCTGCGCCTGCCCTGCACGTCCCCCAGCCGAGGCCGGCGGGCCCGGAGGCCCAGGGCCAGTTCCGTGCTGGTGGCCTGCGGGGGCCAGGGCCACCGGCGCGTGAGCAGGAAGCCCAGGCCACAGCGGCCGGAGGAGCTGGCCTCGTCCCTCATGGTCTGGCAGATCCCCCTGCTGCACGTGTGAGCCAGGGCCCCGTCAGGGCCTTCCCGCCGAGGCCAACACCCCGCGTGGGCTCACTGCTGCCGCGCTGCTTGGGGATGGATCCCCGACCGTCTCTGGGGCCAAAATGTGCAATACCGTCCTGGGGGCATCTCCGGGCAGCCCCCAGCTCCTCCTCGCGCAGCAGAGCCAGGGGTGAACGCTCGTGGAGCTGAGGGTGCACCGCGTCTGCCCCGTTACCTGCAGAGCTCGCAGACTCGGAACTCACAGGAAGTCCCGCATATGCGGTAGTGAAGGGGTATTAACAGTCTCAGAGCAATTTTACTTGATTCAGATTCACTACTTTTATTTATGTTGTATATCCTTTAACGCCAAAATAGACTTTGTAACAATGAAGAAAGCTGGTTAAAAATATACCAGTCCAGGTGGTGTTTTTTGCTTTCTGAGTTGAGCTGGGTTTTCCAAAGTGCTATAATGCGTGTATTGTATATTTTTAACAAAGTAGTATTTTTATGTCACAATTTTCTATTAAAAAATTAACAAAGTTTTAGTCAATATATTATGTGTAACATTTCACAAATAATGTTTCCTTTGAACCAAAGTGCTCAATTCCTATCAATATTTAGAGTCAAGTGTTGACACCAAAATACCCACATCAGAGATGCCTGTGTCTTTGTGTCACCAGAGATGGGCAGACAGCGTTTCGGTCCATCCTTTCCTGCAGTGTTGCACCTGTCGACCAGGAACGCTGTCTGGCTTTGAACGCGTCCTGGAGGATGCGTGGTGCTGATCGGGGGGGTGGCTTTGCTGGCGGTGGACACAGGACACAGGCGGGGTGGCCCTCGGTCAGCACAGCCCTGGCACACAGACAACCTGCCTAGGTCACCATGAGTGAGTGACCTGGGTTCCCTGTGCTCCACCTGTATCTGTTTATCGATGTTCTACTCACTGGATGGTTAAAAAAAAAAAATACTGCAGGCATTCACCCGAGACAGATGTCTCAGCACTTTACAGGTGACTAAAAATGCTAATTTTGTGACTTAGCCAAATATTTTCCAAGGTGCATATGTGCCCCCATGTGAAGTAATATCTCCCCAGGTTTCCTTAAATTGCTAGCTGCTATTTTATTTCATAAATAAAGTCTTTTTTATTTAAAAATACAACATCTAACAGCGTGAGTTGCCTTTTGTTCCCGTAAGATGCAGAGGGGACTGTTATGTTGGCAGGACTGCCCACTGGTCCCTTCCCAGAGGCGGCACCAGGCCTCTGTGGAAGGGTGCTTTCAATTCCCAGTTGCTGCTGAGAGACTCCAGGAACGCAGTGGAGAACCTCCCAGTCTTATTTTAGTGACGTCGTGCAGACACGTGCTCCCAGGGCCCGCGTGCCAGCAGGAAGTTAGGCCAGGGCCAAGGGGTGCAGGGAGGTGGGCGGACGGGCGCCGCGGGGCTGCAGGCAACCCCTGCGGAAAGTCAGGCTGGGGCCAGCCTTCCTATGCTCCCCAGGTCTGGGACGACGGGGCTGGACTCACGGGAGGAGTGAGGGGAGGGCGGGGGCCTCTGCTGGAAGCGGCCGCCTGGAGCGCAGCCAGGGCGCGGAACCCGCAGACAGGGCCAGGGGCAAAGACCTCAGAGCTGCCCGCAGAGCTGATCCCGGAGCTCTGCCCTCCGTGTCCGCTGGCCTTGCTGGCAGTCACTGAGCACTGGTTGGCCTGACCGCCCAGCTGGGAACTCCGTCCCCCAGAGCGTCCACTTGGACCCAGAGGACCACGGTACGTCAGGCTCACGGACTCGCCTTGTCTGCTGTGTGTGGCCCAGCGTGCAGGCTGCGGCTTGAGACGTGACCTTCCCGAGCGGCTGGGGTGTGTTTGCTGCCGGACAGTGCGGCCGAGGCTGTGGGGAGCCTGAGTGGAAGGGCGGGGCGTGCGCAGAGCAGAGGCCTGCCCCTCCATGGTGGGTGCACGGCCGGCGGGGGGGGCCGGGAGGGAATGCCACGACCACCTGGAAGGGGCAGGAGGCGTCCTCCCTGGTGCTTATCCAAAATACTTGTTGGTTTCCTTCCTTGTTGCTAACCTACGGGATTCCTGTGCTGGCTTCGGTGGTTCTCGGTTGGGGGAAGTGCCCCCTCCCCCCGGGGGCCGGGGGGCAGTCTGCTCACCACCTGTGGGGCCAGGGATGCTGGTAGACCCCGGGGGGCACAGGGTGCCCTGAGTTCCCCGGGCTGAGGCAGGTCTCGGCGGCTCCTCCTCTCTCCTCGCAGCCCCAGCAAACGTCACACAGCGTGGTGTCAGAATTTTCTGGTACCAACATACGGGATTCCTGTTCTGTTCTCAGATGTCCTCGACTTCTCACTGGTCTGTTTCATTTTAGCACTGCTTTTCCAACCGGAGCATAAAAACACCCTGTTTAGGTCCTGAAATGGAACGTCTCATGCAGACTAACAGATGCGAACAGAGGCAAAGGGCCCACGTTCAGACACCATCACTTACATTGGTCTTTAAGTAAGATGTACGATAGTGATAAGTCTATAGCCTAAAGAGGATTGGGATTCACACTCAGCCAAGAGAAAGAGGAACCTGCCCTGGCGGGAGACCCCTAAATGTTCCGTATTTTAAGCAAGCTCGATACATGCGCATTCAGATTTACGAGCACGTCAGGCATGGGCTCTGGCTTCAGCATAAACTCAGCCCGGCATTCCTCGTGCACAGACCGTGGGGAGATGAGGGTTCTCCATCCAGATTTTGTGGCTCCGTAGGGTCCACGGCTGACATCAGGCTGACCACTGTGCCCTGGGCTCTGCTCCCAACCCCAGCCCCGGGAGAAGCCCCATCCCCCGTCCAGACTCACGGGCAGACAACTCTGGGAAGCGGCTTTGCTGGTGCGTGAAGTCTGTGCCAGCGTCTGAACCCCATTACAGTGAGTTTTCCAGAAACACAAACCAGGGGTGAGAGCACTCGCTGGGCTCTCTAGACGCCCAGCTGGGGGCTCGTTACTGCTAGAGCCTCCGTTTCCTCATCTGTATACCGTAGGAGCTTCTCCACGAGGTGGCCAGCAGATTCAGATGAGTAACGGGTGGAGGGTTTCACTCAGTGCCTGGCACACAGTTGGTGTCTAATAGGTAAGGCTCTTTATTTAGTTTATGCTCTAGAGGTTTACTCGTTAGGCCTTCACGTAGAGAAGACTTGAAAAAGTAAGCACTGTTCTGCAGTCACTGTATGACCAGCGGGGAGGCCAGCAACACAGAGGGTACCTTTTGATTTGGATTTCTGTCCTGTTTAACCCTGCAGACCATCACAGCCATTGTTCACACTGCTTCCTCGCGGATGACAGGGCTTCTCCCGGTCCCGGGACCCCCTTGCAGGCAGGATGTCTTGGGTCCCTCCGGCTGTGCGGTGCTAGCACCGGGTTTGCGGGCTGGCCTGGCCCCCTGGCCACAGCATCCAGATCCCGCTCTGTCTCCTTCTAGAGTCACGGGCAAGCCTCCTGACACTCCTGTGCACGCCCCAAGGTTGGTCTCTGCTCACAGCACCAAGCGTGTCTGGGGTAGGCAGAGTCAGTGCAGTGAAAGGAGGCGGCATTGATTTCATTTCTCACACACGATTCCTGTTACACTGACTGTGGTTTGTACTCTCGTAAGCCTTCCTGACACCACCCTTATGGCAGAAAGTGAAGAAGAGCTGAAGAGCCTCTTGATGAAAGTGAAAGAGGAGAGTGAAAAAGTTGGCTTAAAGCTCAACATTAAGAAAACTAAGATCATGGCATCAGGTCCCATCATTTCATGGCAAATAGATGGAAAACAGTGGAAACAGTGACAGACTTTATTTTGGGGGGCTCCAAAATCACTGCAGCCATGAAATTAAAAGATGCTCGCTTACTCCTTGGAAGGAAAGTTATGATCAACCTGCTGCTGCTGCTAAGTCGCTTCAGTCGGTTCCGACTCCGTGTGACCCCATAGACGGCAGCCCACCAGGCTCCCCCGTCCCTGGGATTCTCCAGGCAAGAACACTGGAGCGGGTTGCCATTTCCTTCTCCAATGCATGAAAGTGAAAAGTGAAAGTGAAATCGCTCAGCCGTGTCCAACTCTTAGCGACCCCATGAACTGCAGCCTACCAGGCTCCTCCGCCCATGGGATTTTTCAGGCAAGAGTCCTGGGGTGGGGTGCCATAGCCTTCTCCGTATGACCAACCTAGACAGCATATTAAAAGGCAGAGACGTTACTTTGCCTACAAAGGTCTGTTTAGTCAAGGCTATGGTTTTTCCAGTAGTCTTGTATGGATGTGATAGTTGGACTATAAAGAAAGCTGAGTGCCGAAGAATTGATGCTTTTGAACTGTGGTGTTGGAGAAGACTCTTGAGAGTCCCTTGGACTGCAATGAGACCCAACCAGTCCATCCTATAGGAAATCAGTCCTGAATATTCATTGGAAGGATTGATGCTGAAGCTGAAACTCCAATATTTTGACCACCTGATGTGACGAGCCGACTCATTTGAAAAGACCCTGATGCTGGGAAAGACTGAAGGCAGGAGGAGAAGGGGAACACAGAGGATGAGATGGTTGGATGGCATCACCGACTCAATGGACATGAGTTTGGGTAAACTCCAGGAGTTGGTGATGGACAGGGAGGCCAGGCGTGCTGCAGTCCATGGGGTCACAAGGAGTCGGACGCGACTGAACTGAACTGAACTGAAGCCTTCCTGATTTGCTCTTTGAAGCATGGATTCATTCAGTCATTTGGAAGGACGGTGTTTCACTGTGAACATAAACTGGGGCTTTGGGGCTGAACTACAATTCCTGCTCCACCTCACACAGAATGAAAGAGATGATGATGAAAGCCTCTGAGAGTTAAATTTCCTCAGCTGTAAAATTGAAGGAGTCTCCACCTCCTGGGGTCCTACGTGTGTGTGTGTGTGTGTGTGTGCACGCATGTGCGCACGACTGTGTCTCTACACCTAGTATTTTGCAGAATTATACCTGTGCTTACATATAGACATACTACATAGATTTATGTGAAATCATACTTAATTGCAGATAACTTGCTCGAACATTATGAATTCATACCTTGAAAATACTTTAAAATTTTTATTTCTTTTCCAAAAGAATATTTGCTAGGATCGATACTAATGAATGTATTGGCCATTCAGTGATGGTACTATTTACTTGCTTGACGAGGATTTATCACCTCCTGGTAGCTTGCAGTCTGCTGAGAAAAAGTGTGTGCGCAACAGCTGACATGGTCCACGCAGACCAGAGTGCAGGGCGATGAGAAACAGGCCCAGTGAGGTCGCTGGATCACTGATTCAGCAATGACTGAAGATCACAGTGCTGACCATTACATGAGGCAACAAAGACAGACTGTGGTGTCATACTGACGTCAGGATAACCAGGGCATGAGTGTGGGCCAGGCACTGTGTATGGTGTGAAATGACTGCACTGGCACGACCAGGGCACCGTCCATGTGGGCGCCCTGTTCAGTCAGGAGTCAGCAGTGCTCCAGAGAGCTTGGCAGCATCCTCTGTTCTGAGCACAAGGCTCTAGGCACCAGAAACCCTCAGACATGAAGAAAGGAGCCTCCACTGTTCATGGAGTAGCTCACAAAAGGATGGAGATGCACCGAGTTCAACAGAGCTGAAGGGAGCAGTCAGGCTGGGGTTGGGGGAATACAGGGAAGCAACCAGGAGCAGGGCTTGCCTTTTGTACAATGTGCACAGAGCTCTTAAATGAACCAGGGAATGCGGTTTCCACGCCAACACACAGATATTCTAATTAATTTTTCATGCCAAGAGACTCAAAGTACTTTGTAGTGATTGGATCAATTCCTGACAGCTACTGGAATTTAATTGCTTTTTTTTCCCTTGTGGAAGGCTGGGGGAGCGTGTGAACTCAGCGCTGTTAAAAGGAAAACGCTCAGGACTATTCAAGGGAAAATGCCCTGCTCTCTGGTACTAGCTCTCGGGGCTCAGAATCAGTGGCTGTGACCTACCAGCCACCCCCTCTTCCACGCATGATGAACTCTGTGGGGGAGCACAGAGTTGGGGAAGCCAAGGTATTTGTTAGAAATCACTCTGAGCAGCCGTAACAGAATTAGAAGTGACAAGGGTGAATCTTGCTCCCCTAAGATTATGACCTACGGCGCTGAGTGCATTGTAGCCAGCATCTTGGTTTGTCCCCCTAGGAGGACAGTCACACCCCACTTTATAGAGAAGGACAGTGAGCACAGAGGGTAAGGATCTTGTCCAGAATTCACAGTACTTGCAGTGGTGAAACGTGTTAGAAACCCCACCAGCCGGATTCCAAAATCTCATTCTCCCCACTGCTCCAGGAAGCTTCCAAATGTGGCTTTGATTTCCCCCCACTGCCCCCAGCCTGGGACCTTGGTCCCCTTCAGAGGCCTGTTAACCATCATGACCAGGATGATTCCATGAGCTTTAACTTCAATTTTTCGGGCACAGTTTTGCACAGTGATATATTTGCACAATTGAAGTCAACCATCAAAAGCAGGCTCTCCCTGAGCCATGAGAATTTAAATAGCAAAATAGTTTTCTTGAAAGACTCTAGAAATAGATGTTTTTTAAAAATATTTAAGATAGCTAGTGCTTCTTAACGTTTTTATACCCCAGGTTCAATTTTAGGAAATCTAGAGGTCCCTGGCATTTGAATGGACTCCTAATTAAATATATGTAATGTTTTTCTGCAATTTCCATTGATCACATTGGGGCCAGAGTGCATTTTTTTTTTTTTTTTTTTGATAAAGCATCTAGGGACTTCCCCTGCTTCCACTGCAGAGGGCACAGGTTCCATCCCTGCTCGGGGATCTGGGATCCTCCACGTGGCATGGCGTGGTCAAAAGTAAAAAATAAAACATCTGAAGTCTGAAAATCAGTGAGGTTCCCTACTTTGCTTCTCTACTAGAGGGTTTAGAGGTTGCATGGGGTATTCATTTATTTTTTTTCATTCCTTCAGTAAACGTTTATTGAGAACCTAGTATATGCCAAGCATTGTAAATCCAGTGGGGAGAAAAGTTTATATGACTTACAAGTGGATCTCTGGAAGTTGGCAGAGTGGTGGAGAGGACACACCCGGACCTCAGTGGTGACAGCGCCTGTGGCTGGGGAAGGCCCGGTGGCCCCTGGAGGCTGATGCAGACAGGTGGACGTGGAAGCCAGATGGTGCTGTGAGACTACGGTCAGGCCCGCTCCTCTTGAGAAGATGCGAAGAGAGGATGCATTTAAACTCCCCTCCAGATATCTGCAAATCATGGTGTAGGGTAAGCTGGTTACACGCAGTCTCCGTGTAAAAAGGTAAACAGATGCACTGAAACGACCCCAGAAGATTTTAATACTTCTGACATCAGTTGCGTAAAATAAAAATGGTGCAGGATAGGAGTTGTTTCAGCATCCAAAGGTCTGCATCCACTAGAATTAACTGATAAGGATGTTATTTCCCAATAGTTTGCTCTGTGTCTGCCTCCTTTAACCCAAATCCTGAAGTACTGTACTTAGTAATTAAACGAAGATCTTTTGAGGGATGGTCTCAGGGCATTAACTCTGGTACTGAAAACCGAAGAGCGTGTTAACATTTAACTGGTGAAGACTGACGAAGGCAAATTTTTTTAAAAGAAAAGACATAAGCTTTCCGTGCCTGTGGAAATTTAATCATTACTTTGCACAAAACCTTTAAAATAACATTGACCCTCAGGGGTCCAGTCTTAACTAGAGCTGACCCCACAGGAGAGCTGTGTTCAATGACAGAGCAGCGAGGCTGGGGCGGTAGGCGCACCTCCCTGTCCGCTGGCGGGTCTCTGGCCCTGCTCCTCCCCGAGGTTCGGGGTTCAGGTTCGGAGGGTCCCTCGTCGCCTTGCGCCCCCTGCGGAGACCTGGAGGTGTGGGGCCACGCTTCTAGATACAAGAACAAGTTTCAGGGTTTCCTCTATTTGAGTATTCTCAATGTTGCCTTTTTACTCCGGAGTCTGTACGGATGTAGGCAGCTTTTTAACCACTAAATGTTTCAACAACCCATCGTCCCTAATTTTCCAAAAACTTAAACTCTAAGTTCCATTATTTTATTTTATATATATTATTTTTTCTGGGGGGATGGGCGGACTAGGACACAAAAGAGCCTGGTCTTTGGCGGGGACGGCGCCAGCGGGAACCTGTTTCTCGCTCGGTGGTGGCGGAGCTCTTGGATTCAAACTCAGGATGTACGCGGTGCGAGGGGTTCGGGCTGCAGCCCGCGCCCCTTGCGCGTCCAGCGGCTGGCCGCGGGCTCTCACAGCCCTGGAAAGGGTTAAGCGAGCGGCGAAGGCGCGGGGCGGGCGGCCGGGGGCCGGGGCGCGCCGGCGCGCTCCCGAGCACGCGCTCCCGGCCCCGGGCTGCGGCCGCCCTCCCGCCCGCGTCCCCGCCCCGGCGCGCTTCTCGGATCCGCCAGCGCCCGGCGCGGCCTCCAGGACGCGGTGAGTGCCGGGCCCCGCCGAGCGCGCGCGCCAGGGCCGGGGGCGTGGGGGGCACTCGCTGGGCGGACTGGCGTCGCTGGGCCCCAGAAGGACGCGCGGGCCCCCACGGGCGCTCTCGCAGGTGCGCGGGAGACAGCCCGCCCTCCCCGGGCGTTCTTACAGGTGCGCGGGAGAGGCCGGCGCGCGCGCGTCAGGGACCCCGGCGAGGGCTCCGCACCCCGGGCGCGGGCAGGCACCGGGTGGAGGGCGCGGCGAGGACCTGCGAGGTAGGGGTG
>SJYX01022267.1:159669-176517 GCA_006410675.1 Oreotragus oreotragus | reverse complement strand
TCGCGGGGTGCAGGGCTGGTGCACAGCGAGCGCTTTCTTTTCTTGGAGTCTTTGCCCCACTGACCGACCAGACGGGCCACCAGCGGTGCTTGTCGCTTGGGTTGGAACGTGCCTGACATCACGATGGCCGGGGGTGGGGCGCGAGAAGAAGCCGCATTTCAGTAAAGGCAGCGTGTGGCCGGCTCACGTGTCTGAAGTGGAGGTTAAATGCATTTCCACGGGAAGCCTCCCGCCTGATCCCCCAACCCCAGCCTCCCGGTCAGGGCCGGCAGGGTCTGCCACTCTGGCGTGGTTGCTCCTGTAGCCTTAAGTGAATTAAAAAAAAATTCGACCGCTTCTTAGGTTCCTACAAAACCACATCCTCTATCTCCACCCACCCCCACATCTATTCTAAGGGCAAGGAAAAGAACAAATCAATGTAATAAGCTTTATTTCTGCTCAAAGCACTGAAGGCGCCTTGCAGGCAAGTAGATTTTAAATCCCTGTGTAGCCCCTCAGTGGGGGTGGGGGTGGGGTGGCGAGTTCACTCTTCCCAGCCACCTCCCTCCTTTTCGCATCAACCAGCAGGTACTCAGCTTTCAATTAGGACCCTTAATGGACTGCCAGTGTTCCCCTGGCCTCTTACCCTGAGCTAATGGTGCCCTATTATTAAGAGTCCTCCTCCCTACCCGGGAAATGCAGAAGGGAGCACGCCATCCCTCAGATTTGCCCAGGGACAGTCCCCTGAATGCACTCTAACTGGAGGTTCCAACTGTCCCTTTGGGGCCTAACAAAGCAAATATTTAAAGAAATAACGTCTTTCCACCTTTTAATGTCAATTGCACGGGATATTGCTGATAATATAATTAGAACATAATGAAAAGAGTTCAGAGATTTTGCTTACAGGCCATAAGGCCCTCTTGGGTTTGGGAGGAGGGGAGAAGACAGTGGAGTGTCCGTGGTTCATCAGCATGAGCCGCTGGGGCAGCCTGGCTTTGTTCGGTCCTCTCTGATTCCAGTGTCTGGGTGTTCCTGGGGCGGGACCATGCTGGCTGCTGGCTCCAGCGCTGGGAGAACAGAGGGTCTGGGAACGCGGCGAGGCCGTCCCTTCATCCCTGAGCATCTTCCTGGCAGCCCCATCGCTCCGTTTCTGCATGCGCTCATACAAGCTGCCACGCTGGCACCGGGGAAGCAAGAGGCTTCCTTTTAGCTCCAAGTCCACTCTCGTCCCTGAGCTGAAACCAGGCGGCGCTCCATGCTGTGGGGGCCTCCATCTGGGATCCTGTTACAGTTTTTTTCTAAATACCAACAGCATAAATTGTCTGTAATCACAGCTCTGCGGTGAATCTGGAACTACTTCGGCGGCTGTAATGCCCCTCGGCCTCCCTAGTTGGAGGCACGGTGACCCAGGAGGACGGCTGCGGGGCCGCCCCAGAGGTGCCTTGGGGCCATTGGGGCGCAGACCAGAACCCACCCTGTCCCGGCGCTTCCTCCCCTGGTGGCCCAGGGTGGATCTGTTCTGGGGAGTTCAGGGATCACTGTCTCCACTGGGGCCTTGACTCGGGTTTCTTTCTTGGAATTATTGTAATTACTCTAAAATGACAGTGTTGGCACCCACAGCGCTTTGTGAAATAGTTAACAAAGAGCACTGGCATTTGGGGTAAACCAAGAACTTCCAGGAGTTTGCCTTTTGCCAGCAAGCCAGCTCCTGCTAGAAAGAATATTAAAATAAACAGCACTTTGGAAATTGAAGCCATTGCAAGTCTTATACAATATTTGATGGATTAAAAACCAATTTCTTCCTTTCACAAACATCTATCGATTGTCTGTCCCACCCAGGTCAGGCGCAGTTCTAGGTGCTGGGAATACAATGGCATTTAAAACTGATACAGCCTCCAGCTCCCACAAACTGTCTCCCTACAGCTTAGGTTCTGATACGGTGAAAGTGATGTTAATTCGTGTGTGGTAACAAGCAGGCAGTGTCTCTGAAGGAAAGGAACAAACCCCTATGAAAGCACCTGACTCAGGGATTGTGAGTTGGGGTCTGAAGGATGAAGCTGAGCAATGGAGGACGGCAGGAGACAGCCCGGGGAGAAAGTGGTCAGAGACACTGGGGCGTCGAAGAAGGAAGGCAGGCCGATGGGCACCCCGGCCGTGTCAGAGATTTGTGACTTAATACACATTTATCCTTCATTAACTGTGGCATTTCCTTTGTAAATTGACGGAGCTTTACACGCTAGGCCTTGATGGAGCAGGACGTGGATTAGCTTTGGAGAGCTGAGACTAGGGGAGGACGTGGCCGAGCGTTGTGTAAGCGGGAGCCCCTGTGCTGAGGTGGGGGTGCCCTCAGCGCTGGCCCTGAGAACCCCTAGTCATGGGGCCACGGTGCAGACGCGGAGCCGCTGCCTCCGTCCAAGCCAGGGTCGCCTCGCGCTCCCATTGCGGGCACCCCCTGGCCCCCACAACCAGTTCCTCAGACAGCCGTCAGAATGGTCACTGAAAGGCATGGGACTTGTTCCGACACTGGGTGGCCAGTGGCTTACCGTGGGCTGCGGTCCACAGCCCAGAGATAACAGGAAGCTCACTCCAGCCAGTGGGGTCATCTAATGACCAACCCACAAATTTAGTGGCTGCTGCAGACTGTCCCCCAAATTCACGTGCTGCGCCTAACCCCCAGGTGATGGTATTAGGAAGTGGGGGGCTTTGGGAGGTGATGAGGTTATGAGGGTGCAGCCTCCATGATGGGGTAAGTGCCCTGATAACAGAGACCCCGTGGAGGCCCCAGCCCTTCCTCCAGCTGAGGACACAGGAGAGGACACCATCTGTGAACCAGGGAGCGGGTCTCAGACACTGTGAAGAGTAGTCAGCTTTCCTCCAAGTCTGCTGGTCTAAATATTAATCTCAACTAAAAATACCTTCACAGAAATACCTTCTAGACTGGCATTTGAGCAAACACCTGGGTGCGGCGGCCCAGCCTGTTCAGACGGGAAGGGCGACACGCAGCGGCCGCTCCATTGGCAGCCCTGCAAGGCCATCGGACACAGCTGGGCTCAGTTCCAGCTCCAGGAGTGATTCTCAGATGCTCCTGGCTCTGCCTTCTTGATCCTCCAAGTTGTCCTCCCATTTTCATAAAAAGTGCCTGGTGCTTGCAGCTGAGTGATTTTCTCAGCCTGCCTCCTGGTTTCTTTGAGCTGATCTGACCCATTGACTCCAAGCTGGCAGAATCTCTTCCTGTGCAATTATCTTAAAAACATTGTGGGCTTTCTATGGATCTGCTGGGATTGAAGCCATTAGACAGAGGTGTCATCCACAAATCCACTCAGTCCTTTTTCCACCTTGGACTCCCTGCAAGGCTGCTGTGAAAAGCATCCTTAAAATTCCTAGAAGCCCTGTTGTTTACTGCAAGACTCTTCCAGGGCCTCTGCCTGGTGCCCCTCAGATACCAGGAGGTCTTAAGAGAGATCTGATAGTGCTGCCTGGACTGATTTTGGCTCTGAAGCCCCGTCTGAATTTGACAGTCTTGGAGGCGCTGGGAAGGAGAATAGCTTCATCTGTGAACCCAGTGAGCCTGCTCCCTTTATGTTTCCTCCAAATTGCACTTGAAAATGGAACCCTTCCTTCTCCAGGTCCCCTCTTCTCTCAAGTCACAGAGAGAGCGCTCAGCAGGGCCCCCCGGCCCCTCTGGAAGTCTCCTCCGGCATCATCCGGCCCACTGGAGAGCCCTCCGTCTCTGGCATCTTGGGGCCATGGCGCTGCTGAGCCCTGCCACCCAGCACCCAGTCCAGGAGCCCTGCCTGCCTGTCCTCAGAGCCCTGACGCGTCTGCCCACTGCCTGCCCAGCTGCGGCCACCGCGCTATTCCTGCCTTGCTGGCAGTCCCATCCAAGTGGCTCCATAACTGATCACTCCAGATCTGCCGGCTCAGAACAGCAGGGCTGCGGTGCCCTGTAGACGTACAGGCTGGGCAGTCTGGTGGGGAAGCTCAGTGGATGCCCTTGAGGCCGCCCACATCTGCTGCCAGCTGGGGCCCCTGGCAGCACTGTCTCTGTGGGCTCCAGATGGGTCCCCAGAGGCCCCGGACTTCTCACAGGTCGGCACCAGGCCCCTGACTGTGGGTCCTAAGAGCGGAAGCGGTGTGATTGCCGTTTTCAGCACAGCCTGCCTCACTGCAGTGACCAGCGTTTAGGATCCTGGGGCCGGAGCACACCCCCGGGGGGCCGCTGTCACCCGGGGGATGACCGCCCCTCCTCTTTCATCTCGTCCATGCGGCCGGGCTGCACCAAGGGCCCCGGGGACCATGAGCCGCCTCCTGTGCCATCCAGCTGTGCCCCTTCCAGCTAGCTCCTTTTGCCAGCCGGCGGGGTTGCGGGCTCCTGGGCCCGAGCTGCCCACCCTGCGGTGCTGAGTGCAGCCCTCTGCCCACCCTCCTGTGGCCTGGCTCCCTAGCCCTTGAGGTCTGAGCCCCGCGGAGGCTGAGTGTCCCGGTCCAAGCACAGGGACTTTGTGTGGGGAGAAGGCTCAGTCTCGCTGGCCCTTTGATCTCTGAGGGCGGGGCCGTGCGGGGCAGGGCTGCCTGGCAGAGCTCCAAAGAGAACAAGGCCAGCCGCCCAAGCAGAAGGCCTGGGAGAGAGGGCCCCGCCCCCGGGGTGCGTGGCCGTGGCCTGGGCCCTTGGTGCGGTGGAGCCCAGGCCTGCCCGGTGAGGGCACGCTGTGCGAGGGACTCCCGGGGTCAGCTGTGTTGGGACCAGACCTGAAGATGCCCCCCACCCAGCCGGGCTGTGCGGCATCACGGCTGCCTCCTGAATGGGATGCGGCCACCTCCTTGTGAACTTCCAGACTCCAGAAGACAGCCGGAAGGGGCGATGTGTGTGTGTGGGGTGTCACACCCTCCCCAGAGTCACTACTGCTGACCTCCTGTGGTGTCTGCCCCAGTGGGAGTGCTGTTTCTCAAAATAGCCTCTTCCTGAGACAAGTGACCCCCTCACCCTGACCTCACCACAGCCCCGACTCCACACCCACATCTGGGGGAAATCCAGTGGAAACCGGTATGTTGGCAGCCCTCACCTGTAAACTCTATTTAGGCAGATGTTGGGCTTCCAGGTGGCTCAGTGGTAAACAATCTGCCTGCGATGCAGCAGACGCGGGTTCGATCCCTGGGTTGGGAAGATCCCCTGGAGGAGGACATGGCAACCTAGCCCTGGAGAATCCCGTGGACAGAGGAGCCTGGAGGGCTACAGTCCACGGGATCAGAAAGGGTCTGACATGACTGAGCAACTAACACTTTCAATTTAAAAGAGTTTGCAAAGACAGCAGGTTAATAATACTTAGGGCTGGCCAAAATGTTTGGGTTTTTCCATATAAGGCAACAAAAACCCTAGCTAATTTTTTGGCCAACTCAATAGATTCCTTGGATTGAATCTCAAGATCACTTAAATATTTCGTTTTTGCATCCACTTATTCCTGGCAGTCTCAGGACTGTCCTGATGGGAGAGGCCTCTTTGACGCTCACATGGAGGGACACTCACATGGAGGAACTCCCACTGACAGAAACGTGTTTGGATTTCTGCTTCAGAAGCCAGGTGTCAACAGTGAGAGACGAGCTGGCATTTTATCTGCCTCCGCGTCCCTTCCGCCACCCTCGTTGCTTAGAGGACAGAGATCACATGTTGAATTTGGATGAATTCCTCCCTGTAAGCTCTCCGCCAGGTTCCTTGTCTCCTGACAGCCAAACAGAAGTCAGTTCTGCTCTGCAGCGGTTTCCAGGCAAGACTCAGGCCCTTTCCCAGGACCTGCTGAGCCGGAGGGGGCGGGCCTAGGTTAAGAGCATTGCTTCTGGGAACCGGCAGGATACCTGAGGACATAGGTTGGGGGGGTCGGGGGTGGGGGGGGTGCGGGACTCTACTGTTACATCTTAACCACAGCTAAGCAGGACAGAGGTCAGAGACAGGCTTTCTAGCTTGTGGCCCATTCATGCCAACAGTGATAAGTAAACAAGTGCAATTAGTAGGAGAGGGATCTGGGTTCCAACTCGCCAGTAATGGGTGTGTGTGATCTTGGACAAGTCCCTCTGTATAAAACCAAGAGCTTAGAACTTTGAAAATTGTAAAATGTGAGTTTTTGTTTAACTTCCCCACATTTCAGTTTGACCTTGACTTTATTCATGTACTCTTAGCACTAAGAATATGGCAACTTGGGAGTCTTGTTACCTAGTGAGTGACTTAATTATGTTTCAGACTGTGTGGCTTCCATGTGAGTCAGTCGCAGTCCAGATTGATTATTTAATTGATGAATACTGACTATACATATGGGATAACATTTTTAAGTTGTAAGTTATAAAATATCAATAACCTCAGATATGCAGATGACACCTCCCTTATGGCAGAAAGTGAAGAGGAGCTAAAAAGCCTCTTGATGAAAGTGAAGGTGGAGAGTGAAAAAGTTGGCTTAAAGCTCAACATTCAGAAAACGAAGATCATGGCATCTGGTCCCATCACTTCATGGGAAATAGATGGGGAAACAGTGGAAACAGTGTCAGACTTTATTTTTTTGGGCTCCAAAATCACTGCAGATGGTGACTGCAGCCATGAAATTAAAAGACACTTACTCCTTGGAAGAAAAGTTATGACCAACCTAGGTAGTATATTCAAAAGCAGAGACATTACTTTGCCGACTAAGGTCCGTCTAGTCAAGGCAATGGTTTTTCCTGTGGTCATGTATGGATGTGAGAGTTGGACTGTGAAGAAGGCTGAGCGCCGAAGAATCGATGCTTTTGAACTGTGGTGTTGGAGAAGACTCTTGAGAGTCCCTTGGACTGCAAGGAGATCCAACCAGTCCATTCTGAAGGAGATCAACCCTGGGATTTCTTTGGAAGTAATGATGCTAAAGGAATGATTTCTTTTAAAGGAATGATGAAACTCCAGTACTTTGGCCACCTCATGCGAAGAGTTGACTCATTGGAGAAGACTGATGCTGGGAGGGATTGGGGGCAGGAGGAGAAGGGGATGACCGAGGACAAGATGGCTGGATGGCATCATGGACTCGATGGACGTGAGTCTGAGTGAACTCCAGGAGATGGTGATGAACAGGGAGGCCTGGCGTGCTGGATTCATGGGGTCGCAAAGAGTAGGACACGACTGAGTGACTGAACTGAACTGAACTGAAGTTATAAAATAATCAGACACCATTAACAATGTGATTAAAATACTGACATTATCCCAGTGAGCTTTAATACATGTTATCATCTTGCCATTTACACTTCAAATCCTTAGGAAACCAGGTCTTCACACAGCAGGGAGACAACCCCGACCCCGACCCCACCAAGCCTCTCCCGTTCACACTTCCATGAGTGATAAGGAGTTTGTTTTTTCATGTTTGCTGCTAAGTCGCTTCAGTTGTGTCCGACTCTGTGCGACCCCATAGACGGCAGCCCACTGAGCTCCCTCATCCCTGGGATTCTCCAGGCAAGAACACTGGAATGGGTTGCCATTTCCTTCTCCAATGCGTGAAAAGTGAAAGTGAAGTCACTCAGCCGTGTCCGACTCCCAGCGACCCCATGGACTGCAGCCCACCAGGCTCCCCTGTCCCCAGGGTTTCCCAGGCAAGAGTACTGGAGTGGGGTGCCATTAATGTATGTAAATAGTATTATGGTGCTTCCCAGGTGGCCCAGTGGTAAGGAATCCCCCTGCCAATGCAGCAGACACAGGAGGCAGGCTCAGTCCCTGGGTCGGAAGATACCCTGGGAGAGGAAATGGCAGCCTACTCCAGTGTTCTTGCCTGGAGAAGCCCAGGGACGGGGGAGCCTGGCAGGTACGGTCCGTGGGCTCGCACAGAGTCAGATACAACTGAGCACAAGGAGGAGCAGAAAATCGTACTATACGGCATCTTTCTGCAAAGGGCAGACCTTCAGAAATTCAAAACTATGTGTTTGGAATTTATTCTCACCGATACATGTAGATTTAGTTCATCCATTTTAATGTGTGTGGTCCTTTTGGCAGTGATGGAAAAATCAGTCTAAAAGAAGTTTAATCAATCTTTTTGTACAAAAGGACACAAAGCACTCTTTCTGAAACAGGAGAGGATTTCATGGCTGCCCTGTCACCTCCCTTCCCTTCTTTGAAGCCATCAGAGGAGTCCTGTTGTCATTCGGATGCGAGGGTGGGGCCTGGCCCTGCTCACCCTGGGGCTCCTGGCCGCACCAGGCTCTCCAGTTTCTGAACTGGTCAAGCTTGTTTCCAACCCAAGGAGTCTGTTCTCGCTTCCCCTGGCCCTGCGTCTGGCTCCCTCCTGCTCTCGATGCCAGTAGAAACCAGGTCCATCACGCCTCTCAGACCCTTGTTTACGTGGTTTGTAATTCACTAGAATTCGTACAAGGATGGCTTAGGTTTGTTTTCTCCCTAGACTGGGAGCTCCGTGGGGCCTGAGGTCAAGTCTTTTTGGTTCCTGCTCCCGTCTAGGACCCAGGACACTTCCTGAAACATTGTGAGTGTTCAGCTATATCCACTCAGTATGTGAACCAAGTAAGTGACAGAATACTATTAATTATTCATCACCGCTGATGGAACTTGAACAGATTGAAGAACTGGGGGGAAGCGTGACTTTGTTCAGCCCAGGCAAGTCTCTCACTTCTGACTCCAGCTTTCCATCCCTGGTGGAGAGCCCACCTCTGATTTCAGAGGATGCACGAGACAGCTTTGTCTTAGAAGAGTTCAGGTTACTCAACCGTTGCTCAACTCTGGGTCTCATGGCTACAGGTTTCCTGGTGGGACTGTGGTCCACGCACCTCTTTCCAGCCCCCGTGGTTCCTTGTGGGATTGCGGTGTTCACAGTCCGTGGCTGCCTAGGTCAACACCTCCCGAACCTGAGCCACAGACAGAGGCACGTGCTTCTCTTGCAGCGCTTTCTGGGCTTGTTCCCTGAAGGTGCATCTGGAAAGCAAGGGTGTTGTTTGTACTCGGCTAACTTGAGAGTCTTCCGAGTGACGAATGCACACCTTTATCTCTACCTGTTCTCCTTTCAGTCCCTCGGGGTGTGTGGCTCCGCGGAGCACAGGACCACGTTGTAACGGCACCAAGTTGGGTCCTGTCTGCGATGTCACGTTTGGTGGTGACTGAAGGCACAAGCTGCTCCTTGAGCCCGCAGCAGCAATGCCCCCGAGTGCCCCCTCTCTAGTGTGCTGACTTCAGGAGTGAGAGTCCGTCTCCTGCCAAGGGCTGTCTCGTGAGTCATGACGCTCTGACACCGTGTATGTCTCTCAGATTAAAAACAAAGACTGGCGATCTGATGAGGGAGGCGGAATGGTGAAGCTCTAGTTGTCCTGTTGGATTAATGTACATCTCTTCCCTTCACCCTGGGCATCATCTTACCCAGATGGCTTGTCACTGGTGACAGCCAAGGGCACAGAGTCGCTCCCCTGATTTTGGCTCTCTGACCCTCGGGGCCTTTCTCCTGCATAAACTGAGGCAGTGCTGCTGCAGCAGGAGGACCGTGGGCCGTTCTCTTGACGGCACTCTGGGAGGGCAGGGCACAGGGTCTACACGCACAGACACACCTGCGTGGGGTGTGCACACACACACAGCCTCACAGGGCTCACCAGGGCGCGGGGTCTGCACACACAGGCACACCTGCATGGAGTGTGCACACACAGCCTTGCGGGGCTCCCCAGGGCACGGGGTCTGCACACACAGGCACACCCGCGTGGGGTGTACATGCACACAGCCTTGCGGGGCTCACCAGGGCACGGGATCTGCACACAGAGGCACACCTGCGTGGGGTGTACATGCACACAGCCTCGCGGGGCTCACCAGGGTGCGGGGTCTGCACACAGGCTACCTGTGTGGGGTGTACACTCCACACAGCCTCGCGGGGCTCACCAGGGCGTGGGGTCTGCACACACAGGCACACCTGCATGGGGTGTACATGCACATAGCCTCGCGGGGCTCACCAGGGCGCGGGGTCTGCACACACAGGCACACCTGCGTGGAGCGTGTGCACACACACAGCCTTGCGGGGCTCACCAAGGTGCGGCGGCAGTTCTGCGCTCGCCCTGCAGGTGGAGTGGCCTTTCTGGCTGAGGGTGAGGGCTGAGCTCAGGGCAGACCTGGGAGTAGACAGCTCAATGCCTTGTTTTCCAGCCTAAGGAGTTTGGACTTTGCGAACAGCTATTACGTAAAGGCTTTTCTTCAGGAAATTCTCTAATTTTTCTTCCTCCAGTGCAGCTGTGCCAGAGAGCCTGCTGTTATTCCCCTAAATCACGCCCACACAGACAGCCCCAGCGGGCCCGTTCTCGCTAGACCTGCCCGCATCTCCATCTGCTTCCCTCTCAGGGCTGGGACAGCCCCCGCCACCAGCATCCTGCCCCCCCAGACGTACTGGGCAGTGGACCAGGCCCACCAGCGTCTTGTAGGCGTCCCTCAGCCCAGCGTGCGGATGTGGCAAAGTCCCAGACTTCACCTTCAAAACTGAAACAGACAGGAAGGACCTCCCTGGTGGCTCAGTGGTAAAGAATCCACCCGCCAACGCAGGAGACTCAGGTTTGATTCCCAGTCCAGGAAGATCTCACATGCCTAGTAGCAACTGTGCGCCACAACTGCTGAGCCTGTGCTCAAGAGCCAGGGGAACCGCTGCTACTGAAGACTGCAGGCCCTGAGGCCTGTGCCCCACAACAGGGGAAGCCATCACCACAGCTAGAGAGCAGCCCCCGTGCACTGCAACCAGAGAATGCTGGCACCCCGCAACGGAGACCCAGCACAGCCAAAAGACCTAATAAAATTAAAACACACACACTAGTAGCAGACAGAAGGACCCAGGGCATCGGGCGGGTGCTGGGAGGCATGGATGCTGGAGCCAAGCTGTGGGCCCCATCTGGCTCAGCCACCTGCCAGGCGCAGGGCTAGTTAATCGTATGAACTTGGTGAGACTGCTTCACATCTCATTTCCTCTGGCAAAACTGGGCTAAAAACTACAGCCCCACAGAAGGGTTCTTGCAAGGGTCACATATGTAACACACACGATAGCAGTGCCTGGAAGACAGACGAGACAGGCGTGAGCTGTGTCACGATCACTCCTGCACTGAGGTTGCCTTACAGTCTGCCGAGTCTTAGAAATTTCCTTCGTGAAAAGCAAAAAGCAAATTAAAAATTACAGTGCTGTAGCCTGGCAGAGTAGACTCAGGTTAATGTCATTCCAGGATTCACTGGCTGCTCACTGTGTGAGTGGGGTCGCCCCGGTGTGGGGGGGTCAGCTGCGGGCAGGGCTCAGGGAGTGGTCCTGGGACCCTACTGTGACAAGCAGGTGGCTGGACACTCGGATCAGACACATGGCAGGCCTGGCTCAGAGGACCTCCAGAAGGAGGACCCCCAGAAGGAATTGGCTACAACAACAGGCACTGCAGGTGTTTAGATAAACTTCGTAAGTCTGTTCATTAATGTTTTTTTTTTAATTGACTTTATTTGAAAGGGAGATTCTCTTTAGCAACCTATATCATGATAATGAAACATACTTAATTTTGAATGATCTGATGTCCACATCAAGTGCATAAATAATGTCCATATTTGGAAATCATACACAATCTTTTTTAAAAAAATTCATATTAAAAGAAGAAATTCATAGGAAGAGACTAAAAACTTCTGCTTGGGTATTTACACTGTGGAAAAGAGGTGTATATCCTTCACAGGGAGTGCTACTAAGTTATATTTAAAGCGGACACGTTCCTATTAAAATATTTTCTCACCAATAGTCAGGAAGGATTCTGTTACTACCGCACACCCGCACCTCTGCTCACACATCCCTTCCCGTCAGTCACAACGACAGGCGGAGAGGTGGTTGTTCATCTAACAGCCCCCAGAAAGGTACTCGGGGGAGAGGCCCTTCCCGTGCCACAGTATCCAGGATGTCTGGCTCTAGGTGAATGATCATACCATCATGATTATCTGGGTCATGAAGATCTTTTTTGCATAGTTTTTCTGTGTATTCTTGCCACTTCTTCTTAATTCTTCTGCTTTTGTTAGGTCCATACCATTTTTATCATTTATTGTGCCCATCTTTGCATGAAATACACACTATTAAAGTAATGCACAAGATTATCCAAGCCAGGATTTAGCAGTACGTGAACCATGAACTTTCAGATGTTCAAGCTGGTTTTAGAAAAGGCAAAGAAACCAGAGAGCTAATTGCCAACATCCACTGGATCATTGCAAAAGCAAGAGACTTTCAGAAAAACATCTATTTCTGCTTTATTGACTATGTCAAAGCCTTTGGCTGTGTGGATCATAATAAACTGTGGAAAAATCTGAAATAGATGGGAATACCAGACTACCTGACCTTCCTCTTGAGAAATCTGTATGCAGATCAGGAAGCAACACTTAGAACTGGACATGGAACAACAGACTGGTTCCAAATAGGAAAAGGAGTACGTCAAGGCTCTATATTGTCACCCTGCTTATTTAACTTGTATGCAGAATACATCATGAGAAATGNCTTGAGAAATCTGTATGCAGATCAGGAAGCAACACTTAGAACTGGACATGGAACAACAGACTGGTTCCAAATAGGAAAAGGAGTACGTCAAGGCTCTATATTGTCACCCTGCTTATTTAACTTGTATGCAGAATACATCATGAGAAATGCTGGGCTGGAGGAAGCACAAGCTGGAGTCAAGATTGCCAGGAGAAATATTAAAAAAACTCAGATATGCAGATGACACCTCCCTTATGGCAGAAAGTGAAGAAGAACTAAAGAGCCTGTTGATGAAAGTGAAAGAAGAGAGTAAAGAAGTTGGCTTAAAGCTCAACATTCAGAAAACAAAGATCATGGCATCTGATCCCATCACTTCATGGCAAATAGATGGAGAAACAT
This sequence comes from Oreotragus oreotragus, assembly GCA_006410675.1. Classification (NCBI taxonomy): domain Eukaryota; kingdom Metazoa; phylum Chordata; class Mammalia; order Artiodactyla; family Bovidae; genus Oreotragus; species Oreotragus oreotragus. The sequence goes on along the minus strand of SJYX01022267.1, from coordinate 163,687 downwards.
TAGAAACAGTGGCTGGCTTTGTTTTGGGGGGCTCCAAAATCACTGCAGATGGTGAGTGCAGCCATGAAATAAAAAGATGCTTACTCCCTGGAAGGAAAGTTTTGACCAACGTAGATAGCATATTAAAAAGCAGAGACATCACTTTGCCAACAAAGGTCCCTCTAGTCAAGGCTATGGTTTTTCCAGTAGTCATGTATGGATGTGAGAGTTGGACCATAGAGAAAGCTGAGTGCTGAAGAACTGATGCTTTTGAACTGTGGTATTGAGAGTCCCTTGGACTCCAAGGAGATCAAACCAGTTAATCTTAAAGGAAATAAGTCCTGAATATTCATTGGAAGGGCTGATGCTGAAGCTGAGGCTCTAATACTTTGGCCACCTGATGAGAAGAACTGCTGCTGCTGCTGCTAAGTTGCTTCAGTCATGTNATGCTTTTGAACTGTGGTGTTGGAGAAGACCCTTGAGAGTCCCTTGGACTGCAGGAAGATCCAGATCCAACCAGTCCATCCTAAAAGAGATCAGTCCTGAGTATTCATTCATTGGAAGGACTGATGTTGAAGCTGAAACTCCAATACTTTGGCCACCTGATGTGAAGAGCTGACTCATTTGAAAAGACCCTGATGCTGGGGAAGATTGAGGGCAGGAGGAGAAGGTGACGACAGAGGATGAGATGGTTGGATGTTATCACCAACTCACTGGACAGGAATTTGGGTGAACTCCGGGAGTTGTTAATGGACAGGGAGGACTGTCATGCTGCAGTCCATGTGGTCGCAAAGAGTCAGACATGGCTGAGCGACTGAACTGAACAGTTGAATGACAGTAGCAGCATGCAGTTATTTTTTAGTGAAAACACCATCCAGTCATAAGATATGGTCTGATATCATGAGCACAAGATTAGAGCAAAGTAGTATGATAACAGTACCTTTTCCCAAGTCTGAGTTATTCAATCTTATCTATGGTTACTTTACTAAATTTTAATCAATGTTTTCTCTTTTTTTGGAATAAAAAGGATAAAAAGTTAAAATATGTTTAAGGTGACTGAGCTCAGTACTTGCATGTGGATTGCTCACATCTAGAAAGATATCTTTTCTTTAAGGCTGAGTAAATTAAAAATAAACTGAAAAGTAGATAAACATAGGCTCTATGAGAAGTCTACATCCCAAGGGATGAGAAGCAATAATCGGATGCGTCAACAGATAATCTTTGATATGAAAAAGATTTGCTTCAGGAGACAGAAGGAACTAGTTTATGATATTTGCTTCCTATTTTCAGTTGTGTTTTTTTTTTTTTTGTATTTATTTATTTTTTTACACGAACTCCCAAACATGATTTTTTTTTTTTTTAACAAAAAAAGGTAGCTGTTAAAAAGAAGCAACTTCTTATGAGAACAGATTGTGTCTTAAATGACTTGGTTTAATGGCTGTTTATAAAGCCAGGCTGTTTTTCTACTCCCTCAACTGGCCTTTCTTCAGTTCTGTTTTCCTGGAATTGTTTCTCTTTTTCATGTTTAAAAGTTGGGGGGTGGGGGCGGGCAGGGTTCACAGGAAACACTTTTCTCATCTAAACTCACCCTGGTGATCTCGTTAGTGTCCTGACTTTGAATATCATCCGGTGGTGCTCCCTCCCAGCTTGTATCTCCCAGCCTGGCTCTCTCCTCTGAAAATCAGCTCGCCTATCCTACTATGTCTAACCCGCCTCCACTGGATGTTGGATAAGCGCCTCAAGCTGACCATGTCCAGACTGCACCTGGGTCTTAGCCCGTCTTCACGCTCGCCATTTTTATGAATGGCAGTTGTGCCCTGTCAGTTGCTCAAGCCAAAAACATTAGGAGGGATCTGTGTTTCCTGACTTTTCCCTCACACCTCATACCCTATGAGACCTGTTGTGGTTCTGGTCTGACCACTTCAAACCACCCACACTGGGACCACCTTCACCAAAGCCGTGCCATTTCTTGCTGGCTGCGATAGCTTCCTTGCTTTTGCACTTTCTTTTTTACAGTCTACCCTCCACACAGGCAGTCTGATTCATCTTTATGAATCAGATCTTTTCACTCTCCAGTGCTTCCTCCCATGTTTAGAATATCAAATCTTCCCTGCGGCCGTCTGTGCCTGACCTCATCTGATCCCTGCTTGCCTCACCAATGCTAGTTCCTACTGCTCCCTCTGTTACTCACCTCTTTTTTTAAAGTCTCTGATTCATCCACTATTTTATTCTTTTAATTAATGTTTATTGGAGTAGAGTTGCTTTTCAATGTTGTTCTAGTTTCTGCTGTATGGCAAAGTGAATCAGCTATACGTTGACATATATCTCCTCTTTTTGGATTTCCTTCCCCTTCAGGTCACATTGAGCATTGTGTAAAGTTCCCTGTGCTACACAGTAGGTTCTCATCCGTTATCTGTTTTGTCCATGTGTGCGTGCTAAGTCACTTCAGGCATGTCCGACTCTTTGTGACCCTATAGACTGTAGCCTGCCAGGCTGTTCTGTTCATGGGATTCTCCAGGCAAGAACACTGGAATGGGTTGCCATACCTCCTCCAGGGGATCTTCCTGACCGAGGGGTAGAATCCACATCTCTTATGTCTCCTGCACTGGCAGGCGGGTTCTTTACCACGTGTGCCCCCTGGGAAGTACATAGTGGTGTATGTATGTCAATCCCAGTACACCTCTTGATGCGTGTCCTTACGTTTTATGAACACATCACAGTTGTTCTTACCTACATCAGAGCCTTTTCCCTTGTTACCTTCCCTTTGCCAGGAAAGCTTTTCTTCATGATGTTCAGGTGGTTTACTTTCTTGCTACACAAAAGTCAGATACTACCAGAGGGATTAAGTGAAAAACTTCATTTTCTTCCCTCATCATTCTCCATCATTTTACCCATCTTTATTTTTCTTCATAATATATCATTACCTATAATTTTATCATATATATATATATATGTTACTTTTTGTCTGTCTGCTTCACTTGCATGTGAAGTCCATGACGTTAGGGACATTACCTGTCTTATTTACTATGGTCTTCCCAGAGCCTCGAACAGAAGCTGGTCCACAGTAGAGTCTCAGTGAATATTTGTTGAATTAACGAATATATAAAGCACTAGGAACACAAAGGCAAATAAAGAGAGCATCTGCTCTCAAGGATCTTAGTGAGGAACCCAGACTTGTTCCTTAGCATTCTAGATAAATTTTTTATAGTGGAGGGACAACCAGCACAGCCAGGAGTAAGGGAAGGTTTTTTTAGAAGACATAGTGCTGAACCTTTAAGGAGGAGTAAAGTTAATCAGTCAAAGAAGAAATTCAAGTCATTTCAGGTCAAGGAAACAACATAAGCAAAGGCACGTAGGTGTTTGCACAGAACTGCAGGATGCTCAGTAATTAAAGCAAAGCGTGAGACAAAAGGCAGCAGGAAAGAAGCCTGGAGAGGTAGAAGCTGGACTGTGGATGGCTTTATCTCGTATGATGACAAGCTTAGACTGTATTGTACAGAAAATGGAAAGCCATTACAGGTTTTTATGAGACAGGGCGATATGGTCAGATATGCATTTTAAATACCTTACTTTCGGAATAGAGGGTGGGTCTGAGCACATGGCTGCCAAGTGGGCAAATGCAGATATACAAACCAGGTAGTGGTCACAGGATTGGAATGAATAGTCAGGGGGATGAGAAAGGACGGGGAATGGAGTGTGAATTTCTGACTTTCAGTTCGATTCACCAGGGCCAAAGCATTGCTGTTTATTGAAACACAGCTTATGTGAATAACAGGATAAGAAGTAAATGAGTTTGGGACATGTTAAGTTTTAGTGCTCAACGAACCTCCAGCTGTTTTTGTTCAGAATGCAATTGGATCCGACACTCAGCGGTTAGCTCAAGACTGGTATAAGGTATATATATAAGGTGTGTGTGTGTGTATATATATATATCAGTTCAGTTCAGTTCAGTTCAGTCGCTCAGTCGTGTCCAACTCTTTGCGACCCCATGAATCACTTATGTATGTATATATATATATATATATATATATATATATAT
>SJYX01022267.1:75637-159334 GCA_006410675.1 Oreotragus oreotragus | reverse complement strand
TTTTTTTTTTTTTTAACAAAAAAAGGTAGCTGTTAAAAAGAAGCAACTTCTTATGAGAACAGATTGTGTCTTAAATGACTTGGTTTAATGGCTGTTTATAAAGCCAGGCTGTTTTTCTACTCCCTCAACTGGCCTTTCTTCAGTTCTGTTTTCCTGGAATTGTTTCTCTTTTTCATGTTTAAAAGTTGGGGGGTGGGGGCGGGCAGGGTTCACAGGAAACACTTTTCTCATCTAAACTCACCCTGGTGATCTCGTTAGTGTCCTGACTTTGAATATCATCCGGTGGTGCTCCCTCCCAGCTTGTATCTCCCAGCCTGGCTCTCTCCTCTGAAAATCAGCTCACCTATCCTACTATGTCTAACCCGCCTCCACTGGATGTTGGATAAGCGCCTCAAGCTGACCATGTCCAGACTGCACCTGGGTCTTAGCCCGTCTTCACGCTCGCCATTTTTATGAATGGCAGTTGTGCCCTGTCAGTTGCTCAAGCCAAAAACATTAGGAGGGATCTGTGTTTCCTGACTTTTCCCTCACACCTCATACCCTATGAGACCTGTTGTGGTTCTGGTCTGACCACTTCAAACCACCCACACTGGGACCACCTTCACCAAAGCCGTGCCATTTCTTGCTGGCTGCGATAGCTTCCTTGCTTTTGCACTTTCTTTTTTACAGTCTACCCTCCACACAGGCAGTCTGATTCATCTTTATGAATCAGATCTTTTCACTCTCCAGTGCTTCCTCCCATGTTTAGAATATCAAATCTTCCCTGCGGCCGTCTGTGCCTGACCTCATCTGATCCCTGCTTGCCTCACCAATGCTAGTTCCTACTGCTCCCTCTGTTACTCACCTCTTTTTTTAAAGTCTCTGATTCATCCACTATTTTATTCTTTTAATTAATGTTTATTGGAGTAGAGTTGCTTTTCAATGTTGTTCTAGTTTCTGCTGTATGGCAAAGTGAATCAGCTATACGTTGACATATATCTCCTCTTTTTGGATTTCCTTCCCCTTCAGGTCACATTGAGCATTGTGTAAAGTTCCCTGTGCTACACAGTAGGTTCTCATCCGTTATCTGTTTTGTCCATGTGTGCGTGCTAAGTCACTTCAGGCATGTCCGACTCTTTGTGACCCTATAGACTGTAGCCTGCCAGGCTGTTCTGTTCATGGGATTCTCCAGGCAAGAACACTGGAATGGGTTGCCATACCTCCTCCAGGGGATCTTCCTGACCGAGGGGTAGAATCCACATCTCTTATGTCTCCTGCACTGGCAGGCGGGTTCTTTACCACGTGTGCCCCCTGGGAAGTACATAGTGGTGTATGTATGTCAATCCCAGTACACCTCTTGATGCGTGTCCTTACGTTTTATGAACACATCACAGTTGTTCTTACCTACATCAGAGCCTTTTCCCTTGTTACCTTCCCTTTGCCAGGAAAGCTTTTCTTCATGATGTTCAGGTGGTTTACTTTCTTGCTACACAAAAGTCAGATACTACCAGAGGGATTAAGTGAAAAACTTCATTTTCTTCCCTCATCATTCTCCATCATTTTACCCATCTTTATTTTTCTTCATAATATATCATTACCTATAATTTTATCATATATATATATATATGTTACTTTTTGTCTGTCTGCTTCACTTGCATGTGAAGTCCATGACGTTAGGGACATTACCTGTCTTATTTACTATGGTCTTCCCAGAGCCTCGAACAGAAGCTGGTCCACAGTAGAGTCTCAGTGAATATTTGTTGAATTAACGAATATATAAAGCACTAGGAACACAAAGGCAAATAAAGAGAGCATCTGCTCTCAAGGATCTTAGTGAGGAACCCAGACTTGTTCCTTAGCATTCTAGATAAATTTTTTATAGTGGAGGGACAACCAGCACAGCCAGGAGTAAGGGAAGGTTTTTTTAGAAGACATAGTGCTGAACCTTTAAGGAGGAGTAAAGTTAATCAGTCAAAGAAGAAATTCAAGTCATTTCAGGTCAAGGAAACAACATAAGCAAAGGCACGTAGGTGTTTGCACAGAACTGCAGGATGCTCAGTAATTAAAGCAAAGCGTGAGACAAAAGGCAGCAGGAAAGAAGCCTGGAGAGGTAGAAGCTGGACTGTGGATGGCTTTATCTCGTATGATGACAAGCTTAGACTGTATTGTACAGAAAATGGAAAGCCATTACAGGTTTTTATGAGACAGGGCGATATGGTCAGATATGCATTTTAAATACCTTACTTTCGGAATAGAGGGTGGGTCTGAGCACATGGCTGCCAAGTGGGCAAATGCAGATATACAAACCAGGTAGTGGTCACAGGATTGGAATGAATAGTCAGGGGGATGAGAAAGGACGGGGAATGGAGTGTGAATTTCTGACTTTCAGTTCGATTCACCAGGGCCAAAGCATTGCTGTTTATTGAAACACAGCTTATGTGAATAACAGGATAAGAAGTAAATGAGTTTGGGACATGTTAAGTTTTAGTGCTCAACGAACCTCCAGCTGTTTTTGTTCAGAATGCAATTGGATCCGACACTCAGCGGTTAGCTCAAGACTGGTATAAGGTATATATATAAGGTGTGTGTGTGTGTATATATATATATCAGTTCAGTTCAGTTCAGTTCAGTCGCTCAGTCGTGTCCAACTCTTTGCGACCCCATGAATCACTTATGTATGTATATATATATATATATATATATATATATATATGGTATTTATATTTATTTGGCTGTACCAGGTCTTAGTTTAGCCATGCAAACTCTTAGTCACGGCATGTGGGATCCAGTTTCTTGACCAGGAATCAAACCCAGGCCACCTGCACTGGGAGCCCAGAGTCTTAGCTGCTGGGCACCAGGGAAGTCCTAAGACTGGTCCTTTATTTTTTAGCAGCTTTATTGTGATATCACTCACTTATACACAGTTCATCCATTTTAAACTGTGTAATTCAGTGACTTTTAGTATTTTCACAAAATTATGCAACCACCACCACAATCAATTTTAGAACATTTTATCACCCAATAAGAGAACTGTATCCTTAGCAGTTATCCCCTCTTTTCCTTCAACCACCACTCCCCACCACCTCAGTCCTAGGCAAGCACTAATTTACTCTCCATTTCTATGAACCTGCTTATTCTAGACTTTTCATGTACATGGAGTCATGCAACGTGTGGTCTTCTGTATCTGGTTTCTTTCACTTAGCATACTGTTTTCAGTGTTGAAATGATGAAATGAAACAACGTGTTAGTGCTTGGTTCCTCTTTATTGCTGAATGATATTCCATTGATTGATAGGCCACATTTTGTTCATACATTTAGCAGTTGCTGCATGTGTGGATGGTTTTATGTTTTGGTTGTTATGAATAATGCTGCTGTGAATGCTGCTGCTAAGTCACTTCAGTCGTGTCCGACTCCATGCAACCCCATAGATGGCAGCCCACCAGCCTCCCCCATCCCTGGGATTCTCCAGGCAAGAATACTGGAGTGGGTTACCATTTCCTTCTCCAATGCATGAAAGTGAAAAGTGAAAGTGAAGTTGCTCAGACACGTCCGACTCTTCGCGACCCCATGGACTGCAGCCCACCAGGCTACTCCGTCCATTGGATTTTCCAGGCAAGAGTACTGGAGTGGGGCTGCCATTGCCTTCTCCCACTGCTATGAATAGTTCCATGTAAATGTTTGTGTAGACATGTATTTTCCTTTCTATTGAGTAAATGCCCAGGAATGGAATTGCAGAGTCATAAGGTAACGTAAGCTCAACATTCAGAAAACTAAAACCATGGCATCTGGTCCCATCACTTCATGGCAAATAGATGGGGAAACAGTAGAAACAGTGTCAGACTTTATTTTGGGGGCTCCAAAATCACTGCAGATGGTGACTTCAGCCATGAAATTAAAAGACGCTTACTCCTTGGAAAGAAAGTTATGACCAACCTTGATAGCATATTGAAAAGCAGAGACATTACTTTGCCAACAAAGGTCCGTCTAGTCAAGGCTATGGTTTTTCTTTCTTTTTTTTTTTTGTATTTATTTATTTTTTTACATGAACTCCCAGACATGAACCCCTCTCCCACCTCCTATGGATGTGAGAGTTGGACTGTGAAGAAAGCTGAGTGCTGAAGAATTGATGCTTTTGAACTGTGGTGTTGGAGAAGACTCTTGAGAGTCCCTTGGACTGCAAGGAGATCCAACCAGTCTATTCTGAAGGCGATCAGCCCTGGGTGTTCTTTGGAGGAAATGATGCTAAAGCTGAAACTCCAGTAATTTGACCACCTCCTGAGAAGAGTTGACTCATTGGAAAAGACTCTGATGCTGGGAGGGATTGGGGGCAGGAGGAAGGGGATGACCAAGGATGAGATGGCTGGATGGCATCACTGACTCGATGGACGTGAGTCTGAGTGAACTCCGGGAGTTGGTGATGGACAGGGAGACCTGGTGTGCTGCGATTTATGGGGTCGCAAAGTCGGACACGACTAAGCAACTGAACTGAACTGAAGATAACTCTGTGTTTTAACTTTTTAAGGAATTGCCATACTGTCTTCCAAAGTGGCTGCACCATTTCACATTTCCTACCATCAATGTGTGAGAATTCTCATTTTCCTATTTCCTGACAACAATTGGTACTATCTTTTTGCTTGTTTCATTGAAGTATAATTGATATACAATATTATATGTTACAGGCATACAGTATAGTGATTCACAGTTTACAAAGGTTATAATCCATTTATTGTTATAAATATTATAAAATTATCAATAAGTGGTGCTGAGAAAATTGGACAGCGAACTGTGAAAGAATGAAATTAGAACACTCTTTTAACACCATACACAAAAATAAATTTTAAATGGCTTAAAGACCTCAGTGTAAGGCCAGACACTATAAAACTCTTCAAGGAAAACATAGGCAGAACACTCTTTAACATAAATCACAGCAAGATCTTTTTTGGCTCACCTCTTAGAATAATGAAAAATTTTTAAAAAAATAAACAAATGGGATCTAATTAAACTTAAAAGCTTTTGTACAGCAAAGGAAACCATAAACAAAACAAAAAGACCACCCTCAGAATGGGAGAAAATATTTGTAAATGAAGCAACTGACAAGAAATTAACCTCCAAAATATCCAAACCTTTCATGAAGCTCAATACCAAAAAAAAAAAAAAAAAAAAAGCCACAATCTGAAGATGAGCAGAAGACCTAAATAGATATTTCTCCAAAGAAGACATACAGGTGGCCAAGAGGCACGTGAGAAGATGCTTAGCATCACTAATTATCAAAGAAATGTAAATCAAAACTACAATGAGTTACCACCTTACACCAGTCAGAATGGCCATCGTCAAAAAAATCCACAAACAGTAAATACTGGAGAAGGTGTGGAGAAAAAGGAACCCTCCTACACTGTTAGTGGGAATGAAAATTGATACAGCCACTATGGATAATCTATGGAGTTCCCTTAAACAGCTGAAAATAGAACTATGATATGACCCAGCAACCCCACTCCTCGGCACATGCCTGAAGAATACCATAATTCGAAAAGATACATGTGCTCCATTGTTCATTTCAGCACTATTTACAATAGGCAGTATATAGAGGCAACCTAAAGGTCCATCAACAGATGAATTGATAAAAAAAAGGTGTGGTGCGTACATACAATGGAATATTACTCAGCCAAAAAAGGAACAAAATTGTGCCATTTGCAGAATGGCAAATGGATGGTCCACCCATGTGGATGGACCTACAGAGTGTCCATACAGAGTGAAGTAAGTCAGAAAGAGAAAAACAAATATTGTACATTGATGCATATATGTGGAATCTTAAAAAAATGGTACTGATGAACCTATTTGTAAAGCTGAAATAGAGACACAGACATAGGGACAAACACGTGGACACCAAAGAGGGGAGAGGCAGGGATAAACTGGGAGATTGGGATTGACATAGACACGCTACTGATAGCTTACGGTGATCTCCAAGGAAGAAGATTTAGCTTCGGGACCATGGACCAGGCTTGATCACCCAAGAGCTTTTGTGTAGCCAAGTTTTATTGAAGTGTAAAAGGGGACAGAGAAAGCTTCTGACACAGATATCAGAAGGGGAACAGAGACTGCCCCCACTCTCTAGTCTTATCAAGGCCTTACATACTTTTACCAGACCCATTCCCTCAACATACATCTTAAATTAACAAGATTCAGTTCAGTTCAGTTCAGTTCAGTCGCTCAGTCATGTCCAACTCTTTGTGACCCCATGAATCGCAGCATGCCAGGCCTCCCTGTCCATCACCAACTCCCAGAGTTCACTCAGACTCACGTCCATCTAGTCCATGATGCCATCCAGCCATCTCATCCTCGGTCGTCCCCTTCTCCTGCCCTCAATCCCTCCCAGCATCAGAGTCTTTTCCAATGAGTCAACTCTTCACATGAGGTGTCTAAAGTATTGGAGTTTCAGCTTCAGCATCATTCCTTCCAAAGAACAGCCAGGGTTGATCTCCTTCAGAATGGACTGGTTGGATCTCCTTGCAGTCCAAAGGACTCTCAAAAGTCTTCTCCAACACCACAGTTCAAAAGCATCAATTCTTCGGTGCTCAGCTTTCTTCACAGTCCAACTCTCACATTCATACATGACCACTAGAAAAACCATAGCCTTGACTAGACGGACCTTTGTTGGCAAAGTAACGTCTCTGCTTTTCAATATGCTATCAAGGTTGGTCATAACTTTCCTTCCAAGGAGTAAGCATCTTTTAATTTCACGGCTGCACTCACCGTCTGAAGTGATTTTGGAGCCCCCCCAAAATAAAGTCTGACACTGTTTCCACTGTTTCCCCATCTATTTCCCATAAAGTGATAGGACCAGATGCTATGATCTTCGTTTTCTGAATGTTGAGCTTTAAGCCAGCTTTTCCACTTTCCACTTTCACTTTCATCAAGAGGCTTTTCAGTTCCTCTTCACTTTCTGCTATAAGGATGGTATCATCTGCATATCTGAGGTTATTGATATTTCTCCCGGCAATCTTGATTCCAGCTTGTGCTTAGAACTAATAGAAAGGTCTCACCAGACCCACTCCCACATCCCACAAGTCTTAAAATAAGGTATTAGAACTAACAGAGAGATCTTACCAGACCCACTCCCATAATATACATTTTAAGATGCCAGGATTAGTCAGAAGGTTCTCAGGAAGGAGTAACATGTCCTCAAGCAGGATACATTGTTGTTATATAATTCTTAGTACAGATTTTAAGATGAATTGTTTTGTTGTGATACATTGTTGTTATACAATCCTTGGTATAGAGTTTAAACAGTGTTTTGTATCAGCTCTGGGCTTAAAGAAAAGAAAATGTTTGTCCTTTTCTCCTCCTTGAGAACTCCAGACCCCTATCTCCTCCTCAAGAGCCCCAGACCGCTCTCTCCTTCTTGGGGACCCGAGACTTCTTATCAATCTACCTAGGAATTGTCTCTCTCACTACTATGTATAAAATAGATAACTAATGAGAACCTACTATATAGCACAGGAGAAAAAAAGGAAGGGACAATCTTTGTAGGACATACGTTAATCTTTAAAATTCATTCCAATATACAGCTGGTGCAGACAAATGCTGTTTGATTCCACTCACAGATGCCCGGGGTCCGGAGGGGGTGGTGGGATGGGGAGTAAGAATGGGGACCTAGTGTTTAATGTGCACAGAGTTTTAGTTTAGGAAGGTGAAAAATTCAGGAGGCTGATGTTGGGGAGAGCTGCACAATAATGTGAGATTGCGGAGTGCCACTGAAACGTACAGTTGCTGCGGCTGTTGCTTCAGTTGTGTCTGACTCTGTGCGACCCCAGAGATGGCAGCCCACCAGGCTCCCCCGTCCCTGGGGTTCTCCAGGCAAGAACACTGGAGTGGGTTGCCATTTCCTTCTCCAGTTAAACATGGTTTATATCATGTGACTCCTGCCACAACCAAAAAAAAAAAAAAAACCATTAAAAAAATATTGACTATACTCCCCATATTGTACATGATATCCTTGTACCTTATTTATACCTGATAGTTTGTGCCTCTTAATCCCCTACTGCAATATTGCCCCTTCCCCTTATACTGTCTTTTTGATGATAGCCATTCTGGTGGTCATAAAGTGGTATCAAACTGTAGTTTTGATTTACATTTCCCTGATGACTAGTGACACTGAGCATCTTTTCATGTGATTATTGACTTATATATCTTTGTAGAGATAAGTATTTATATACTATGCTCATTTTAAAATTGGCTTATCTCTTTTTATTATTCAGATATAAAAGCTATATATTCCAGATACAAGTCCCTTATCAGACATTTTATAGTTCATATAATTTTGAGAGTCATCTGTTCATAGGTAAAGTGAAAAGAGTAGTTATGACTATTCAAGGAAGTTACATACAGTAAGAAACCAAATGATACCCAGGTGAAATACCATGATTTAGGGGTTGAGAAGAAGAGAAATTATAGAAAAATAATGCAGGAAAAGCCAGAAAGGGAGGAGAAAGCATCCCAGGGAAGCTGAAAAAGTAGAATTGTAGAAGTAAATTGTCAGCTCTACTGGATGCAGCAAAGAAGTGCAGGAAGATGAAGATTCAAAACTGCACATGGGAACGATTGATCGGAAGCCACCGGACACGTTCGTCAGAGCAGTTCCAGTGTAGTGGTGGGGACAGAAGGCAAGTTGTGATGGACCAAGGGAATCATGGGTGGCAAGGAAGCAGAGACCACACTTCAAGAAGCTTAGCTAAGAAGAGATCAAAGGAAATTGGAGAAAAGGAAAAAAAAAAGGATTGGGACAAAAAAATTGATAGAGAAACGTTGGATATAGCGTAAACAGATATTATCTGTGGAGCAACATTTGACTTCTGGGAAGAGGATCAGTTGCAAAGATGGAGGTACTTGTCTTGTCTTGAAGTAGAGACCTCTCTTTCCTAACATGAAACAGAGAGGAGATAAAGGTAGGTATCAAATCAGCCAGATTTGCTTGTCTTACTGTAACTCCCAGAAACTCAATTCAGCGAGGGGAGAAGTAACTACTGGTCATCTCTGTCTCTTTCCTTCCAGGCTCACGGAAGACCACGCTTTCGCGCTAGCCCTCTTACGGTTCAGCAGGATCATATGAGCCTTTTGAGCAGTGTCATGTGACTAGAAGAAATGAGTCACTTCCAGGTTTAGGCAGTGTAAAGCCCACATAGGATTTTTAAAGTCCTTTTCTCCCCATGTCGTTGTGGAACTAGAGGAAACCTCAGATAGAGATGGGGAAGCCAGAAGACCAAGGTAGCTTGGATTCCTGATATTCTGTAACTACAGTGGGCAATGTGAGAGTGATAAACAAACTTTTATCACTGCAATTTAAGCATTATTAAGAAAGTGAAAGTGAAAGAAAGTGAAAGTCTCCGTCCTGCCCTACTCTTTGCGATCCCATGACTGTAGGCTCCTCTGTCCATGGAATTCTCCAAGCCAGAATACTGGAGTAGGTGATCATTCCCTTCTCCAGGGGGATCATCCTGACCTAGGGATCAAACCCACGTCTTCAGCAATGCAGGTGGGAGACCTGGGTTCTTTCCCAGCTGAGCTTCCAGGGAAGCTCTCTAGCTACTGGGAGTGTTGTTACAACACTATAATTTAGTCTATCCTGATTAAATCCTAGCCTAAGGAAAATTTAGAATACATTGGCAATCAAGAAAGAGTTGAGTAACTTCACTAAGGGAAGGATAGAAATGTAACTGGGCAACAAGAACCGATATTTCAAACTGAGTTCAACAGAGTGGAGATATATGAACCTTCAACAGGGAAGCCTCAGCAGGCAGGACCAATAAGATATTTGGTAACAGTAATATTAACACAATTTGCTCTGGAAGATAAAAGAATTGTGAGTGCCATCATATTGGATCAGTTATCTGCAAAGATACCGCAGAGTGAAGTCAGGACAGATAAAATAAAGACTGAGCCTGATACCTATGTCTGGTGAAAATGGGAGAGTGGCTGGGCGCTTGTGAAATGGTAGGTGAGAGTATAAAGAGTAACCTCATTGGGTGACATGAACCTTAACTAATGAGGGGTGGTACACAAGGCTGAGAGAGTGATGGTTCAGAAGCACCACTGTTGATCTAGAAGAAGGCAGTTCTCAACTCCAGACCTTGGAGGATGTAAGTATATAGAAATGGGGCTTTAGGGGAAATGCTGTTTCATTTAAGATTTCATTTAAGATAAGACTAGGAAAGATACAGGAAAATGAATTTGCCCTAGACTATAGATGGAAAGGGCAAAACTGAACTAGAACAAAGCAGGCTGCTGAAAATGTGCTTTGGTGACAGTTAATAACAAACTTGACACTGCACAAAATTGCATCCTTGACAAAGAAGCAGACTTGAGAAACAATTGCAGAACTTGCAGAAAGGGAAAAGCCCTGAATATGAAAAAATCTAATCTTTGAATATAGGTGTTTCTAAAAGATGCTATTAATCATAAGCAAGACAATATATATAAAAATCCTAGTGAGTGCTTGAAAAATAGCAGACATTATTAATATTTTCCTAAAAGAACACTGAATTTCATTTAAGATAAGACTAGGAAAGATACAGGAAAATGAATTTGCCCTAGACTATAGATGGAAAGGGCAAAACTGAACTAGAACAAAGCAGGCTGCTGAAAATGTGCTTTGGTGACAGTTAATAACAAACTTGACACTGCACAAAATTGCATCCTTGACAAAGAAGCAGACTTGAGAAACAATTGCAGAACTTGCAGAAAGGGAAAAGCCCTGAATATGAAAAAATCTAATCTTTGAATATAGGTGTTTCTAAAAGATGCTATTAATCATAAGCAAGACAATATATATAAAAATCCTAGTGAGTGCTTGAAAAATAGCAGACATTATTAATATTTTCCTAAAAGAACACTGAACAAATATGCTGTCTTTTTCTGCACAAAAGCCTATGCAAAACCCTAGCATGGTTTTAAACTGAAGCAGGTGAATTTCAAGCTAATGAGGAAGAAAGTGTCTCAGACAAAACTATTAGCTACCTAGGATTCTAAATTTCTACCTGCAGTTAATAAACGGAAGAAAATTCCTTCTCAAATCCTTACTACTATAATCCATAAGAATGTTTTCTCCCCAAAATGGAAAGAACACATTTCCATCTGTTCTTATATATACTGCAGACCTCTATAACCAATGAGACTAATTACTGTTCACTTTGTTTTACCACAGTTTTTCTAAGAAAAATGTAATATTTAAAGGTGATATTAAGAAGAATGCCATGAGTAACTTACTACTTTTTCACTCATGCATTTAGGATAGGAGTTTAAAAAACCATGAAGGGATTTTTTTTTTTTAATCATTGACCATAACTTGTTAGTGAGTGATGAACATTTTGAGCAAAAAAAATTTATAGCTTTCAATACATATAAAAATGTTCCCTTTTTGAATATGACCAAAACTTTAAAACAGGGTAGTAGAAAAACTTTCCTGCATAAAAACCAGTTATTTATGTGAAGATGAAATAGATAGATTTTGTTCCTAGTAAAAATAAATGAAAAATAAAACCTGAGCCTAGATATATCTTCAATAAAATATCAGCTTTCAACAACGAAAATAGTACAAGTACACAAACCGTGAATAAATAAAAAGTAAATTGCTTGTTTCATTGAGCATAATACCCTCCATGTTGTCAGAAATGGAAATTTCATTCTTTTTTATGGCAGAGTAGTATTGTTGGAGAAAGCAATGGCACCCCACTCCAGCACTCTTGCCTGGAAAATCCCATGGACGGAGGAGCCTGGTGGGCTGCAGTCCATGGGGTCGCCAAGAGTCGGACAGACTGAGCGACTTCCCTTTCACTTTTCTCTTTCATGCACGGGAGAAGGAAATGGCAACCCACTCCAGTGTTCTTGCCTGGAGAATCCCAGGGACGGGGGAGCCTGGTGGGCTGCCGTCTATGGGGTCTCACAGAGTCGGACACGACTGAAGTGACTTAGCAGCAGCATCAGTATTGTTGTGTGTGTGTATGTGTGTGTGTGTATATGAGAGAGATGCTTAGTGAAATAAGTCAGACAGTAAAAGACAAATACTGTACTTTACACTTACACATGGAATCTAAAAAACAAATAAAACAAAGTAGAAATAGACTCACAGATACAGAGAATAAGCTAGTGGTTAAAAAGGGAGAGGAGAGGAGAAGGGACAAAGTTAGTGAAAGGGACTGAGAGGTATTAATACAAACCAGCAGTTACAAAATAAATGTCACAGAGATGTAATGTACAGCACAAGGAGTATAGTCAATATTTGATAGTAACTTTGTATGGTGTATAATCTATGAAACTATTGAATCAGTGTGTTGCACACCTGAAACTAAATAATATTGTAAGCCAATAAATAAACGTAGGAAAGAAGGAAGGAAACCAGTAGCCAGTCCTCATGGTTATATTACATGTAACCTGTATCTTTACAGCCTGTTTTGTTTTCTTTATTGTCTTTGTCACTGTCTGAAATTGTCTTGTCACTTAGTTACTCCTGTGCTTCTTTTTTCTTTCTCAACTAGTATGGAAATTCCCTGGTAGTAGGGATCTTGATCCTTTTTCATACTAGTCTCTCTCTGTTCCTGACACAGAACAGGCTGCATGAATGAATGGATGAATCTTGAGATGAACACTTGATCCTTGTTAGCAAAGAAAGCATCTCAAAGAATATGAATGAAAGGTTCACTGTTGGGACCATAGGTGTAGTAGCTTAAGGGAAAGTCAGAACCCCAGAGAATTCTGAAAGCACGGTAGGATTTTTCGTTTTTGCTCTCCTGACCTAAAGGACAATGAAAGAGGTTGGACTGAAGATAAGGAAAAGAGAAAATTTAAATGTAGAAATGAGACAAACCACTTCCCAGTGACATTTATGCCACAGTATTTCATCAAATAATAAGGTACAGCCCTAAGTCGAGGGATAATTCGGAATTTGAGAGCGTTCCCTTGACAGAGGGGGGTTGGCCCTCCATGTCGGGTGCTTAAGGAAGTTTTGCAGAGAGAGAGCAGAGACAAAACATAGAACTAGCGCTGTTCACCTCGTCTCTACCTCTTGCAGCCGCCTGAAGGTCTGAACAAAGTGAAGATAGTCAACACTGTACAAATTCAGGTTTCTAGGAGAGAAAACAAGATAAACTGGTGGAGGGAATGTCAGAGAAGAGTAAGACTCAAGAAGATTGCACTCTACTGTTTTAACTGTAATAAAAGGTTTGCATCTAATAGAAGGCTTGGATAAAACTGTCTCCATCAAGAGTTAATAAGCTAAGAGTATTCTGTACATACAATGACTGAATGTGGATTACTGTCCACTCCCCTCCAGTATCAACTCCTGCGCTTTTGTTTTATAAGTTTATTATTTAGCTTTTTGCTTGAGTTTTATTTACCTGAAATTTAACACGCACATACACAAACATACACACACAGAGACACAAGATCTAATTTCTGCTTCCACAGCATTGTTAGCCTTTGGTCCCAATACTTTATTAGATATTCCCTTATTGCTCCACTGACTGCACTGCCCCATCTGTCATTCCAGATGCTTTCTGTAAGTAAGGTTTGTTTCTAGGCTATATGTTCTTTTTATTTTAAAAATTGAAGTTTAGTTGATTTTCAATATTGTATAAATTTCAGATGTACAACGTAGTGATTCACAATTTCTAACGGTTACACTCTAGAGTTGTTAAAAAATATTGTCCATAATCCCTGTGCTGTGCAATATATTTTTGTAGCTTATTTATTTTATACATCACATCATAGTTTGTACCTCTTAATTTCCTACCCTCTACTTCCTTGCCTCTACCCTCTTCTCTCTTCCCACTGGTAACCACTGGTTTGTTCTCTGTATCTGTGAGTCTGTTTCTGTTTTATTTTATTTATTGATTTGTTTATTAGATTCCACACGTAAGTGATAACATACACACACACACACACACACACACACACACACACACACACACACACAGTCACTACATGTCCTTTATTCATTCTTTTGTTGTTGGACACTTAGGTTGCTTACATGAATTGGCTATTGTAAACAGTGCTGGTATGAACATTAGAATGCATGTATCTTTTCAAATTAGTGTTTTCATTTTCTTTGGATATATACTCAGGAGTGGAATTACTGGATCATATGGTAGTTCTGTTTTTGCTTTTGTGAGGAACCACCATACTGTTTTCAATAGTGTCTGCACCAATTTACATTCCCATAAATGGTAGGGACCTAACAGAAGCAGAAAATATTAAGAAGAGGTGGCAAGAATACACAGAAGAACTGTACAAAAAAGATCTTCACGACCCAGATAATCACGATGGTGTGATCACTCACCTAGAGCCAGACATCCTGGAATGTGAAGTCAAGTGGGCCTTAGAAAGCATCACTACCAACAAAGCTAGTGGAGGTGATGAAATTCCAGTTGAGCTATTTCAAATGCTGTAAGATGATGCTGTGAAAGTGCTGCACTCAATATGCCAGCAAATTTAGAAAACTCAGCAGTGGCCACAGGACTGGAAAAGGTCTGTTTTCATTCCAATCCCAAAGAAAGGCAATGCCAAAGAATGCTCAAACCACCACACAATTGCACTCATCTCACACCCTGGGAAAGTGATGCTTAAAATTCTCCAAGTCAGGCTTTAGTAATATGTGAACCATGAACTTCCAGATGTTCAAGCTGGTTTTAGAAAAGGCAGAGGAACCAGAGATCAAATTGCCAACATCTGCTGGATCATTGAAAAAGCAAGATAGTTCCAGAAAAACATCTATTTCTGCTTTGGACCATGCCAAATTCTTTGACTGTGTGGATCAAAATAAACTGTGGAAAACTCTGGAAGAGATGGGAATACCAGACCATCTGACCTGCCTCTTGAGAAATCTGTATGCAGGTCAGGAAGCAACAGTTAGAACTGGACATGAAACAACAGACTGGTTCCAAATAGGAAAAGGAGTATGTCAAGGCTGTATACTGTCACCCTGCTTATTTAACTTGTATGCAGAGTACATCATGAGAAACACTGGGCTGGAGGAAGCACAAGCTGGAATCAAGACTGATGGGAGAAATATCAATATTCTAAGATATGCAGATGACACCACCCTTATGGCAGAAAGTGAAGAAGAACTAAAGAGCCTCTTGATGAAATGAAAAAGGAGAGTGAAAAAGTTGGCTTAATGCTCAACATTCAGAAAACTAAGATCATGGCATCCAGTCCCATCAATTCATGGCAAATAGATGGGGAAACAGTGGAAACAGTGGCTGACTTTATTTTTCTGGGCTCCAAAATCACTACAGATGGTGATTGCAGCCATGAAATTAAAAGACACTTACGCCTTGGGAGGAAAGTTATGACCAACCTAGATAGCATATTAAAAAGCAGAGACATCACTTTGTCAGCAAAGGTCCATCTAGTTAAGGCTATGGTTTTTCCAATAGTCATGTATGGATGTGAGAGTTGGACCATAAGGAAAGCTGAGCACCCAAGAATTGATGCGTTTGAGCTGTGGTGTTGGAGAAGACTCTTGAGAGTCCCTGGGAGTGCAAGGAGATCCAACCGTTCCATCCTAAAAATCAGTCCTGGGTGTTCATTGGAAGGGCTGATGTTGAAGGAATGGATGTGAGAGTTGGACCATAAGGAAAGCTGAGCACCCAAGAATTGATGCGTTTGAGCTGTGGTGTTGGAGAAGACTCTTGAGAGTCCCTGGGAGTGCAAGGAGATCCAACCGTTCCATCCTAAAAATCAGTCCTGGGTGTTCATTGGAAGGGCTGATGTTGAAGGTGAAACTCCAATACTTTAGCCACCTGATGCGAAGAGCTGACTCATTTGAAAAGACCCTGATGCTGGGAAAGATTGAGGGCAGGAGGAGAAGGGGACGATAGAGGATGAGATGGCTGGATGGCCTCACCGACTCAGTGGACATGGGTTTGAGAGGACTTCTGGAGTTGGTGATAGACAGGGAGGCCTGGCGTGCTGTGGTTCATTGGGTTGCAAAGAGTCGGACACAACTGAGTGACTGAACTGAATTGAAGTGGTGTTAATTACAGTTTGCTTGAATGCCTGGTAGGATAAGTACACCCCTTTCATCATCTCTTCTTTCCTTTTTTTTTTTTTAATTGATTTGTTCGTTACTTTAGAAAAATTATGTAAAAAATGTTTGAATTACACTGAAATTATAGGTTAATTCAAGGAGAATTGCCATCTTTTACAGTATTGAATCTTTCTATTAACGAACATAGTAGTACTTTNGTGAACTGACTGAGTAATTTTCTGGTGGAGTCTTTAGGGTTTTCTATGTAGAGGATCATGTCATCCGGAAACAGTGTGAGTTTTACTTCTTCTTTTCCAATCTGAATTCCTTGTATTTCTTTTTCTTCTCTGCTTGCTGTGGCTAAAACTTCCAAAATTATGTTGAATAATAGTGGTGAGAGTGGGCACCCTTGTCTTGTTCCTGACTTTAGGGGAAATGCTTTCAATTTTTCATCATTGAGGATAATGTTTGCTTTCGGTTTATCACATATGGCTTTTATTATGTTGAGGTATGTTCATTCTATTCTTGCTTTCTGGAGGGTCTTTATCATAAATGGATGGTGAGTTTTGTCAAAGGCTTTCTCTGCATCTATTGAGATAATCATATGATTTTTATCTTTCAGTTTGTTAATGTGATGTATCACATTGATTTGCAGATATTGAAGAATCCTTGTATCCCTGGGATAAAGCCCACTTGGTCAGGATGTATGATATTTTTAATATGTTGTTGAATTCTGTTTGCTACAATTTTGTTAAAGATTTTTGCATCTATGCTCATCTGGTTTTGGTGTTTGGGTGATGGTGGCCTCATAGAATGAGTTTAGAAGTTTATCTTTTCTCTGCAATTTTCTGGAAGAGTTTGAGTAGGATAGGTGTTAGCTCTTCTTTAAATTTTTGGTAGAATTCAGCTGTGAAGCCGTCTGGGCTTTTGTTTGCTGGAAGATTTCTGATTACAGTTTCGATTTCCATGCTTGTGATGCATCTGTTAAGATTTTCTGTTTCTTTCTGGTTCAGTTTTGGAAAGTTATACTTTTCTTAGAATTTGTCCATTTCTTCCAAGGTGTCTGTTTTATTGGCATATAGTTGCTGATAGTAGTCTCTCATGAGACTTTGTATTTCTGTGTTGTCAGTTGTGATTTCTCCATTTTCATTTCTAATTTTGTTGATTTGATTCTTCTACCTTTTTTTCTTGATGAGTTTGGCTAATAGTTTGTCTATTTTATTTATCTTCTCAAAGAACCAGCTTTTAGCTTTGTTGATTTTTGCTATGGTCTCCTTTGTTCCTTTTTCATTTATTTCTGCCCTAATTTTTATGATTTCTTTCTTTCTACTAAGAAAGGGGTTCTTCATTTCTTCCTTTCTAGTTGCTTTAGGTGTAGAGTTAGGTTATTTATTTGACTTTTCTCTTGTTTCTTGAGGTAAGCTTGTATGACTATGAACCTTCCCCTTAGCACTGCTTTTACTGAGTCCCATAGGTTTTGGGTTGTTGTTTCATTTCATTTCTATGCATGTTTTGATTTCTTTTTTGATTTTTGATTTCTTCTGTGATTTGCTCTTTATTCAGAAGCATGTTGTTTAGGCTCCATGAGTTTGTATTTTTAATAGTTTTTTTCCTGTAGTTGATATTTAATCTTACCGCATTGTGATTAGAAAAGATGCTTGGAATGATTTCAATTTTTATGAATTTACCAAGGAGAGATTTATGGCCTAGGATGTGATCTATCCTGGAGAAGGTTCCGTGTGCACTTGAGAAAAAGGTGAAATTCATTGTTTTGGGGTGAAATGGCCTATAGATACCAATTATGTCTAACTGGTCCATTCTGTCATTTAAAGTTTGTGTTTCCTTGCTGATTTTCTGTTTAGTTGATCTATCCATAGGTGTGAGTGGGGTGTTAAAGTCTCCCACTATTATTGTGTTACTGTTAATTTCTCTTTTCATACTTGTTAGCATTTGCCTTACATATTGAGGTGCTCCTATGTTGGATGCATATATATTTATAATTGTTATATCTTCTTGGATTGACTCTTTGATCATTATGTAGTGTCCTTCTTTGTCTCTTTTCATGGCTTTTATTTCAAGTCTATTATATCTGATATGAGTATTTCTACTCCTGCTTCTTTTGGTCTCCATTTGTGTGAAATATCTTTTTCCAGCCCTTAAATTTCAGTCTGTATGTGTCCCTTGTTTTGAGGTGGGTCTCTTGTAGACAGCATATATAGAGGTCTTGTTTTTCCATTAAGTCAGTCTTTGTCTTTTGGTTGGGGCATTCAACCCATTACATTTAAAGTGATTATTGATAAGTATGATCCTGTTGCCATTTACTTTGTTGTTTTGAGTTTGAGTTTATACCCCCTTTCTGTGTTTCCTGTCTAGAGAAAATCCTTTAGCATTTGTTGAAGAGCTGCTTTGGTGGTGCTGAATTCTTTCAGCTTTTGCTTGTCTGTAAAGCTTTTGATTTCCCATTCATATCTGAATGAGATCCTTGCTGGGTATAGTAATCTGGGTTGTAGGTTTTTCTCTTTCATCACTTTAAGTATGTCCTGCCATTCCCTTCTGGCCTGAAGAGTTTCTATTGAAAGATCAGCTGTTATCCTTATGGGAATCACCTTGTGTGTTATTTGTTGTTTTTCCCTCGCTGCTTTTAATATTTATTCTTTGTGTTTGATCTTCATTAATTTGATTAATATGTGTCTTGGGGTGTTGTACCTTGGGTTTGTCCTGTTTGGAACTCTCTTTGTTTCTTGGACTTGGGTGGCTATTTCCTTCCCTGTTTTAGAGAAGTTTTCAACTGTTGTCTCCTCAAGTATTTTCTCATGGTCTTTCTTTTTGTCTTCTTCTTCTGGGACTCCTGTGATTTTTGATGTTGGGGCATTTTACATTGTCCCAGAGGTCTCTGAGGTTGTCCTCATTTCTTTTAATTCTTTTTTATTTTTTCTTCTCTGCTTCATTTATTTCCACTCTATCTTCCACCTCACTTATCCTATCTTCTGCCTCTGTTATTCTACTGTTGGTTCCTTCCAGAGTGTTTTTTATNTTTTTGATGTTGGGGCATTTTACATTGTCCCAGAGGTCTCTGAGGTTGTCCTCATTTCTTTTAATTCTTTTTTATTTTTTCTTCTCTGCTTCATTTATTTCCACTCTATCTTCCACCTCACTTATCCTATCTTCTGCCTCTGTTATTCTACTGTTGGTTCCTTCCAGAGTGTTTTTTATCTCAGTTATTGCATTATTCATTATTGATTGACTTTTTTTTTTCCTTCTAGGTCCTTGTTAAACATTTCTTGCATCTTCTCAATCCTTGTCTCCAGGCTATCTGTAACTTCATTTTGTTTTCAAGATTTTGCATCATTTTTACTATCATTATTCTTTTTCAGGTAGACTCCCTATCTCCTCCTCTTTTGTTTAGTTTGGTGGGCATTTATCATGTTTCTTTACCTAGTGAATATTTCTCTGCCTTTTCATCTTGTTTAGATTGCTGTGTTTGGGGTGGTCTTTCTGTAAGTTTGTGGTTCCTCTTTATTGTGGAGATTCTTCCCTGTGGGTGGGGTTGGACGAGTGGCTTGTCAAGGTTTACTGATTAGGGAAGTTTGGCTCAGTGTTCTGGTGTGTGGAGCTGNTTTTTTTTTTTTTAATTGATTTGTTCGTTACTTTAGAAAAATTATGTAAAAAATGTTTGAATTACACTGAAATTATAGGTTAATTCAAGGAGAATTGCCATCTTTTACAGTATTGAATCTTTCTATTAACGAACATAGTAGTACTTTACATTTAAGTCCTTTGCCTTCAGTAAAGTTTTTATCATATTCTCCGCAGTGATCTTGTTTATATCCTAAAAAGTAAGCAAGAAAAACATAAGCAACTCAATGAAAAATGGGCAGAGACTATGAATAGGCAATTCATATAAGTGAAAATCTTGTTGCCTGTAGACATATGAGAAAACACTATTGCTAACAAGGGGAATGCAAATTAAATCAAAATACCATTTTATACTGTCTAATTGGCAAATATTAAGCAGCGTGATGGTATCAATTATTGGAAATGATGTTGAACTTTTAAACTCTACTGATGGACATATAAATTGATATAACACTGATGAGTATAATATGGTTGAAAATGTTCATATGCTATTACTACTAATTCAGTTTCTCTCTATAAAGAAACTCCTGCATGATTTAAAAGATATTTGTTATTATAAAATGCTAAAACAACTTAAGTGTCTTTAGTAGAGAAACGGCTAAACTGTAGTTTAATTATGCAATATAAATCTGTTCAGCAGTTGAAATGAAAGAAAAAAATCAGCTCTCTGCTCAGAAACATAACACGGCCGACAAAAGAGGTTGCAAAAGTGAGTACCACTTATATGGTTTTTAGAAAAACAAAATAAAAGTGTTTAGGTTGTTTGTGGATACGTATGTGAGTAATGGGCTTTCCAGGCGGCTCAGTGGTAAAGAATTCACCTGCCAATGCAGGAGACAAGGGTTCGATCTCTGATCCAGGGAGATTCCCTAGAAAAGGAAATGGCAACCCACTCCAGTATTCTTGCTTGGGAAATCCCATGGATAGAGGAGCCTGGTGGGCTGCAGTCCATGGGATTGCAAAGAGCCAGACATGACTGAGCACATGCATGCACACACACCCGCACGCGAATAATAAAAGAACAACAGTTTACAAAGGAATGACAAAAGTTAACTTTAGAATAGCAGTTACCTCTGAGGTGAAAGAAAGGGAGGGAAGAAAGGAGAAAAGGGCTGGGTTTGTTCTTTTTTCTATAAAATCCTTTCTTAGAAAAAAGAAAACCAAAGCAAATATAGCAAAGATTAGTGTCTGTCAAATATGGATAGAGATATATAGATGTCTATTATATTTTCTGAGATTTTCTGTATTTTTAAGTTCTTTCATAATTTTTTTTTAAAAAGCTTAGATTTAGCACTGATGTAAAAATAGATATTTAGATGTACTAACACAGTAGATTTCTAACCTAACTCCATTTTACGTATATAAACATAAAATACTTTTGAATTGTAAATAAACATGGAAATTTCCAGGAATAAAGCTATGCAGCAAATCAAGGCAAAACTAAACCAAGATTTCTTTTCTCATTTGAAAATGAGAAATTTCATTATGGCAATGACATGTGTGGTGTTTGAGTTAAGGTACAAACCCCTGTGTCAATTCAACGATATAGTTGCTGGGAGTCTACATATGGATTCAAACAAATAAACATTTCATGAGGTCATCTAGGATCGTCAATATTTATACTACATCATTGTAATTTATATTATTTTTAACAATCATAACTATATTTATGATTATCAGAAACTACTTTTATTTTGCCTTTACATGTGAGCTAGATCTATTTTTAAAAGATTATGTAAGAAAGTGGATGATGTATATTATTTATGAATTTCATTGTGGAATAGAAAAGGCATGTCTCAGAGGGTTGCGAAGCACTGGTCTGGCCTCAACTTCCATCTCCCTACTTACACACCAAAGTTTGTAAAAAAAAAAAAAAACTCGGCAAGAAATCCAGTCCATCAGGACAAGGAGGGAGGCAGGCGCTGGCGTAGGGTTGGAGTAAAGACGTGGCTTCGTTGAGTCTGGGGAGACTAAGCAGTGTCAGTTTCTGCGGTAGCCGAGGCCTGCCCCCACTCCCACGGAGGTGGTAGGACTTGGCAGGGAAGGTGGGCTCTTTGGAAACATGCTTCTGAGGGCCAGCTCATGGCCTGTAGACAGTAGCAGAGCCCAGCAGAGGGAGCCGTACGGTGGTGGACCACGGGTGATCGGGCAAGTCAACAGATGGATACTCGGAGGCTGTTTAATTTTACTTGGAAAAAGGAAATGCGAGGTCTCCTAACTAGGATTCACATAATTGATTCTGTCTGTTGAAGGGTCCTGAAAGGAGACTATCATACAGTACGGGAGAACAGAAAAAATTTAATTTTGACTGACACTGTGTTCCTCCTGGGGACCCCTGTTTTCCTGGCTTCTGGGGCATCAGAGTGCCATTCCTGTGGCCAGTGTCCTCTCTGTGCCACTCGTACCCTATGTCCCCTCTGCGTCTTATTTTCAGTGCAAACAGATCTGTTCTTTGCCTACCGATGAAGTCTAAAAAGTCCTGGTTCTTTATAAAGCAATGCAAATTTAAAATTTTCTCTGTCTCATTTGCTACCATTGCAGACTAGTTTGGGAGTCTATCTTGCATAAATTAGAAAGTTCATGAAGGTCTTTCTCTCATTAGAAGTTACTTTACCCCAGAAAAAACTTCCTGTTCTTCCCTAAAATGAAATTTGCTACGAATTTTGTAGGGCTATACTTTACAGAAATATAAAGAAAACGTTTTCAAGAAACAGACTGTATTCCTACATGAAAAGACTCTATATTGTAAGAATATCAATTCTGCCTAAGTTGGTAAGCACACCACAATAATTTCCACGTGAATTAAATGTTAAATGTTTTAAAATATATACAAATTAAATTGTAATTAATCTGGCTAACGCTGAAACCTCTGAGAGGAGGAGGGCATTCTAATATGAAAAACAAAAACAAATGCACACAAAAAAATACAACGGGATTTTTTGATACAATTTTTTACTTCCAAAATTGCAAAAAAAATTTTAATTATGTAACTACATACTAGGTGAGTAAAACAGCACTCATGCATCAGTGAGAGATATTTCAGTTCAGATCAGTCACTCAGTCATGTGACCCCATGGACTGCAGCACACCAGGCTTCCCTGTCTAACACCAGCTCCCGGAGCTTACTCAAGCTCATGTCGATCAAGTTGCTCTTTAAATAGCTCAGATGTTTCAGCTTAATGATTCCATTTGGGGGGAATTTATGCTAAGGAAATAATCTTAAAATTTACACATAAATTTATCAATTGTAGCATTAGTCATAAGACCAAAAATTTGGAAAAAGTCTTTACATCTAACAGTAGGGCAAACTGACTCTGTGGAATATTGTGTCATTATTTTAAAATGATATTTTAAATGATAACATAATATGGAAATGCTTTATAATAATAAATAAAAGCAGTGTTTGTTTAAAAATATTGAAATATATCTAAAGTAATTGTTAATTAGGGAAACATAACATGCAAACACAATGAGCTCTCCCATACTGGCTAAAATGAAACATATTGAAAACCCCAAATGTTGATGAGAACCCTCACACATGGCTTATGGGAGTGCAGACTGTACAATACCTATTTAAAAACATCTAATGACATTGGGGGGGGGGGTGCCCTGGAGCAGGGCAGGGCAACCCGCTCTAATATTCTTGCCTGGAGAATCCCATGGACAGAGGAGCCTAGCGGGTTACAGAGTCAGACATGACCGAGCAACTGAGCATGCACACAGACACAAAACACATTATATATTGTGTGATGCTGTGGGCTTCCCAGGTGGGGCCGTGCTAAAGAATCTGCCTGCCAGTGCTGGAGACATAAGGACGTGGGTTTGATCCCTGGGTCAGGAAGATCCCCTGGAGAAGGAAATGGCAACCCATTCCAGTATTCTTGCCTGGAAAGTCCTATGGATAGAGGAGCCTGGTGGGCTACAGTCCATGAGCCACAGAGTCACAAAGGGTCAGACAGGACTGACTGAGCAACTGGGCGTACACACAAACACACAGGCCGTGTTATATATTGTGGGGGGAATTGCATCCCCTGTTTGGCCCCCTAAAAGGAGATATGCTGAAGTCCTAATCTCTGGCAGGTCAGTGTGTGACCTTGTTTGGATACGGGGTTGTTGCAGGTGTAATTCATTAAGATGAGTGGAGCAGCATGGGCCTTTGTTGCAGTACGATGGTGTCTCTGTAAGAAGACAGCCTTGTGAAGACACAGAGAGGACCACGTGAATACGGCAGCAGCCCCTGGAGGATACGTCCACAAGCCGAGGCACATCAAGGATCGCTAGCCATCACCAGACACTCGGAGCGAGGCACGAGACAGAGTCCCTCCTTTAAACTCTCTCAGAAATAGCCACCTTTTTCAACTCTTCAATTTCACTTCTGATCTCTAGACTCGTGAGCAAATTTCTGTTGTTTGTAGCCACCTAGTTTGTGGCATTTGATGTGGCAGCTCTAGGGAGCCAATATACATTTTCACATTAAAGATGTATATATATATATTTTTTTACTTTCCCAAGAATTTATGTTTATGGTCTCTAATTTCTTGAATAAGTCAAAAAATTTTAAATAAAAGTAGTCGAATCATTCTACTTTATATGTAGTTCCTGAAAAAGTTCACACAAAGACACAATTAAAATATAAAAATAAGGCTCTCCTATTCAGGAAAACAAACCATGCAGTATATCTAGTTGTAGCAAGAGGTCAAGGATCCATTGTAAATGTCCAAATACATTAAAAAATAAAGGATGTTGTTTGTTCCAAGTTGGCCTGTAAATTTCACCCTGACCCTCTGATCCCCTTTCTTACTGGAAATTCTCCAGTGTCTGAAGTGACCCTGCACTGGCTTCTGGGAAGACATTCATTTCATTTCACTCTAGAGCACAGAAGGGCGGACCTGAAGGGAGATCTGACCCAGAGCTGCTCCAGGGTGGAATCCTGATGAACACGGATGGCAGATCTTCATGAGGGACTATCTTTGCTTATAATTCTGCTGTCTGAAGTTAGGAGCAGAGACAGTCTCAGACTTTACAGAACAATGCGCTTTCAGAAACCTGACTAGGGGGTGGATTTTGTATTACACAGCAGGCAAGCGCTGGTAGGAGTATCCCCTTTCTTAAATGTGTTCCATATGATCGGAGGATGCCATGAAAAACGGCATAAAGGAGCAACACATGGAGAACAGATTTTTAAAATTAACAAAATGCAACAAGACTTCTCTGTTACTTTCAAGTTTTCAAGTATCCAAAGACAGCAAAGCAAACAAAAAATTTTAAAGAAATTAATGAGGTAGAATGGCACAGTGGTGAGAGATTATGAAGCCAGGCTGTCTGCTTTCAAACTTCTGTTCGATTGCTTCTTAGCCTGGTATAGTTATTAGCCTAAGTACAACTTTCTTCATATGTAAAATTGGGATAAAAATGCAGCTCCTGCAAAGAGTTGCTGGGAAGATTCCATGAGGAATATGAAAAGCATTTAGCCCAGAATGTTGTATATGGCAAGTGCTTAATAAATATTAGTTGCTACCTTAATAATAATAATGATAAAAGTCTTCCTAGATTTATCCTTGAAGTAACTATAAGCATTTCCAATAAAACTGTTTATAGAGTAGACCCCCAGGTCATTTAGCTTACCCCCATTAAACTAGGATGAGAAGGAAAATTTCAGTTTCTCAGATTGATCATTCTAGTACTTAACTTTCCAATCAGAAAAAATAAAATTTACTCATTTTCTTGGTCTGTTAAATAAGTGGTTGGATTAAATAATTTCTAAGACGATTTCCAAGCACTCATAATTTGTATTTCTAAATAGCCATTGTCGATGATAAACTGCATATATTAACAGTCTTTGTTTTTTTTTTTTTTTTTTGATGAGTGTTTTATTTTCCCAGCTTGTATTATTTTCCTTTCAAAATGTGACCTTTTGTCTAGTTTGGTCATCAGAGTATTTATTTTTGCTCCAGTTGTATTCCAAAGGAGCCTCATAGAATTCAGTGGCTTGATAGTGTCAGTGTTCAGTCAGAAGACTGAATTTCTATACCACTAAAGTTGCCTTGTACGAAGTTTTTAGGTTTAGCTGCTTGGGAAGAAAAAAAAAATGACATGATGTTTAAGAAATCTCATCAAGAAATTGATGACTTTTAAAGCCACACATATAACATATAAGCCTCAAAGATTGTGATATAATCTTTACTTATTTATTTTTTAATACTTGCTATTTTATAGATAAAGGCTATTTGGTTATCAGAATCACTTTGTATTTCCCAATCCACCTAGGAGTAGGAACTGGAACTCTTTAACAATGCTGCAGCGCACAGTCCCAGTCCTTCCTTCTCAGGCCCACTCTCCCATCACCCCGTATATTTCCTGCTCGCCCAGAAGGTGGCACTGTCGTTTCAAAGCAGTGGCTCCCATGGGGTGCAGAAATGGAACCTGGAAAAATGGGTAGTGGGAAACATCGAGAAAAGGCCTGTTTAATGAGCCTTGTGAGTAATGGTTTAAATAATTGTCTGCTTCAACCTCCCTTTCTAGGGGCGAACGTGAACATGAAGACCAACAACCAGGATGAGGAGACGCCCTTGCACACGGCTGCCCACTTTGGCCTCCCCGAGCTGGTGGCCTTCTACGTGGAGCACGGGGCCATCGTGGACAGTGTGAACGCCCACATGGAAACCCCTCTGGCCATCGCAACCTACTGGGCCCTCCGCTTCAAGGAGCAGGAGTACAGCCGGGATCATCACCTCATCTGCCGCATGCTGCTGGACTACAAGGCCGAGGTCAACGCCCGGGATGACGACTTTAAATCTCCGCTCCACAAGGCAGCCTGGAACTGCGACCACGTGCTCATGCACATGATGCTGGAAGCTGGCGCAGAGGCCAACCTCATGGACATCAACGGCTGCGCTGCCATCCAGTACGTGCTGAAGGTCACCTCCGTGCGGCCCGCCGCCCAGCCTGAGATCTGCTACCAGCTGCTGCTGAACCATGGGGCTGCTCGCATATACCCTCCACAGTTCCATAAGGTGAGGCTGCCACGTGGAGAACTGGGCGGATGGGCAGCAGGGTAATGGGGACTCAGAGGGTGGGCTCAGTCTGAAATCTCCAAGTCACTCAAGCCTGTTGGAGGCCTGGCTAACTGCCGCTGACCTTCAATCTGACCTTCCATTTGTGTATATACCCCTAGCCATCTCAGCCTAGTCCACTTTGCTTGAAATCTGGGCTGAGAGCAGAGAAAGAGCAAGAACAGCAGGTAATTCTCCGTGGCTTGTGTGAACACCAATGAGCTGGTAGTGTCTTCCTGGGGGACTGAATGGGCAAGATCAGAAGGATACTGATCGTCTGCAGAAGCCACGAACGGCGTCACATGTGCACAAGCGTCTCTTCCGCAGATGTCTGCTCTATAGATGACAGAGCCTGCTTTGCAACTGGTTTGAATATATGAAAGGGCGGCTCAGTTTTCTAGTTTAATGAAAACTAACATTAAGTATTAATAGTTAATATTTACTATAGATAAAGTATATTAATTAAGCACATGTATAAATCATCTTACATTTCTTAATTTAATTCATTTAATTCTGTAATAATCTGATAAGGTAGATTATATTATTATACCTAGTCTATAAAGGAGGAAACTCAGGCACAGGGTAGTTAAGCAATTTTTCTGATCTCACACAGTGGCACTGTAGGTATTCAACCTTAGTTCACTTGGTGCCAGTGTTTAATTTTATAATATACTACACAACCTTTATTTTAAATAGTATTTATTGATAATTTCTAATGGGCTGCTGCTGCTGCTAAGTTGCTTCAGTCGTGTCCGACTCTGTGCGACCCCATAGACGGCAGCCCACCAGGCTCCCCTGTCCCTGGGATTCTCCAGGCAAGAACACTGGAGTGAGTTGCCATTTCCTTCTCCAATGCATGAAAGTGAAAAGTGAAAGTGAAGTCACTCAGTCGTGTCTGACTCTTTGTGATCCCATGGACTGCAGCCTACCAGGCTCCTCCATCCATGGGATTTTCCAGGCAAGAGTACTGGAGTGCTAGTATTTAATTTTATAATATACTACACAACCTTTATTTTAAATAGTATCTATTGATAATTTCTAATGGGCTGCTGCTGCTGCTGCTCCTAAGGCGCTTCAGTCATGTCCGACTCTGTGCGACGCCATAGACGGCAGCCCACCAGGCTCCCCTGTCCCTGGGATTCTCCAGGCAAGAACACTGGAGTGGGTTGTCATTTCCTTCTCCAGTGCAGGAAAGTGAAAAGTGAAAGTGAAGTCGCGCAGTCATGTCCAACTCTTTGTGACCCCATGGACTGTAGCCCACCAGGCGCCTCTGTCCATGGGATTTTCCAGGCAAGAGTGTTGGAGTGGGGTGCCATTGCCTTCTCCGTCTAATGGACTAGTATGGACCAAATATTAACAATATTGGCAAGACTAATACATGGTCACTACTCTCAGTTAGCTTAGGATCTAGCTGGAGAGACAAACACATAAAGAGGTAACTTTAATATTTCATGGTAAATGACAAAGCAGAGGAGTGAAGGGTTTTATAGCGCATGGGAGAGAGTTTAGCATTAAGTTGATGATGGTACTTAATTCGGAAATCAAAATGCCCTTCACCTAAAATAAATCAAATGATAACGTACCTAGGACATCACTCATCTAAAAGAATTAACAGGTAGCAGAGGAGTTTTACGTGCTCATGAATGCAGGGTCACAGAAAGCTAGCTGACAGAAGTTTTACCAAATTCACAGCCAGCTTCTACCTCCTACCTTGGTAAAATGTCTGAAGTCCTGCAGTGTGAAGGTTAGTTGGAAGAAAAGTTCCACTAAAGAATTTAGGGGAGGTGCACTCAGCACATTCCATACAGTCGACCCACAGACATCCCAGCACAGATGTGATGAGTTTGATGATTCCTGAGATCTCAGGAAGGAATTTTTTTTTGGTTGTCGCTGTTTCAATGGAGAACTTTTTTTTTTTTCTTTAAAATTGTATGTAATTCTCATAATGTCCTGGAACTTTATCAAACTTTTATAGAGAATTTCAAGAGGTTGTGGGTCAGCTGATAAAACAATCTGCCTGCAATGCAGGAGACCTGGGTTCAATCCTTGGGCTGGGAAGATCCCCTGGAGAAGGGAAAAGCTACCCACTCCAGTATTCTGGCCTGGAGAATTCCATGGACTGTAGAGTCCATGGGGGTTGCAAAGAGTTGAACATGACTAAGCGACTTTGACTTTCACCTTCCAAAAGAAAGTGAAAATAAGAAAGTGAAAATATTTACTATCTTAGAAATAAGATAAATAATGTTACAATAATATCCTTTGTTGAGTTCTAGCTAGGCTTTATACAGATTATTTACTTTTATTTTTATNAGAGTACATGGGGGTTGCAAAGAGTTGAACATGACTAAGCGACTTTGACTTTCACCTTCCAAAAGAAAGTGAAAATAAGAAAGTGAAAATATTTACTATCTTAGAAATAAGATAAATAATGTTACAATAATATCCTTTGTTGAGTTCTAGCTAGGCTTTATACAGATTATTTACTTTTATTTTTATAATAACCTCTGAGGTAGGCACTGATATTACCCTCATTTAAAAGGTGATGGAATTCAGATACTTTTTTAAAGTCACACAGGGTAAGTGGTCAAGCTCATTTATTTTTTTACTGAACTGTGTATTTCCTTTTAAAAAATTATTTTTATTGGAGTATAGTTGGTTTATAATGTGTTAGTTTCTGCTGTATAGCAGAGTGAATCAGATACATTCATTTATTTAACAAGGTTCACTGAGTACCTATTATGTGCCAGGAACTGTTCTAGGAGATGGAGGTAGAGCCATGAGTCAAACAAGGGCCTTCATGGAAGTTACTTTCTAGTGGAAGGCAGGGAAAAAACCAAAACAACAAATGAAATAAATACACTCTGATATATTAGGTGCTATGGAGACAAGTAAAGCAAGGTAAATAAAATAAGAGACTGGGGGGTTTCTTTGGTTTACGTATGTGCTATTTTACAAAGGCTGATTAGGAAAATGAGAATGTGAAGAAGCAAGTCATGTGGATTCCTGGGGGTGGGCAGAGGTGGGAGAGGAGCATTCTAGGCATAAAAAAGCAGGTGCAAAGATTCTGAGGTAAGAGAAGATTAAACATGTTTGAGGAAGCCAGAGTGCCTGAAGTGGGGTAAGAAAGAGGAAGGAGAAGTCGGAGAGGCATATGAGAAGGTGGTTTGCAGCCCATTTATATGGCCTTGTAGGCTGTGCTGATGGCCTTCCCAGGTGGTGCTAGTGGTAAAGCACCCACCTGCCAGTGCATGAGACATCGGAG
Source organism: Oreotragus oreotragus (assembly GCA_006410675.1). NCBI lineage: Eukaryota > Metazoa > Chordata > Mammalia > Artiodactyla > Bovidae > Oreotragus > Oreotragus oreotragus. The sequence goes on along the minus strand of SJYX01022267.1, from coordinate 129,387 downwards.
ACCTGGGCTCCATCGCTGGACCAGGAAGATCCCCCGGAAGAGGATCTTGCCAGTGTTCTTGCCTGAAGAATCCAATGGACAGAGGAGTGGCGGGCTACAGTCCATGGGGTCATAAAGAGAGGGACATGACTGAAGCAACTTAGCGTGCATGTACTGGTTGAATATAGGTGGCATTTCAAATAAGATGAGGGCTAAGTTGCCACTGGGCTAGACAACTAGTCTAGTTTTACTGGGGACCTCAACAAGAGTTATTTTGGTGGGACATTGGTGAGAAAAGGTTAATCAAAGTGGATTCAAAGGAAAAAGGGATAAGGAAAGTGAAACCAGTGAAGAATTGGAGGCATTTTCTTTAAATGGAAGCGTAGCTGGAACGGAATGATGGCTGATATGTTTGTTGACTGATGGGAGTGTTCCAGGAAAGGGAGAAAAACATCTTGCAGGCAATTACTTGAACACCATCTTGATTTGGAGACAGAAGATGGGGTCCAGGGCCCCAATGGAGGTGTTGTTATTAGCACAGTTCATCCATCATAGTAGAAGGGAAAGCAGTGCCTGTGTACCCAGATGTGGGGTTGTTGGTAGATATGCTAAGAGTTTGTACAAGTTCTATTAAAATTGCTTCCGTTTTCTCAATGAAGAATGAGAAGTGGATGGAGACGAGGTTTGAAGGCTTAAGGCAAAGGTGAAGGTGTGAGATGTTTATCATGGGGAGCAAATGGACTTGGGTTGCTGGTTGGCTCAAGCCTATTAAAGGTAAATAGTCATGTGTTTGATTCAGAATGAGGTCTGTCTGACTCCTGAGACTAAGCCCTTAGATTTAGCAGTTTCCACTATGTTTTCTGATGTTACCCAGGAAGTGTAATTAAACCCGAAGGATCACAACACAAGAAGAGACCTAAAGAGGTCCTTATATTTAATTCTCAAGACCTTAGGGAGAACTAGCGCTCTTACTGTGTTTGAAAATCTCCATGAAGGCAGATTCTACAGCATTCCCTTCCTTGGGTATCTCGTGGATTTTGGACCCCTACCCCTACTCCAGCATCCCTTCCTTTTTTTTTTTTTTTTTGGTAAATCATATAAACTAATCCTTTACTTCTTATTCCTGACCTGGAATGACTCATATGTATCCTAGTAAATTTTTACATCTTTGTGAAATCAACCTTGAATATTCCCTGGAAGGACTGACGCTGAAGCTGAAGCTCCAATACTTTGGCCACCTGATGCAAGAGCTGACTTATTGGAAAAGTGCCTGATGCTGGGGACTATTGAGCGCAGGAGGAGAAGGGGGCAACAGAGGATGAGGTGGTTGGATGGTATCGCCGACTAAATAGACATGAACTTGGGCACACTCCGAGAGATAGTGAAGGACAGGAAAGCCTGGTGTGCTACAGTCCACGGGGTTGCAAAGAGTCAGACATGACTTAGTGACTGAACAATCAGTTTGTACCTAAGGCGTCCCTTTTCCCACAACAAAGTTTGTATTTCTCCCAAGTTTTTAGCTATTACTTATTTTTGCTTCTGAATCTTGGTCAAAGTATGTCTGAAAATATTAAGGATTAGAACAATGCTTAACCCTTATATTTTCTTTATCAAATTTGAGGAAAGACTGCTGCCTAAATGGCCTGGAAAAATATTCATAACATTGTTGAAGGCACCTGGTTGGCCTCAGTTGTTAATTCTCACCTTCCTTGCAATTTCCTCATTGACCAATGGGCTTTGGGATGAAAAAAAATTTTTTTTTACGTTTTGATGCAAGCACCTTAGAAATAAAGTCAGTTGGTCATATTCTATGATAAACTGAACAACATTTATTTAAAGTACAGTGATCCATAATTTTTAGCTATGAATATCTACTTCTTAGTTTGTACCCATTTTCTGGATCATACACACTAGTATCTAGATTTGGCTAAAACAGTAGGTATTAACAATCTAACCCTACCTCAGCATTTTAAACTAAATATGAAAACTGTTGTGCTGCTGCTGCTGCTAAGTTGATTCAGTTGTGTCCGACTCTGCGCGAGTCCATAGACAGCAGCCCACATTTTTAGCTATGAATATCTACTTCTTAGTTTGTACCCATTTTCTGGATCATACACACTAGTATCTAGATTTGGCTAAAACAGTAGGTATTAACAATCTAACCCTACCTCAGCATTTTAAACTAAATATGAAAACTGTTGTGCTGCTGCTGCTGCTAAGTTGATTCAGTTGTGTCCGACTCTGCGCGAGTCCATAGACAGCAGCCCACCAGGCTCCCCCATCCCTGGGATTCTCCAGGCAAGAACACTGGAGTGGGTTGCCATTTCCTTCTCCAATGCATGAAAGTGAAAAGTGAAAGTGAAGTCATGTCTGACTCCTAGCGACCCCATGGACTGCAGCCTACCAGGCTACTCTGTCCATGGGATTTTCTAGGCAACAGTACTGGAGTGGGTTGCCATTGCCTTCTCCACATATGAAAGGGTTCCTATTTAAAAATTTTACCTCTGCTTTATCACTCATAACTAGTGAAATTCATTCTAGACTTTGCCATGCTATGCATATCAGGAATAAAGAAGCATAGAATTTGGGGGGGAGGGGCATCAGATAAATTTGTGACTGCTACTCACCTAAGAGTGTGATTTTGAATGAATATCTTACTTCTTGGGCCTCAATTTCCTCCCCTGTGAAATGGATATACTCTATGCCTTGGCAATAATATGCAGACTGATTTCTTCACTAGAAAGTAATGAACCATACTCATAGTACATCACAAATATGCTCAGAGCCCAGAAGATGGTGCCAAACGTATTTGTATTTTTGTCTGGAGTCAGTTTCAGTTCTTGCAAAGTCCCTCCCCCAATTCCTCACGCCAACCCTCATCCTGCATCTATAAATATCTTTCCCTTGAACTACCTCCATTTTTTAATCTCCACCCACATCTCATTCTTCATAGTGGGACTTCTAGAAGACAAAAAAAAAAATCAGTCTCTTTCTAATATGACTCATTTCATAAAGCATAATTTTGTGTATATTTATGCTCTAAGGCCGTCTTCCTTCCAGAGAAGAGGATGGAGAGAGACCAAGGGCATGGAGGTGCCAGAGAGACATACCTTGCCACTTTATCCATGAATAATTATATCCTTCTCCTAAGGTTGTTTTAAGAATGAAACGTGGTAATATTTTTAAAGTGTTTATCATTTCTGGTCATGTGTGTGTGCTAAGTTGCTTCAGTCATGTCCAGCTCCTGCAACCCCGTGGACTGTAGCCCATCAGGCTCCTCTGTCCATAAGATTCTCCAGTTAAGAATCCTGGAGTGGGTTGCCAGGCAACCATTAAATAAATAGTAACTGTAACTGCTGTTACATTACTTATCTGTTGAGCAGTAGAATCCGTTTCCCTACACCTGGTTTGCCCACAGGGGTTTCCAGGAGAGACAATGTATGAGAATGCCTAGAGACTAAATGTGAAGTTTTATTCTGAAACTCCCTGCTGGTTGACTGTGGATAAAACAGGTCTCTGCAAAAGAAATTGTTCAGTTGCTAAGTCATGTCTGACTTGCTGTGACCCTATGGACTGCAGCATGCCACGCTTCCCTGACCTTCACCATCACCCCGAGTTTGCGCAAAATAATGTCCACTGAGTTGGTGATGCCATCCAACCATCTCATCCTCTGTCCCCCCTTCTCTTCTTGCCTTCAATCTTGCCCAGTATCAGAGTCTTTTCCAGTGAGTCGGCTCTTCGCGTCAGGTGGCCAAAGTATTGAAGGTTCAGCTTCAACATCAGTCCTTCCAATGAATATTCAGGGTTGATTTCCTTTAGGACTGACGGGTTTGATCTCCTAACTGTCCAAGGGACTCTCAAGAGTCTTCTCCAGCACCAATATTCAAAAGCATCCAAAGTAGGTAAAAGATCCTTGTCTCATTTCCGGGTAAGAATCTCATTAGGGGTTGAGTTGCTGCTTCCCATCCCTGCAAGAGCGTGGTGCTGGTGGGGCGGAGCCACAGGTGACTCCAGATGGTGGAGGGAGAACCTGGTCCCAAAGGATTGCTTCCTCCTGGCTCACAGATGGAAGGAAGTGGCTTCTGAAAGGTTTCCTGTGGGGCTGCTGATCTGGAGAACAGCAGTGGTCAAGCTAGAAACACATCCGCCTCCCCTTTCAAAGATGTACCCAAGGGGTCGTCGTGTCTTCCTCTTCAATTTTAGAGTCAAAGTGGTCTTCACCAACTAGGAAAGGTCTCTGAAATTTTCAACCTCAAACAATTGCTGCTTCAAAAAAAAAAAAAAAGCATTCTGCCTGATTCCTAAAGATTTCTTTCAGTTACTGCCAAACTTTCTTGGCTAGACCGCTATTTTAAGAGAATGAAAGCACTTCCTTCTGGGATTGGAGATCACCAGCATTTCGATTTTAGAAAGAAATCCTATCAGAATGTTACCCATGGAGGAAGGGAATGTGACTATACTAAAAGTCCTGAAATTGAGATGTTGCCCTCTGAAATTTCCCCCTCGGCTTGTGGTGCAGAAAGGATTGGTAGCTATCCAGATCTGCCTATGGCTCTGGACAGTAGAACATCCCTCTCCTCGACATGTAACTTCTTGAGGCTGGTAAGACAATTATGATGACAAACTGTATTGAAACTGAAGTTAATGCTTTTTTTTAAAGTGCCAGACTAGAGGGGACAGGTCTTTAAATGGAGTTTCTGTTCTCCCACAAGAAATCTTCCAAATGTGAAGAAGATCTTAAGTCCTGTTCACAAAGGCAGTTTTCTGAGAGATAACAGCAAGGGAAGTAGGAAGAGGGGCTTAGTAACTGTAGGCATAAGTTCTCATTTGGCCGTGTGATTTTGAAGTCCCTTAATCTTTCAGAACCAAGAGAAAACAAAGATTAAAAATACCAGCTTTCCAGGAATGTCTGAACAGTGAGTAAGGCATATAAACCATTGAGGCTGGTAGGTGCTCATCAAAATTTCTTCCTTTCGTTTTCCTCCCAAAATGTGCTCTTGGTCCATTGTAGGAGTCTTTCCTACCAGCCGTACTTTAGCAGCTTCACTCACCTGTAGAATAATATACAATCACATGTTCCAGGGAACACTCTCTGTGGTTGCCATCTTATTCAGTTTTGTTTTGCTCCTCTGAGTTCCTCTAATTTGGCCATATGCTAAAGAGATTTTAGGATTCAGTTGGCTACTGGTAGATGGTTGGTATTTTAAACATTTTTGTTGCTACCCAATAGACTGAAAAAGAGAACTGGCCCCTTTCCAAAGGAAAACTAAAGAAAAACTATTCAATTTACTATGCAGATGCTTCAAAGTGATTTAGAACAACTACTCCACAGCCCAACTTTCCAAAGAGAAAGTCATCTTTACAACAAGTATGACTGACTCATTTATCCAAAAGATAAAGTGATTTGTTCTCTTGTGGATGGGGAATTCGGTTTCCTTATTTACAAGGAACAAGGTCAGAGCTGAAGATGCTGTCTTCCAAACACAAAACAAATTTGTAGAGGGTATATTTCACTGAAAGCCACCAGTATGTAATTTATGTATAAATTGCATAAGGGGAAAAAAAAAAAGAATTATAGGGTCTGCAATTGCTTTCCAGGGTATAGAAGGACATTTGATCTTTTTTTTTTTTTCTTCACATAATTCAGAAGGAAGTGATACTCCAGGGAGCCAAGACTGGGTTTTCTTGTAGGGCAAGAAAGACATCTTCTGGGGAAGGAAAAGGAATGTAAAAGCTTGGGGGAGGTAAAGAAGATTTCTGCCATGGGACCATTCTGCATCTGAAGCCCAGGGTGTAAGCAGTCTCCTTGATCATCAAGTACCTTTCTGCACACAAAGATATCAATATAAAAGGGCAGACATAGCTTTAGAATTTCTCTGCTGAAGTGGCTTACAGGTGGCACTTGTATTGGAAGGGTGGCAGGGAGATTTACCTCGAATCTGTTTTCTGATTTATGCTTTTAGGGGTCAGATGATGAGGGGAAGGGTCTTATGGTCTCTCCAGTTGCCGCCTTTTGTCCAGCTCTTCTTCTAAGAAGGGGGACTAGAGACCCCGGAGATGTGCAACAGGTGAAGCCTCCCGGGTTTGCAGAGAGAAAGCGGAAGCTTCTGCCTTCTGGGTCCACACCAGCCCCTCCTCATTGGGTGATCAAGGTTCCTGGGTGTCACTGGAGAGTGATGATTTAGAGTTTGCTTTCTTAAGCCTCTCTTTTTTCTTGTTGCCTGGTAAATGATTACTGAGGCTTAAAGAAGGCATGTCCAGCTGTCTTAGTTCTGGAAGAAGCTAGACGTGTCCGCTCACAGAGCTGGGAGGCCGTCAGGCTAAAAGGAGCCTTTTCCTGCTGGGGGCACCATCTTCTGTCAGCAGAAAACTTACTAGTCAATGTAAGCAAAACCCAGCGCGACAGGCAGTGGGAGCTTTAGACTTTGTGTGTCTCAAGACGGATGTTAAAGGACTACTTGAAATTTTTTATCCTAATGAAAGGTTAGTTATCTCCATGTGATACATGGGAGTGTGCCAGGTGCAAACTGAAGCACCAAATGTATGAAGTTGGGCTCCTGAACTATGAATGAATTGTATTCCTGTATACAAGCGGTGCTGGTGGTAAGGAAGCCACCTGCCAGTGCAGGAGACATCAAAGGCCTGGAGTCCCTGGGTCGGGAAGATCCCCTGGAGGCGGGCACAGCAACCCGCTGCGATACTCTTGTCTGGAGAGTCCGATGGACAGAGGAGCCTGGCAGGGTACGTTCCACAGGATCGCGAAGAGTCGGACATGACTGAAGTGACTTAGCACAGCATGCGTAACTCAGTTTGAACTGTTTCTGAATAGAGGCTGGGAATAGGGTTGCCAGACAAAATATAAGATGCTCAGTTAAATTTGAAATTCATCAATAAAAAGTAACTTTTACTATGAATATGTCCCATGCATTACTGAGGCCATATCTATCCTAAAAACACCCTACATTATTATTATTATTTGCTAAATCAGGAAACCCTAGGTGAGAAATAAAGTGAGTGTATAAGAGGAGAGTTAACTTTTGGCCACATCTCCTCTGTGTTCAATGTGTTGGCAGGAAGCGAGAGGTAAGGAATTCGCAAAGCCGGGTTGCCTGTACTGGGCGTGTGGGCGTTGCGTCTTTAAGCCTAACCAGTGTGGTTTCCATGAAGAGTGAGTGTAGCCTGGGAATTCATGCAGCACAGAAGTCAGTGTTCTGAATGGGCACCTGAACTACAAGCTGCCTGACTTCCCCGTGCTCTTTGTTTTCGGGATTCCTGTACAAGTGTATTTTTGACTCAGGCCTTGGATTGATTTCACCTGGCGTCTACGTCCTGGTAACTCTTACATTTAAATCTTCATTTTGGATTACTCACCTGATTACCTGCGTACTTTTCACCATGGTATATTCTTCCAGAAAAGATGTATCTGGGAGTCTTTAGAGAAGGATGTATATGGAGGTCTTGATGGATGCTATTTTCATTATTATTATTATTAACATCTTTGCATTAAAAAGGGAATTATGTTGAAATTTCAACAAAATCCAGCCTATAATTACTGTAATGACTATAATAAAGAATGCTTCTTGTTCCAAATATCTGTGCAATAGGATTTGTGCCCTTAAACCATTCATTTCACTGGTCATTACTTAAGGATTAAAATAAGGTTATCAGACTACATTTGAAAGGGCACTAAACTCAGATGAAGGCCTAAAACCCTGCTTTCTCTTTGTGTGTCTCTCGGGGTTTCAATTTCCTTATCTTCAAGTTAAAGGTATTAGATAATCCCTAGGGTCCTTTGCAACCCTCACAGTCTCTGATACTGTTATGGTAGCTTATAATCTAGTGTTCAGAGCAGTCAGTCAGCCTCAGGTTTTGCCTGTCTCTTTTACACAGAGCTGCATATCCCAACTACAGAAAAAAGTGGCCACATCTGCCTCAATTACCCAAGACCAAGGTCCTGGAAGAATTACCTCCTCACCTTGACAGCCATGTACCCATAGAGAAATCCTTCTAGTTATATGTTCCATAGACTCAGAAATGCTGACTCTTCAGAGGTCCCATAGCAATGGATGTCTGACTCCAACTCTTAGGGGTTGATGATATAGGGTTATTCTTTATTTATGTAGACCTAGCTGAAATATTGTCAGCAGCTCAACTTCGTGCACTGTACCCAGAATATGTATGTGAATGGATCTTCTCATTAAACTAGTATTTATGTTGTGCACATTTGGACCTCACCACTGGGCAGGATGATTCTAATGCCTTAGCTGGTTTGGAGCTTCGCTATGCACATTTAGTCTGCACTGCAGTTCTTAATGGCACCCCACTCCAGTACTCTTGCCTGGAGAATCCCATGAACGGAGGTGCCTGGTAGGCTGCAGTCCATGGGATCGCTAGAGTCGGACACGATTGAGCGATTTCACTTTCACTTTGCACTGGAAAATGGCAACCCACTCCAGTGTTCTTGCCTGGAGAATCCCAGGGACGAGGGAGGCTGGTGGGCTGCCGTCTATGGGGTCGCACAGAGTCGGACACAACTGAAGCGACTTAGCAGCAGCAGCAGCAGTTCTTAAATACGGGGACAGTTGAAAGGAATTGTGTGCTAGAACGGGCTTGCTGTAGCTTGCAAAAATTGATTATTAAATTACCAGGAGTTTTGTGAGCTGACTGTTAAATGCAACCATTATTAAAAATCAAGTCATACCAACCTACAACAAATCAAGCATATTAAAAACAAAAACTCAAAATGTCTTATTAATACCTCCTGATTATTTTACTCGGCATATCTATGCTCTTGATATTACTTGCATATATTGGGGCTGTTTGATGAGAGCATATAATGATGCTGCTGTACACCTCTTCCCTACCATACATTCAGAGAACCCACATTGGTCACTTTACATAGGCCATGATGCAAGTGTTTACACCACAGAAACTGCAAATGTTACCATTCAGACCTTGATTTATTTCTGTGTTGATGTCTGAATTTCCAAAATTAATGGAGAGAATGTTACTAATGTAGGTTAAACTTAAAAATTTGCAGTGTGTGGTGTCTGTAGCTCTTACATTGTGAATAGTGCAAAAAATTGAGAAAATCTGCTTCCAGTATTCAAAAAACTATTAAATGCTTCCACATAAAAGTCCTTATGTCATTGAAGGAGTGACTTTCCAATGTGTCTTCATTGTTTCCCATTTGTGAAGCAATTGCTACTTCAGTTCAGTTCAGTTCAGTCGCTCAGTCATGTCCGACTCTTTGCGACCCCATGAATCACAGCACGCCAGGCCTCCCTGTCCATCACCATCTCTCGGAGTTCACTCAGACTCACGTCCATTGAGTCCATGATGCCATCCAGCCATCTCATTCTCAGTCGTCCCCTTCTCCTCCTGCCCCCAATCCCTCCCAGCATCAGAGTCTTTTCCAGTGAGTCAACTCTTTGCATGAGGTGGCCAAAGTACTGGAGTTTCAGCTTTAGCATCATTCCTTCCAAAGAAATCTCAGGGTTGATCTCCTTCAGAATGGACTGGCTGGATCTCCTTGCAGTCCAAGGGACTCTCAAGAGTCTTCTCCAACACCATAGTTCAAAAGCNGCATGAGGTGGCCAAAGTACTGGAGTTTCAGCTTTAGCATCATTCCTTCCAAAGAAATCTCAGGGTTGATCTCCTTCAGAATGGACTGGCTGGATCTCCTTGCAGTCCAAGGGACTCTCAAGAGTCTTCTCCAACACCACAGTTCAAAAGCATCAATTCTTCGGTGCTCAGCTTTCTTCACAGTCCAACTTTCACATCCATACAAGACCACAGGTAAAACCATAGCCTTGACTAGACGGACCTTAGTCAGCAAAGTAATGTCTCTGCTTTTGAATATACTATCCAGGTTGGTCATAACTTTTCTTCCAAGGAGTAAGCGTCTTCTAATTTCATGGCTGCAGTCACCATCTGCAGTGATTTTGGAGCCCCCCAAAATAAAGGCTGACACTGTTTCCACTGTTTCCCCATCTGTTTCCCATGAAGTGATGGGACCAGATGCCATGATCTTCGTTTTCTGAATGTTGAGCTTTTGCTACTTAATGTAATAAAAATATCAACCGATATGAACATAGGAACTACAGGCACTCTCCAGTTGCAGACACAGACTAGCTCTGAACACAACCTACGTCTATACAAAATTTATATTAAAAAAGTTAAAGCATTTTGAAAGCACCAGTTGGCCTTATGGAATAGAAAATAATCATATTGGATATTTTATTATTTGTAAATTGTGGGCTTCACATTCTTTATATTAGCAAAACATAAACTTATATACATATAGATATGTGTACAATTTTTTTTTTTTTTTACAAAATGCCTGTTGAACATTTTCTAGCACAAAATTGACTTAAACCTCTACTTGGTAGACCCCTTCTGGTTAGTCTGTTGTTGGGACTGACATAGTCCTCATGCTGAGGCCATGTTTCTTAAGACCATACTATGTGAAGCAGAAAAAGCTTTTGATAAAATTTCAATATTAATTTATGAGAAAAGTGCTCCAGAAAGAAGGCCTAGGGGGAATATGCCACAATATAATAAAGGCCATATATGACAGGCCCACAGCTAACATCATATTCAATGGTGAAAAGCTGAAAGCATTTCCTCTGAGATTAGGAACAAGACATGGATGGCCACTCTCACCACTTTCATTCAACTTAGTTTTGACTTCTGGAGTCACACAGACCTAAGTTTGAATCCTATCTCTGTCATTTACTAGCTAAATACACTTGAATTTATATTCTTTCTACCTTACAATTTTAAGTCTGTCATGCAGAGATAATTATAAGACTAACCTCATAGGGTTGTTGGAAAATCCAGCATATATTTAACACAGGCCATGGCACATGTAAGTTCTCAAAAATGGTAGCTGTAATTTTTTTTCCTACATCCTCTCTCCTGCCTATTAGGATTCATCAAGTTTCAGACCACAGTCCTCTACCTTTTCTGTTTATATTCATTTAGAGTGTAACTGGGAGAAGGCAATGGCACCCCACTCCAGTGCTCTTGCCTGGAAAATCCCATGGGTGGAGGAGCCTTGTAGGCTGTGGTCCATGGGGTTGCTAAGAGTCGGACATGACTGAGTGACTTCACTTTCACTTTCACTTTCATGCGTTGGAGAAGGAAATGGCAACCCACTCCAGTGTTCTTGCCTGGAGAATCCCAGGGATGGGGGAGCCTGGTGGGCTGCATTCTATGGGGTCGCACAGAGTCGGACACGACTGAAGCGACTTAGCAGCAGCAGCAGAGTGTAACTGAGCCTGACCAGCACATTGTTTGGTGATTCACAAATCTCCTCCTCCATCTTGACCTTCTCATTAAGGTATCTATTCATGCACATTTTAAACCAACCTTAGGACATAACATAGGAAATACTTTCTGTTCATTGTCTGATCATCCTAAGATTAGAATGCCCTTCCCGTATTCTCATTTCCATGGGTGGTACCCTATTTGTGCTTGATCTCAGGCTTCAAAGCTGCATTCTATACTCTGTCTGATTATTCATTAAACCCTGCTTATTCTTTCTCACAGCCTCAGTTACCCTTCCTTCTCGTGACTAACAGGGAAGCTGGCTGACAAGCCATTTGGTGCACTCCCATCCCTTGATAGCCTTGTTTTTCCCTTTGTGGTCATGGTGCTCAAGAGATACTGATGATCTTTTAACTAATAAGTTAGTCTTTTATTATTTACTGACATGCATTGCTCTTGAACTCTTTGAAATATCTATGTCTTTTTCTCTCTTCAACTAGCCTGTAAGCTCCTTGATGACAAAAGCAGGATATGAACTCAGAATTACTGTCACAATGCTTAACCCAGTGCTCAATAAAGGCTTCCCCGTGGGATGAATGGGTTGAATATAGCCCTTCCTTATTAAGAGTATGTTGTTGTTGCTTGTTCTAGCCACTAAGTCGTGTGTGGCCCTTTTGCAACCCCAGGGACTATAGCCTGCCTGGCTCCTTTGTCCATGGGATTCTCCAGGCAAGAATATTGGAGGGGGTTGCCATTTCCTTTTCTAAGAATATGTAATTTTCTAGATGACATAGCTAGATGTAAATATGCAGCTTCCTAATGCCTGTTAGGTCAGTCCCAAATTCTTCAAGCTGACCTTCTAGTTATACTGTCAGCTGGTTCCATCTTACCCGCTCTTAACTTTATCTTCCTGAAATGGGCCCTTTAGTCAGGTGACTTTGGTACACATACACACACACAGTTCAGTTCAGTTCAGTCGCTCAGTCGTGTCTGACTCTTTGCAGCCCCATGAACTGCAGCACGCCAGGCCTCCCTGTCCATCACCAACTTCCAGAGTTCACTCAGACTCATGTCCATCGAGTCAATGATGCCATCCAGCCATCTCATCCTCTGTCGTTCCCTTCTCCTCCTGCCCCCAATCCCTCCCAGCATCAGAGTCTTTTCCAATGAGTCAGCTCTTCACATGAGGTGGCCAAAGTACTGGAGTTTCAGCTTTAGCATCATTCCTTCCAAAGAAATCCCAGGGCTGATCTCGGTATTAAAATGATCATCCTCCCATCTTAGTTTTATTTTTGAAGTCCCAAGACATTGGGTACTTACCACCTCACACTGAAAGATGCAATGCCACACCACCTAAGAAGGACTTGTAAAGAAGGTGGGAAAAACCAGTTTTGTGACTTTTGCCCAATAACAGTAGCTGGCGGTTCAGAAGGACCAGGAAATTAGGAAGACATTTTCCTTCACAAAGTTAATTAAGTGCAGAGCCATGCCCACTTTCTAATGGTAGGCATACTGGTTTATCATAAAGGGTAAAACTCAGGAATAGACAATTAGAGGTGATACATCAGGCAAGGCATGGGGAGGTGCACAGAGCTTTCATGCCCTTTTGGAACACATCACCCTCCAAGTACTTTGATGTGCTCACCCACCTAGAAGCTGCCTAAAACACCATCTTTTAGGAAGTTTAATTAGGCATGACTGATGAAATCATTGGCCACTGGTGGTTGAACTCAATCTCCAGCCCCTCTGTCTTTCCCTAGTGGTAGAAAGCAAGGTGTGTAAAAGTTCCAAGCCGCTAATCAAGGATTGGTCTTTCCAGTAACCAGTCTACATCTCAAAGCTCTCTCAGTTCAGTTCAGTTCAGTCGCTCAGTCATGTCCTACTCTTTGCGACCCCATGGACTGCAGCATGACAGGCCTCCCTGTCCATCACCAACTCCCAGAATTTACTCAAACTCATGTCCATTGAGTTGGTGATGCCATCCAACCATCTCATCCTCTGTCGTCCCCTTCTCCTCCTGCCTTCAATCTTTCCCAGCATCAGGGTCTTTCCAAATGAGTCAGTTCTTTGCATCAGGTGGCCAAAGTATTGGAGTTTCAGCTTCAGCATCAGTCCTTCCAATGACTTCTCAGGACTGATTTCCTTTAGGATGGACTGGTTGGATCTCCTTGCAGTCCAAGGGACTCTCAAGAGTCTTCTCCAACACCACAGTTCAAAAGCATAAATTCTTCAGTGCTCAGCTTTCTTTATAGTCCAACTCACATCCATACATGACTACTGGAAAAATCAAGGTTTGACTAGATGGGCCTTTGTTGGTAAAGTAACGTCTCTGCTTTTTAATATGCTACCTAGGTTGGTCATAACTTTTCTTCCAAGAAGCAAGTGTCTTTTAATTTCATGACTGCAGTCACCATCTGCAGTAATTTTGGAGCCCCCCAAAATAAAGCCTATTGTTGTTTCCATTGTTTCCCCCTGAAGTGATGGGACCAGATGCCATGATCTTAGTTTTCTGAATGTTAAGCTTTAAGTCAACTTTTTCACTCTCCTCTTTCACTTTCATCAAGAGGCTTTTTAGCTCCTCTTCACTTTCTGCCATAAGGGTGATGTCATCTGCATATCTGAAGTTATTGATATTTCTCCCAGCAATCTTGATTCCAGCTTGTGCTTCCTCCAGCCCAGCGTTTCTCATGATGTACTCTGCATATAAGTTAAATAAGCAGGGTGACAATATACAGCCCTGATCTACTTCTTTCCCAATTTGGAACCAGTCTGTTGTTGCATGTCCAGTTCTAACTGTTGCCTCCTGGTCTGCATACAGATTTCTCAGGAGGCAGGTCAGGTGTTCTGGTATTCCCATCTCTTTAAATATTTAAGAATTCTTAAATTCTCTCTAGGAGCCCGGTTGAGTGTTACTTCACTAGCATAATTGAATGATGTAAAGGAGCTCCATTTAAGGAGCTCTGTGTGTTGGGAACCAGAGCAAAGATCAAGTATGTATTTTCTGTTATCCACCATCCATAGTTACCTCCTTTCCAACTGCAGCTTGAAATGAGCCTAGGCTATGGGAGAGGAGAAACTTCTGAATAAAATTTAGAGTTTCAGTTATTAAAGTAAAATCAACATTTTTATTACTAAAATGACATTTTTCTCCTGTCTAGAAAAAGTTAAGTAGAAACAGATGTGAGTCCCGCCCAGGGTGTCATGTCAGAAATGGAGAAGGGTTCTTGGCAGCGAGTTAGTGTGAGCAGGACAAGGGGAAATAATAAAATGGTGTTTTCTTTATACCCTTTGAAGCGAGTCTGTTTCAGTACAACTGTTATGTCTGCTGAGGCTACATATGGAGACAGGTCTCTAAGGGCATGCAGGCAGGCATGACTGCGTACATGCACATACACACCCCTTTCCACCATTTAGGGTCTACAGTTGCACTCATCTCCTCCAAGAAATCTTTCCCGGTTAGCCCAAATCACACAGCTCTCCTCCTTGGAATTTCTATAATTCCTGTTTTTCAAACTTAACACTTACATAGGTGAACCAACCATACATCTTCATTGATCTTCGCTTGTTCCATTTATGTGTTTTTTCTTCTCATTCTTATAGTAAGCCTCTCACCAGAAACCAGTATATTTTGCTTTGGGGATATGGCTCCTATATCCCTCCATTGTCACTTCATAAAGGCTGCATGATTGATTGGTCAGATGTGTCCAGATTTCATGGTGCCATCAGAGGTTAGTTAAGTATTCAGTTTAGTCTAAAACCTAAAGCTAAATCTTCTGTCTCCTGAAGGAGATGCTGGCTCCCTGGACTCAGCTTTCTATTTTTGGTGGTGGTGGTGGTGGTGGTGGTGATTGCCCAATGAACTCTTGAACAGAGCATGCTAATGAAAGAGTGAATCTTCATGCAGTCTTTCTTTTATTGCCGATGCAGGTGAAAATAGCAGTGAGTGTAGTTTGGTATATGACACAGGTCCTCTTTAGGCCTTGCACGGGGAAGATGCCTTTGATCAACACGCTACTCTATAGTTTGCGTTGCCTCATAGTCACCAGTAGGCTTAAGTTCTTGGTTTATGAATATTCAGCTTTTTGCTAATAAAACTTTCTATGGAACCAGAAGAGTTTCCCAGGCCACTGGAAGTGTATTTTAAGATCAGCCTCTCTCAAAGTTGCTTCAGTTATGGGCAGGGCATACATTTCATCAGACTTCTTTGTTGGCAACCTCTTTCTCACTTTCTCCAGAATGATGAAGGAAATTAGTCTTATGTTTTTAATCCTCCCATCTACCACGGGAGCTGGCGGTGTGTCCGAATACTCAAAAGCTTGAGACTTTATCAGAGCATTTCAGGGCTAAAAGGAGGCTTATAAGTCCATGAAGTCTTGTCTCTGTGAGTGGAATGGATGAATCATATATGTGCACTGAACAAATAAAACTCTACGGTGTCTCTGTAGGTGATACAGGCCTGCCATTCATATCCCAAAGCAATTGAAGTTGTTGTTAACGCCTATGAACACATCAAGTGGAACGTGAAATGGAAAAGAGCCATCCCTGATGATGACTTGGAGGTAAAGCATCCATCCACTTCCTCTGGTTTTTCACTCCCCAGGACTTCCAGAACACAATGGAAGTACAGGAAATTCTAATTTAAAAAAAAAATGGGTTTTGAGAATGCTTTAAGAATTTGAGAATGCCACTCCAATATGAGACAAAGGGTTATAAAATGCAGGTGTGAGAATAGATAAATAAATAGGTATGTAACACTTGGGAGCATCTTGGGAATTTCTCCATCAAGAGGCAAGTTGAACAATTATATAAAGTTGACAGTTTTACTTTCTTCCCCATCAATTTGGATGAATTTAATAACAACAGCAACAACATTTGGTATTGCTCATATAGCATTTTTACCACCAGATTAAACTGTTTTGTATAGATTATATCAGTGACTTTAATAAATTGCTTTGCATAGATTATTTTCATTCACTTTTAAATATCCGGAAGTCTTTAGTAAGCAGGTAACAGAGTATTAAAAACTGTGGGACTTCCCTGGTAGTCCAGTGGTTAAAAGTCCGTCTGCCAATGCGAGAGACGTGGGCTCCATCCCTGGTCTGGGATGGATCCCTGGGATCCTACGTGCTGCAGGACCACTGAGCCTGTGCCCCGCGACTACTGAGCCTAGCTCCAGAGCCCTCAAGCCAAAGCGATTGAACCACGACTAGAGAAAGCCCACATGCCACAAAGAAGACCCAACGTAGCCATCAATGAATAAAGAGGCAGATGGATAAAACTGTGGCAAAAATGTGCATAACATAAGATTTTAAAAAACACTCTGTGATGACTCAAGCAGAAAGCTCTGCAAAGCTGAGTCCTCATGCCACACATGGACTTTGCTGCCTTTGTGAACCAGCTATTTCACTAGCCTTCTTTTCTTGGTTTTAGCCACCACAGCTGTCCCCAACATGGGAGAGGTGCTGGGCAGAGTGCAGAGCTCACTGGGCTTAGAGGCCAATGGTTAGATGCAATGTTATTCTGGAAAGCTGCCATTAGGTACAAAGTAGGGACTAAACACATCACTGTTGATTTCTATTGATGTAAACGGTGAGGCTTTTCTCACTTTAACATGTCTTGCCTTCCTTTCCAGAGACACTGGGATTTTTACCACTCTCTCTTCACTGTGTGCGGTAACTCTCCAAGGACGCTCATGCATTTATCAAGATGCGCCATTCGAAGAACGTTACACAGCAGATGTCACAGAGTAATTCCTTTGCTTTCCCTCCCATTGTCATTGAAAAAGTACTTGCTTTTAGAGCCGGAGGGAATCATTTATTAAGCCTTATGAGGCAGAAGTTCCCAATCTTAGATCTTTAAGTGGACTCGCTGGGTAGACACAGTTTGCATAAATAAAATGGTACTTGGATTGATTATAACACCTCAGGGATGTAAAAACACTTTGCAAACACTGTGTCGTTAATCCTAGGATATCATGGTGAGGGAAAATAAACGAGGTAAAATAAAGGTATTCTCAAAAATAAGAGCATATTCAGAAGGTACTGACGTAATAATAATAATGTGTATAGTGCACTTACTTGGTACCTGCTATAATTGTGTAAAAATTTTCGTATATTATCTCATTTGAGAGGGGACCCAGGTTTTCTTACAACCAATCTCATTTCTCTCCCTTATCAGTAATAAGTTTACATTACCCTTCAGTTGCCAACATGCAAGGCTCTGTGACAGGCCTCTTAATCTTTGTGTCCTCCACCCTCTCCCACTTAGCAGAAATTACTGTTGCTAGTTTTGCCAACCCTTTTCCCCATACCAAGCTCATCAACTTACTTTCAGTGAAGAAAGTGTGAGCATAGTCAAAACAGGGGGATCTTAGAAGCAAGTTAGAAGTGAAAAACAAAGACTTATCCACTTGAAAGTCAAAATATTCATATTAACGCACTCTCACTGAGCCCAAAACCAGAGATACAAAGGTGAATCCGAAGCAAGGACTCCAGCCCTCCAGGACGTCATCCTTTAGCAGAGGATCTAGACATTTAAGCTGGGAACTGCAGGGGCAGGTGTCAGGGGCAGGAGCACAGAGGCAGGTTCATTCTCAGTGCTTGCCTTTCAAAGTCATGCTTCTGATATGAAGTGTGGTTTTCTTTGAAGCTTGATGATAAAGAGTGAAGGGATAGTGTGAAGTAGAGGGGATCTCTGGCTGCTGTGAGTGTGCATGGAAAAGGACTCACTTTCAGTTTCCTGGCACATCTAGATATTTTTATTTTCGTTATCATTTGCTGCATTGTACTGTCCCAGGTTCCTTGGGGAAAATATTGCACACTCTATGGCTCCCATGTATGTCACAAAGAAGTTTTAGAAAATGTGTGTAAGGAAATGTATGAAAGGACTTAGTTTGGCTACTTCAGTCTTTTCATGTAAGAGACTGACATTTCAGAGCATTTTAGCTAGAAGATNAATGTTGCACACTCTATGGCTCCCATGTATGTCACAAAGAAGTTTTAGAAAATGTGTGTAAGGAAATGTATGAAAGGACTTAGTTTGGCTACTTCAGTCTTTTCATGTAAGAGACTGACATTTCAGAGCATTTTAGCTAGAAGATGAGAATTTTGCTGGTGATGGCTGGGTGCAGAAAGCACGTAGAAACACTTTGGAAAATAGTAGAAGTTTGAGAAACTTGGAAAGGCTAGTGTGTTCATCAGGTTTGTTAACGATTTGCAGAAAGAGAAATGTAGATGGCTAACCTTTGGAATTCATGGTTTATGAGGCCACTTTTCACTTCACGTATTTGTTCTTGCTAGTCACTTTTAAATATGCTCAGAGACTTTCAGCATTATGTTTTAGAGCTTACATCAGAAGTAATTAAGCACAAATAAATCTATTTGCCAGTTGTGAGCAGGATTTTTTTCCAGGCCTGGGGTGTATGTACATGTGTATGTTTCTCCATCTTGTTGAAATTTACAGGCTTGAGTTTTAAGTAGAAATGAAGTCAAATATTCCACTAGCCTGCCATCTAGACTATGCTTCGCACCTTGGGATTTGCATCCTCCTGGTGCTATGTAGGAAAAATAATGTAGATGGAATAATCTTTCTAAAGTATCAGTTCTACTCAGATATCTTGGGAGGAATATTTTGTACGAAAATGAGATCTATATTATGGAATAGAATACTGTATATGTGTGAACTAGTCATATAAAACATGATCTTTAAAAAAAAAAACAGTTTACTTGCAGCAAGTGGTGTAGAACGCATTCTAGAATGCCAGGTGGAGCTGTTGCCCACCCCCCCACCCCTGGCTAGTTTCAGGAGTATTCTGGAGAAATATTTGTGATGCTGACTTCAGCAGTAATGCTGAGGCTGAGGACAAAAGGAGAGAGGATGTTTCTTGCATGGGCAAATAACGTTTCTCAGGCTGCCTGCTGTGCTTAGACGTTCTATGTTAATCTAGTGTATGATACAGAACAACTTGTTTTGGATGGTTTATTTGTAGATTTAAAATTGTTTCTCCTCATCTTTGAACCTTCGTTTAGAAGACTTAAATAAAGCTCTTCACTTTCCTTTCATCTTTGTGAGTTATCTGTTGCTAAGACTTTTTCCTAACTGACTTCTCAACAGTTAGACTAAAGAACTTTACATGTTTCACATTTCTTCCACATTGAAGGAAAAAAAGAGAATGAGAAGATATGCCTGTAAATAAATAATATTTTCAAAAGAAAGTAAAGGGTGAACACAAAAAACAGGCGATTGCTTTGAGAACAAAAAAAGGGTTTTAACGATAATAAAGAAGTTGTGCTGAATCATAGCCTTCTGTCTGCCACCCTCTGTCCTCTTGGGTTTCTAATTTCTTTTCATTTTCCTCATTCAAGCAGCCATGAGCAGGAGCAACAGAGGAAATTATATCCTCATGATAGCTTTGTTAACTTGCTGTAAATAGTCACTCGGTGAGGAAGAAGATAGATACTCAATAGTCGCACGTGAAAAAGAATCTTTGAGATGAGGGAAAGACCACCCTTTCTGTTTTCTCCCTTCTTAGGAGCTAGACACATAGGTTCTGTTTTTAACTCACCTGGCGTTACCCTGTCACTTTGTCCTTCCATCCCGAACCCAGTGGTTTCCAATAAAAAATACGGCAGTCAAAAGCCAACTGTAAGGATGAAAAAAGTAACAAACTGTTTGCAGTGGCGTATCAATGCTGGAGAGAAAAACAGTTGAGCCTTACATTTTTTTTACTCAGCTGATTGTTTTGAACTACACACTTTCAAAACTTTTTAGAAAAATCCAATGATCTATTTTTTTGAGATGCAGACACCAGATCTAGTAAATGGAAGGAATTCATTGTCATTTTCTCTGGGGTATGAACAGAGCCACTACAATGAAGTGTTAGAAGTTTTGGCTCTGGTGCCTGTCTAAGTTTTCATCCTGACTCTCAACCTAATTTGACCTGTTATCCGGGGGAAATGACATGCTTGCTCCATGCCTCAGTTTCCTCATTTGAAAAGATGCAAATGCAAAATTTTATATGATCACTTTGAAGTACAGGGAAGGAAAAGTTTCACTTGACCCTCTTAGGGTCCCTGACTGGGTCTGAAAATTAAACTGACAAAGACGGACTAACAGGAGGAAAGCCCATACATTTACTTAATATGTTTCACATGACATGGAAGCCTTTGTGAGGAAATGAAGACCCTGAAGAAACAACGTTGACTGTTTTCATGCTAGGTTTGATGCTAAGTGGGTAGTTGTGTAGACATATGATAGATTAGGGGATATGAGGCCAGTGTGGTAAACTAGGGGAAGCCTGGGAGTCCTAACTGTTCATTAGCTTTCTTCTTTTTTAATTAATTTTTTCTTTACTATTTTGTGTTAGTTTCTGCTGGACAGCAAAGTGAGTCAGCTGTACGTGTACACGTGCCCCCTCCCATTTGGACTTGTTCCCCATTCAGGTCACTACAGTGCGTTAAGCAGAGCTCTCTGAGCTGTGCAACAGGTTCTCCGTGAAGGTGAAGGCGCTCAGTCGTGTCTGACTCTTTGCGACCCCGTGAACTGTAACCTACTAGGCTTCTCCGTCCATGGGATTCTCCAGGCAAGAATACTGGAGTGGATTGCCATTTCCTTCTCCAGGGGATCTTCCTGACCCAGGGATCGAACCCGGGTCTCCCACATTGGAGGCAGACGCTTTAACCTCTGAGCCACCAGGGAAGCTCTTTTATAGATAGCATCGGTAGTATATATGTGTCAATCCCAATCCCCCAATTTCTCCCACCACCGCTTTTCCCCCTTGGTATCCATGTATTTGTTCTCTACATCTGTGTGTCTCTTTTTGCTTTACAAATAAGATCATCTGTTCCATTTTTCTATAAACGTTAATGTACGATATCTGGTTTTGTCTTTCTGACTTACTTCCCTCTGTATGGCGGTCTCTAGGTCCATCCACGTCTCTGCAAACGACCCACTTTCATTCCCCGTTTATGGCTGAGCAGTATTGCATCGTTACAAGTCTTCTTGATGTCCCTTTGTCTTAGAAGATAGGGGTGCTCCTTTCCTTCAGATTTAGGGAGAACACCTCCTGAAGGAGGGTTTTATGACCTATTTCAGGGAGGAAGGGGCAGGGATGGTCAGCGTGATCTGCCTGTTTTTGCCGTTTCCTTGAACTCATTCAGTTTAAAACAGTCACTATGCCAAGGTGCCACATATGGGAATGGTGTGTCTAACCCATCAGAGGGTTAAATCTTTAGTCACTTAAAGAACACAGAGCGGGGTATGACATTCAGTGAGGACCTTAATATTATTGTTGTCCTTGTTACTGCCATATTCATTGTTATTTCGGGAGAGCTACCTACCACTGAGTAACATTTTCATCGCGCGAAGCTGCAGCTGAAGGTGACATGTGCTGATTTCTGTTCGCTTTTGGAACTACTTGTTGAGCTTCTCCTCTGTACCAGGCACTTTGCTGGCAGCTGGGAATCAACGGAAAAGCATATAAACCAGGTCCCTGACCTCCTTGGAGTTTTTTGAGTTGGGCGCCAGAGATGGAAATGACACTGATGTGGAGGATTAGCAAACAGGCAAACTGATTAATTTGTGAAATTTTGCCCTTTTTTAAAGTGGGTTTATCAAGGATGCAATGACTCCTTTTTACCATTTCCTGAAGGCTGCGGAATCACTTTATCATGTGGATAAAAAGTGTCAATCAGCTGTTTCCATCTTCACTGAGGGAAGAGGAGGAAGTTATCTTGGTAACAGAAGGAGTATAGACTGGCAATTCAGGTTCCCAGCAGTGAGGGTTACTGCACATCAGAGTGAATGCACAGGAAGGGTTGGAGGATTTAATTTAATTATTCTTTCACTTTCAAGGGTTTATTCAGTACTAATACATGTATGGTGCAAAATATGGACAGAAGAAGGGAGTGTTGATACCAAATGTCTGCAAGGTTCACTTTCAGTAGCTCAAAGGTTTTTTTTGTTTTTGTTTTTTTTTTTGGTCTATTTGTTTGTGTTTTTACTAAGTAGTAAGAATAAAAGGTATACAGTGGGTTTTTTTTTTTTTTTAAGTTAGATGCTATCTCACGGAGCTGTTTTTCTGTCAACCTGCCAAAAAATGGTTGATTAGAAATGATTTTCCAAACCTGTATTTCAGTGGCAAATTGCCTTCCTCCTATATTTGGGCTTCCCTGGTGGCTCAGAGGGTAAAGCGTCTGTCCACAATGCGGGAAACCCAGATTTGATTCCTGGGTGGGGAAGATCTCCTGGAGAAGGACATGGCAACCCCACTCCAGTATTCCTACCTGGAGAATCCCATGAACGGAGGAGCTTGGTGGGCTATGTATATAGTCCAGGGGGTCACAGAGAGTCAGACACGACTGAGCGACTTCACTTTATGTTTGGTTACACTTGTCACCAATGAGAAGCAGTATGTGAAATATGAAAAAACAGCCTCCAAGAAGCAGTTGATTATTTTCTTTCTTTTTTAATTTTAGCAACACTAAGTTGATTAGGTGTGCTGAAATTTCTTATTTAGTAATAGGTTTTCTCAGATAGAGGTATGCCTCAATGATATTGTATAACAACTATGCAAATATATGCTAATCCAGCCAAGGAAATAACATAATGATGCTACCTTGTGCTTCTTAAAGACACCAGTGGATTCGCTCTTAGTGCTTAATCAAGTGCAGAAGATTTGACAAAGCAGAGCTGCCATCATGCGGCGTTTTGGGCGGCTTTGAAGTAGAAGTTAGGTACCAGAGGTCTTCCCAAGCTCCAAGTGCCTAGTCATTGCCCAGAGTCACAAGGGAAGATGTTTACTCACTGCCCCATATCAGATTTCAGGGAATCTGGAAGTCTCTGATTGAGAAGAGGTGGAAATTAATGGAGATTATAATCAATTTAATTTAGGAAGCAAGACAAACTCAGCTGCCTTTCAGAGCATAAATTCTCTCTTTGGCCTGCTCAGGGTCTGGCAAGATGACTTTAATGGGCTGCATCAGCCAGTCTCCTCTCCCCTGTCTTCTTGGTGGTTTCACTCAATGGGAAAACCATCAGGAGACTGAAGACCAGGAGGAGATGGAGATAGGGACACCTCCTGGCTCCTTCCCTGCTGGGCCTTCTCTTAATGGATGAATTCCTTCCTCAAGGTCACAGTTCCTATGATGAGTCCTTCTCCTAAGCTACTATTCTCCTTGATGAAATTCTCTTCAGTCACCCTTGAGTGTGAGTTCATTTCTTGTGGGGATTTTGGCAAATGCATAAACCATGCATAAGACCGTGATAAGTCAGTGAGATCTCAGGTGGTGGGCCAGGCGATAAGTGCTGTCAGTGTTGAGGGAAGAGAGGGGTCACTGGGGACCAGTGGTCAGGCCAGTGGTCTTGAGCTGTGACCTGAAGAAAGGGAGGGTTGGGTAATAATTTGAGTAAGAATAGGGCAGTGGAAGGGGTGGAGCTTAAGGTGAGTAGCCTCAGTGAAGGGGTAGAACTGTAACATACAGTGAGCATTTACTATCAGTTAGACAAGCTTGGTGCAAGTAAAAGATAAACATTTGTTGTAGAGAGTGGAGAATGAGGTTGCCAGGGCTGGGTGGGATCAAGTCATGAGATATCTTTAACCATGTGGAAGCACAGTGGGAAATCAATGGAATATTATTATTATCATAATTATTCTTTTCCACCCCTATAGCTTTAACAGTAATAATAATTATGATACAACTACATAACATATATTTTATGATTTTCAGAGCATCTTCATGATGCTTAATAAATATAACTGCCTTTACCATTATCTTCAACTCTTCTTCCATGCCAAAAAAATTTATAATTCTGAANATTATTATTATCATAATTATTCTTTTCCACCCCTATAGCTTTAACAGTAATAATAATTATGATACAACTACATAACATATATTTTATGATTTTCAGAGCATCTTCATGATGCTTAATAAATATAACTGCCTTTACCATTACCTTCAACTCTTCTTCCATGCCCCCAAAATTTACAATTCTGAAGATTTAGATGTGAAAAAAAATATAAAGCACGAGATTAATAAACTCTTTTTTTCCCATGTAAAACACTCCAATCAAATGGAATACTTTACTGGAGCAGAAAGGAATGATAGCCTTGCATTTTTTTAAATATCAAAATGCTAAATAATTTTTTTAATTGGGAAACCTTTTTTAAAAAAGGAACCCTTTCTTCCAGTGCAAAAGAGGATAAAGGAATAGACACAAAATTTGGAGTCTGAGCACTGCTTATAATTCTTGCCACAGCAGTTTTCAACTGATAAGTTGTTTACAGGAGCACTGACATAATTACAGCCCTTCAGGAACCCCAGAACTCCCAGTACTGCTGAAGTCAAAGGAACAAGAAAAGGCCTCTTCTTAAGGTAATCCATCAGGGAGAGCTCAGGTAGCACTGAATTGTTTCTAAGTAACTTTGGCTGATTCTACGACAAAGATACGTACAAAGAAACTGCAAAGCTTTGTTCCCATGCATTAGCAAAACAGGATGACATGGGAGGAAAAATCTGAATTTTGGAATCCAGTAGTTGAGTTTTAATCTTGACTGTGCTACTTAATATCTGTGTGAACTTGGGCTAGTTTCTTATCCCATGGGTCAATTTCTTTATTTGATTAACTAGTGATTAACTACCTGATTTGGGAACTAAATGAAATGATACATGTAAAGCATCTTAAGTGTCTGGTGTTCAGTTGAACACCAGATCAATCAATGTTCAGATGGTGCATGAGTCTACTGGGTGGGAGGCATTATGTAGAATATACCTGAGAACATCTAGAGCTTCTAAGACATGCGTGGTGGACCGTGGGCTTTTTTTTTTTTTTTTGCATTTTAACTGCAACGATTTTTTTCTTGTGGTACCGAGTCTCTGAAGCAAACTGTTCCAAGCCAACTTCATTAATGGTTCTCTGCTCTTGGCAGTTTGACCTGAAAGAGGCAGTGTAGGAGAGTGTTCTCCCTACTGTGAATCAGAGCTTTGGAACTCCCATCAGGTCTCAATTCTAAAAATAAACTCAAGATGACTTGAAGACTTACAGATGAGATATGACATCATAAAAATCCTAGAAGAGAACATTAGGCAAAACATTATCTGACATAAATTGCAGCAATGTTTTCTTAGATCAGTCTCACAAAGTGAAAGAAATACAAGCAAAAATAAGCAAATGGGACCTAATCAAACATGAGCTTTTGCACAGGAAAGGAAAATATAAATAAAACAAAAAGACAACCTATGAACTGGGAGAAAATATTTACAAATGATGCAACCTACAAGGGCTTAGTTTCCAAAATGTACAGATAGTGTAAACAGCTCTCTCTCTCTCTCTTTCTCTCTCTCTCTATATATATATGTACATATTTTTATTTTTTCAAAACACCTAATCAAAAAATGAGAAAAAGACCTAAATAGACATTTCTCCAAGGAAGATATACAGATGACCAACAGGCACATAAAAAGATGCTCAACACCACTAATTATTAAATGCAAATAAAAACTATGATGAGGTATCACTTCACACCAGTCAGAATAGCCATCATCAAAAAGTCTACAAATAACAAGTGCTGGAGAGGGTGTGTAGAGAAGGGAAACTTCCTATACTGTTGGTTGGAATGTAAACTGATGCAGTCACTATGGAGAACAGTATGGATGTTTCTTAAAAAAAGAAAGATAGAGTTATCATATGATCTAGCAATCCCGCTCCTAAACACATATCCAGAGAAAACTCTTATTTCAGAAAGATACATGCAACCCCAGTGTTCACAGCAGCATGGTAAACAATAGCCAGGACATGGAAGCAGCCTGTGTGTTCATCAACAGATGAATGGATAAAGATGATGTGGTATACATACCCAGTGGAATATTACTCAGCCATAAAGAGCATGAAACAAGGCCATTTTCAGCAACAATGGATGGACCTAGAAATTACCATTACTAAGTGAAGTCAGTCAGACAGAAAAAGACAAATATTATATGATACCACTTATATGTGGAATCTTAAAAAAAAATGTTACAAATGAACATATTTACAAAATAGAAATAGACTTACAGATGTAGAAAACAAGCTTATTGCCAAAGTGGAAGGAGGGGGAGGGATAAAGTAGGAGTTTGGAATTAGCAGACACACATATAGAACATATAAACAACAAAGTCCTACGGTATAGCCCAGGAAACTACCTTCAATACCTTGTAATAAACTGTAATGGAAAAAAAAAATCTGAAAACTGAATCACTTTGTTGTGCACCAGAAACTAACACAACACTGTAAATCCACTATACTTCAATTTAAAAAGTTAAAAAAAGCATCTCTGAAGAAAACCAAACTGGGAAGCTCAAAGAAGACAAAAAGATCCACAGCAAGTTCCATTAATCTCCTGGTTATGGTTTCAAAGAAACCTGCTCTGCCCCTTGATCTGGGAATAAGGAAGAGGTCTTAAAACCACAGTTTTCTATCCTGTTTTACGTAATCCGGAGGAAAAATAAAATTGCAGTGGGGCAGTTGAGTTTCTCTCCGTGTGGCATGGAAATGGACAATTTCATTAGTAATTCCATTCATCTGATTTCTATTTTCTGTCCTCCTTCCCTCTTGCCCTCTCCCTCTCCTTTTCCCTTCCCTTTTTGTCTCTCATCCTCATTTTTTAGTGTCCCTGTTGCCTCTGCTTGGCCAGGATTTCTGTCTGGGCTATGCAGAGGCAATGCAGGTGAATTCCTAGTGACTGTCAGTCATTGATGAGACCAGTATCTCCTGCAACTTTGCTTCGGGATGCATGAGGTGACACATAAGTCATGCATAAACTGGGACATTTTATGCTTCTTTCTCCCTGTCTAATTCTTTGATTCCTTGTTCCCAGTCTGAAAGCCACAATTATGGAGGAATTTGTTTTCTTCTTAGCAATAGATTACAGGTTAGAGATAAGGGTCAAGCTTGAAGAAAAAACTACCAAAGAGGTAATGAGAAAAGTTTCCGAGATGAGACCTGCATGATTCAGGTCTGTCTGCCTTGTCACTCAGTCTTGGTTCTTAGCATCCCACATACTCCTGTGTGTGTGCTTGCTATGTTGCTTCAGCCGTGTCTGACTCTTTGCAACCCTATGGACCATAGCCCGCCAGACTCTGTCCATGGGATTCTCCAGGCAAGAATACTGGACTGGGTTTCCATGCCCTCCTCCAGGAGATCTTCCCAACCTCTAATGTCCCCTGCATTGGCAGGCAAGTTCTGCCAATCTCTTATGTCTCCTGCATTGGCAGGAGATCAGACCCGCATCTCAGGTCTCCTGCATTGGCAGGCAAGTTCTTTACCACTCGCACCACCCAGGAAACCCACATGTTGCTGCACCGTCAGACAACTCTTCACTGAAGTTGAGATATTTCCTTTCATAGACAGCAGAAGAGTTGCTTCCCAAGATCATCTAGCAGCTAGCTGGCCACATGGATGAACAAAGCAANACTCCGTCCATGGGATTTTCCAGGCAAGAGTACTGGGGTGGGGTGCCATTGCCTTCCCCGCCCTGGTGGCTTAGTGGTAAAGAATCCACGTGCCAATGCAGGATGCCCATGTTCGATCCCTGGGTCAGGAAGATCCTGTGGAAAAGGATATGGCAACCCACTCCAGTATTCTTGCCTGGGAAATCCCACGGATAGAGGAGCCTGGCAGGCTACAGTCCATGGGGTCCAAAGAGTCAGGCATGATTTAACGAGTACACAACAACAACAAAGCGACTTGTAGACCCCACGCATGTTAGAAACATTTAGATACACACACATGTCTAGCAAACAGGTGAGTAGAATGCATGGATGCATCTATTCAAGAATACGCCATCAGTATGTGTTGCAGTGCACAGGAGGAAATCTGCCATTTCTAAACATAGGACACATCTAAATAAATCTATAGGTCCTCTCCCAATGGGTTGATATTTGAGATGGTCTTCAATAGTCCTTACATTTTCTTTTCTGCTTTGGGACAGGGCTAACTAACTCACTGAACATGTTCTGCCTCTCTCTATATATAGTTTACCTTTCTTATTTAGATATTCAGTTCAGTTCAGTTGCTCAGTCGTGTCCGACTCTTTGTGACCCCATGGACTGCAGTGCGCCAGGCTTCCCTGTCCATCACCATCTCCTGGAGTTTATTCAAACTCATGTCCATTGTGTTGGTGACGCCATCCAACCGTCTCATCCTCTGTTGTCTCCTTCTCCTCCCACCTTCAATCTTTCCCATCATCAGGGTCTTTTCAAATGAATCAGTTCTTTGCATCAGGTGGCCAAAGTATTGGAGTTTCAGTTTCAGCATCAGTCTTCCCAATGAATATTCAGGACTGATATCCTTTAGGATGGACTGGTTGGATCTCCTTGCAGTCCAAGGGACTCTCAAGAGTCTTCTCCAACATCACAGTTCAAAAGCATCAATTCTTCGTTGCTCAGCTTTCTTTATAGTCCAACTCTCACAGCCATACATGACTACTGGAAAAACCAAAGTTTTGACTAGTTTTCTGAATGTTGAGTTTTAAACCAACTTTTTCACTCTACCTGGTGCTTAAACCTCTCTTGAGATGGCAGAAGGGTGGCATGTCCCTTTTCCCATCTGTGGCAGGCAGTTCTAACCACTTGAGATACTCACTCCTGTTGAACACAGACTCAGCCACCAAATCCTCCTCAACACACTGTGTAGACTGCCACCGCCAGTGCTTGCAGTCGACAGGCAAGATTAAACCATCATCTCTGGGTTCTATTTTCAAGATTCTCACAGGCTCACGGTCATATATTATGTAAATAAAAAGCCGGAAGAGATAGAAAGAAGGTGATAATTACTGGCACAGATTTTTTGTTTTCATTTTTTGTTTGTTTTCTGTGTGTGTGTGTGTGTGTGTGTGTGTATGTGTATAACTATAGGATTTTGTTCAAGTGTTTGTTAAGCTGGTCCCTGTAGCAGGTGCTGGGGATTCAGAGGTAAATAATAATAGTTAAAGTTCCAGACCTCATGGGGTCATTTTAAGAAATACTAGTGCCCACTCCCCACCAACTCTTTAAAAAATCTTAATAAGCTAATTAGGTTAATTATACATATGAGTGACGTTAAGGGCCTCACTCATCATATCTGTATTATCAGTCTGCCTACTGTCTCCCCAACTAGGCTATAACCTTCTTAAAGGAAAAAACTTCTGTTTTCCAAAAGATCAAAGTAAAATTTACATACACCAATATGCACAACCTTTGTATAATTGGATGAATTTTTATAAACATATATATAGCTGTGTAATCAATAATAAAGATAAAAAACACATATTACCCCAGAATGTTCCTTTCTGCCTCTTTCTAATAAATCCTCACATCCCATAGGCAACATCATGTTATTTCTATTACCAGATGTTAGATTTACCTGTTCTTGAAATTCACAGAAATAGAATTATATGGTATGTACTCCTTGATGTCTAACTTCTTTCTCTCAACAAAGTATTTTGGAGATTCATCCAGATTTTTCCACATGTCAGTAGTTTGTACCTCTTTATTGCTTAGTAGTAATTCCATTGTATGAAAATACCACAATATGTTGGGCTTCCCAGGTGGCACTAGAGGTAAAGACCCCGCCTGCCAATGCAGGAGACAGAGGAGACCCGGATTCAACCCCTGGGTCGGGAAGATCCCCTGGAGGCGGGCATGGCAACCCACTCTAGTGTTCTTGCCTGGAGAATCCCATGGATAGAGGAGCCTGGCGGGCTACAGTCTATGGGGTCGCACAGAGTCAGACACAACTGAAGTGACTTAAGACACACACACACACACACACACACTCCACAATATGTTTATCCATTCTCTTGTTGACAGAGATTTGGGTTATTTCCAGTCTGAGGTAATAATGGATGATGGTTAATTTTATGTGTCAACTTGGTTCAACTGTGATACCCAGATGTTTGGTCAAACAGCAATCTAGATGCAACTGTGAAGGTATTTTTTCAGAAGTGATCAACAGGCCTTGAGTGTACTCATACTCATTATACTCCATATTATGAAGGCAGATTATCCTCCATAATATTGGTGGGCCTCATACAGTCAGGTAAAGACCTTGTAAGAAAAAGACTGAGGTCCTCAGAGAAAGGATTTCTGCTTCCAGACTGCCTTCAGATTCAGAATTAAAGCATTAACTCTTATATAGGTCTCCAGCTTGCCCTGAAGATTTCAGATGAGAGTTCCTACAATCACATAAGCCAGTTCTTTCAAACAAATAAATCTTTCTCTCTCTGAATACATATACACAGCCTAGTGGTTTTGTGTCTCTGGGGAACCTTGGCCAACACAATGGACAAACTTGCTATAAACATTCTTGCTGAAGTCTTTTTGTGGACATGTTTCCATTTCCCTTGGGTAAATATCTAGGAGTGGAATCGAAAGGCCAGTCAGTGGGCATATATTTAACCTCATAAGAAAGTGCCAAACGGTTTGCCACAGTTATGGACATTTTTTCCCTCCCATCAGCAACCGCATGAGAGTTCTAGTTGCTGCACATTCCTATCAACATTTAGTGGTGTCAGCCTTTTTAATTTTAGCTGTTTCAATGGGTGTGCACAGATATGTATTTGTAGTTTTTAATTTGCCTTTCTCTGAGAGCTAATCATGTTAAACAGCTTCTCTTGTGCCTACTGGGTGTTTGTTTACCTTCTTTGGTGGGCTACCTGTTCAAATATTTTGTGATTTGTTCCTTTTGAGCCTCAGCCAGTAGCATTCAATAGGAGGTACACGACTATCGAATGAATGAATGGAAGAATATTATATCCTCTATTATCAGTGCTTATTCTGAAATGATTATTAAATCTTTGTTCAGTTATTTATAATGCTTCTAAAGTGCTTCAGTACTGCCTGACACATAGGCAGCAGTCAACACTTGTCAGCTACTAATACCATCCCTATTTTTTGTGAGGAATTGGAGATCAGAAAGATTATGTGACTTAACCTGGTTTACCTGGTTACTAACTGTCAAAACCACTGCTCAACTTTCGGCTCTGTAATTTCACTTTTTTATTTTTTGTTATTAATAGCTTGACCATTTAAACATAGGATTCACCATTAAATGTGTTACCTCATTTTTCTCTTGACTGTTACTTATGGCACATCTATTATTGCAAATACAAAGGTGCTAATCATTTTACTTGTATTTAACTCATTTAAACACAATGATTTTGGGCTCCAAAATCCCTGCAGATGGTGAGTGCAGTCATGAAATTAAAAGACGCTTGCTCCTTGGAAGAAAAGCTATGACCAACCTAGACAGCATATTAAAAAGGAGAGACATTACTTTGCCAACAAACGTCCATCTAGTCAAAGCGATGGTTTTTCCAATAGTCATGTATAGATGTGAGAGTTGGACTATAAAGAAAGCTGTGCACTGAAGAATTGATGCTTTTGAGCTGTGGTGTTGGAGAAGACTCTTGAGAGTCCCTTGGACAGCAAGGAGATCCAACCAGTTCATCCTAAAGGAAATTACTCCTGAATATTCATTGGAAGGACTGATGCTGAAGCTGAAACTTTGGCCACCTGATACGAAGAACTGACTCATTTGAAAAGACCCTGATGCTGGGAAAGATCGAGGGCAGGAGGAGAAGGGGACGACAGAGGATAGTTGAATGGCATCCTTGACTCAATGGACATGAGTTTGTGCAAACTCCAGGAGGTGATGGACAGAGAAACCTGGCATGCTGCAGTCCATGGGCTCTCAAAGCATCAGACACAACTGAGCGACTGAACTGATACTGAACTCATTTAATTCTCACTACAATCCTACAATCCTGTGATGAAAGTACTGTTATATTTATTTTAGACAACGAAACTGTAGCACAGAGATGTTATGCAATTACCCAAGATAACATAGCTAATTAAGAGGTACAGGCAGGATTCAGCCTTGGTCGGTCCCACACCGGTACCCAGATGTTTTGTTTTGCTTCTAAACCATAATATTCTACTGTTTCTTTTCACAAGAATAATTTTGGACAAGTTGAATTTGAGAGGTTAGTGAAACAGCAGGATAGAGAAGTTCAACAGAGTTATGACACTTAGGAGAAAGTTATTGATGGGGACAGGGGGACCAGAGAGGAGAGTATGGTAAGACTGTCCCTGTGTGTTCAGTAAACTACAGTGCAAGGCCATTCTAGGAAAGGTGTGTTAGGAGTGGTTAGAGAAAGTGCTGAATATATTCAAAGATGGCTAACAATTTGATTCCAGAAAGTTCTATCATGGCCCTCATTTTTTATGGACCTGCCTTATCTATAAAGAGAGGCCTATAATGATGAAGTTTTATAATCCGGATTACTTTGTCCCTAAGATACTCCACAATATTTTGGCTGCTGTTTGCTGTTAGAGTCTGAGACATGTGGACCTGGGTTACCTGCCCACATGGCCCAGGAGCTCAAAGCCATTCTGATCACCCCTTTTCTTTTTACTGGAAACCTTAAACACCCCCTCAAGTGTCTGTTAAGTCAGGCTGACTTACTTCTCCTTCTGCTCAGATTTCACTCCCCTGAAAAGGCCATCTGAGGAGCAAGGAGTGAGTCAGTCCCTTCAAGCTGGCAGTGCCCAGGGCTGGAGCTTAATTAGCCTTATCTTAGCTCCCACAGGGTAAGTAACCATGCCAAGCCAGAAGATCTAACCCTGAAAAAACAGGTGCACATATGTAAAGGAGGCCTTTGTGACCTTAATGGGAGGTTAGCTGAAAGTCAGTCTATATTTGCTCCTGGCAACAGAATATTTATTGGACCATGGGCTACAAGGCACATTTAGTTTCCCTAAAAATTAATCTCTGCACTGAATATTTGGGCATGTCCGAAACATCAGGAGTTGCATAGCAGGTCTGAGCCGAAGTCTTCCTCTTAACAGTCCAGAGAGGCAGTGGTTGACAAGGAGTGACTAAGCCAGGCTGTGCCTACTGGGCTGCACACACAAACATGTTTGTGAAGCCCTGTATACACTCAGCAGGAACACACTGTTCTTTCTGGGTGGTTGCCCGGCACTTATGAGAGAGTTAGCTCAATGCCAAGAATAGACACCAAGGCCTCTCTCCCGCCCCAGAAGGGGACCCTGTGTGGTGCTGGGTGGCCACCATCCACTCCCTGCTCCTCAAGCCTTCCAGACCTAGCCTGCAGACTGTTTCCCTGCACTTCTCAACCCCTTGGGTAGTTTTAAAATAATTACTGGAGACTTAGCAGCAGCAGCAGAGACTAGTACACATCTCTGGGCCACTGTAGTCGTGCTATTCAAAGCCAAATGCAAATATATTCCTTGTTCTTTCATTTGTTTTGCTTCTCTTAGCCTCAGGCTGTGAACTTTAGAGGCAGCATCAGAGGAGAAAAACCACCAGTCTTTTCCATTTCATAAAAGGTACAGATTGCGCTCCCACACTAGCCCTCTGCTGTAGTTCTGGCAAGGAATACAAAGGTTACTTGAAACGCAACCAGTGCAGGCAAAGTGTTGAAAAAACATTTATCTTCTCTCAGAGGTACTCCTCCCCAGAGTCTTCCTAAATCCTCCATTTGGTTCAGCTCTATAGTCAAATATTTAAAAAATTTTTCCTCTATGAAATGCCTATAAGAGGCAAGTGTCCATTTTAAAATAAATATTTTAAGGTGAGTTTTCAATATATTGCCTATATTTGTATAGGGTATAGCTTCTTGTTTAAAATCTGCTTGCAGAGTTCTCTNCCATTTGGTTCAGCTCTATAGTCAAATATTTAAAAAATTTTTCCTCTATGAAATGCCTATAAGAGGCAAGTGTCCATTTTAAAATAAATATTTTAAGGTGAGTTTTCAATATATTGCCTATATTTGTATAGGGTATAGCTTCTTGTTTAAAATCTGCTTGCAGAGTTCTCTAAGTTTCAAAAATTCAACTGATTTTTGGTCTATGGAATTCTGATTAACCAAGATAAAACTGCATGACATCAACTACCTGAAATTTTGGCATTTACCCAATCCATGCACCCACCCCCGCTCCCACCCATCCACTCATTCACTCATACTATACTTTTTGAGTTTGAAGATCCTAATAAGTAACTCATCAGCCTTTCTAGCACTAACGTTGAGAACCTACAATAATTAAGAGATGATAAATGTCACACAGATCCTCATTGTTTATTAAGCAACTTAAAATAGAAAAGCTCAGGAGAGAATGATCTGTGTGAGAGTTAAAGATCCTAAGATCCTAATAAGTAACTCATCAGCCTTTCTAGCACTAACGTTGAGAACCTACAATAATTAAGAGATGATAAATGTCACACAGATCCTCATTGTTTATTAAGCAACTTAAAATAGAAAAGCTCAGGAGAGAATGATCTGTGTGAGAGTTAAAGATCCTGCCATGGAGTGATTTCACCAACCATATGCAACTGCAAAATATAGAAAGCCAAGCCCAGGCAGGATAAGTTCATTCTGTATCCGTCCATGGGATTTTCCAGGCAAGAGTACTGGGGTGGGGTGCCATTGCCTTCCCCGCCCTGGTGGCTTAGTGGTAAAGAATCCACGTGCCAATGCAGGATGCCCATGTTCGATCCCTGGGTCAGGAAGATCCTGTGGAAAAGGATATGGCAACCCACTCCAGTATTCTTGCCTGGGAAATCCCACGGATAGAGGAGCCTGGCAGGCTACAGTCCATGGGGTCCAAAGAGTCAGGCATGATTTAACGAGTACACAACAACAACAAAGCGACTTGTAGACCCCACGCATGTTAGAAACATTTAGATACACACACATGTCTAGCAAACAGGTGAGTAGAATGCATGGATGCATCTATTCAAGAATATGCCATCAGTATGTGTTGCAGTGCACAGGAGGAAATCTGCCATTTCTAAACATAGGACACATCTAAATAAATCTATAGGTCCTCTCCCAATGGGTTGATATTTGAGATGGTCTTCAATAGTCCTTACATTTTCTTTTCTGCTTTGGGACAGGGCTAACTAACTCACTGAACATGTTCTGCCTCTCTCTATATATAGTTTACCTTTCTTATTTAGATATTCAGTTCAGTTCAGTTGCTCAGTCGTGTCCGACTCTTTGTGACCCCATGGACTGCAGTGCGCCAGGCTTCCCTGTCCATCACCATCTCCTGGAGTTTATTCAAACTCATGTCCATTGTGTTGGTGACGCCATCCAACCGTCTCATCCTCTGTTGTCTCCTTCTCCTCCCACCTTCAATCTTTCCCATCATCAGGGTCTTTTCAAATGAATCAGTTCTTTGCATCAGGTGGCCAAAGTATTGGAGTTTCAGTTTCAGCATCAGTCTTCCCAATGAATATTCAGGACTGATATCCTTTAGGATGGACTGGTTGGATCTCCTTGCAGTCCAAGGGACTCTCAAGAGTCTTCTCCAACATCACAGTTCAAAAGCATCAATTCTTCGTTGCTCAGCTTTCTTTATAGTCCAACTCTCACAGCCATACATGACTACTGGAAAAACCAAAGTTTTGACTAGTTTTCTGAATGTTGAGTTTTAAACCAACTTTTTCACTCTACCTGGTGCTTAAACCTCTCTTGAGATGGCAGAAGGGTGGCATGTCCCTTTTCCCATCTGTGGCAGGCAGTTCTAACCACTTGAGATACTCACTCCTGTTGAACACAGACTCAGCCACCGAATCCTCCTCAACACCTGTCTCTTATACACATCTAGATGTGTATAAGAGACAGGTCTAATTCTTTGATTCCTTGTTCCCAGTCTGAAAGCCACAATTATGGAGGAATTTGTTTTCTTCTTAGCAATAGATTACAGGTTAGAGATAAGGGTCAAGCTTGAAGAAAAAACTACCAAAGAGGTAATGAGAAAAGTTTCCGAGATGAGACCTGCATGATTCAGGTCTGTCTGCCTTGTCACTCAGTCTTGGTTCTTAGCATCCCACATACTCCTGTGTGTGTGCTTGCTATGTTGCTTCAGCCGTGTCTGACTCTTTGCAACCCTATGGACCATAGCCCGCCAGACTCTGTCCATGGGATTCTCCAGGCAAGAATACTGGACTGGGTTTCCATGCCCTCCTCCAGGAGATCTTCCCAACCTCTAATGTCCCCTGCATTGGCAGGCAAGTTCTGCCAATCTCTTATGTCTCCTGCATTGGCAGGAGATCAGACCCGCATCTCAGGTCTCCTGCATTGGCAGGCAAGTTCTTTACCACTCGCACCACCCAGGAAACCCACATGTTGCTGCACCGTCAGACAACTCTTCACTGAAGTCGAGATATTTCCTTTCATAGACAGCAGAAGAGTTGCTTCCCAAGATCATCTAGCAGCTAGCTGGCCACATGGATGAACAAAGCAACTTAGCCACACTGGATTAGAATTCCTCTCTGCCGCTCACTCCCTCTGAGACAGTTTCTCTCTTTGCAACTAGAGGCAGTAATCGCCTCATTGTAGAGCTGATGGGAACGTAAATAAAAATGAGCATGTTTAATACAATGCCAGGCACATTGTTAACATTTACGAAGTGGTGATTATTATTATTATAGTCCTATCCTGCTTGTCTTTTCCAGCTGAACTCTGCAAGTTTATAAATGACTTGTGGGACTTCCCTGGTGGCTTGCTGTTGCTACTAAGTCACTTCAGTCGTGTCCGACTCTGTGTGACCCCATAGACGGCAGCCCACCAGGCTCCCCCATCCCTGGGATTCTCCAGGCAAGAATACTGGAGTGGGTTGCCATTTCCTTCAATGCATAAAAGAGAAAAGTGAAAGTGAAGTCGCTCAGTCTGTCCGACTGTTAGCGACCCCATGGACTGCAGCCCACCAGGCTACTCCGTCCATGGGATTTTCCAGGCAAGAGTACTGGGGTGGGGTGCCATTGCCTTCCCCGNTTTAAAAAAAAAAAGAACCAATGCAATGTACTTCTGGCTAAATTTAAGTAGTGACACTTACTACAAACAATTATTCAATTTTATTTAAAGAATATCATGTAACATATTAGATCCTTTGATCATATGAATGAGACAGCAACATTTTAGTTCTGGTGTTTTTTATGTGGAATGAAAGTGCGAAAGAGTGCTTAAAGAAGTGTGTGTGTGTGTGTGTGTGTCTGCGTGCATGCACACGTGTTCAGTCGTGACTGACTCTGTGACGGCTGCATGGCCTGCAGCCCACCAGGTTCCTCTGTTCACAGGATTTTCCAAGCCAGAATACTGGAGTGGGTTGCCGTTCCCTCATCCAAGGTATCCTCTCCACCCAGGAATCAAATATGCATCTCATACACTGGCAGGAGGACTCTTTACTGCTGGGAAGCCTTAAAGGATAGTAAAAGCCCTCAAAGTTTTATTGGGAGGAGGTGATGGGAGAAGTAGATTTTAATTTTTGTTCATTTTAGGTTCTGCTTATTAATTTTTCTTCTTCCCAGATGAAGGAAGAAAGCAGGAGACTTCTCATACATATGGCACATTCCGAGATGAAAAAAGTTATTTCTTGAATTTCAAATCTAACCATGAAAGGTAGTGCCAGTTACGCTCTTCTTCCTTTTCAGCTGTGTTCTTCTGAGGTCTTTAATGATAAAGATGTATATTGAGTAAGCATATGATTTACTAAAGAGATTTTCTAAAAAATAAGCTATGTATTTCTTTTTCTTAAAACCTAAATTATCACTATATCATTTTCTATATATGTTTACTTAACATTTAAAAAAATATTGAGGTTTCTAATATATAATGCCTGATTTATGTATAATGCCTGATTTTTGATATCTTATACCATTTTATTAAAATATTCATAAAAATACAAACAGAGTCAAGAGATTTAACTGCCTGGGAATATAGTATAGGCATATTGGTCGATTATGCCTATACTATACCATGCCTATACTATACCATGAGGAATTTTATTCAGTGAAGTAGACACTGTGGGCTCACGCAGAAAAGTGATGGAGTTCAAGCAATATTCTGTAGAAAATTATGTCTTCCCACTTTCACATATCATCATTATATCAAAGTGCTTTCCCAAACTGAAAGGAGTTGAGGCTTTTCGCTAATGTTCACAATTAGTTTCCCAGAAAATCAGGGCTTTTTTACCCTGTACTACAATCCATTATTATTTCTTCTACAACAAATATATAAGTGTAAATCTTAGAAATATTACCAAGGTAATTATGAAGGTGAATAATAAGTGAACTTGCAGGGTGGAGGAAGTTAGCAAAAGTAAAGTGCTCACCCTCAAAGAGCCATTAGACTTTCAGAGGGACATATTTTGCCCTCCATTCATTCTCTGATATATTGAAATGCCAGACACAAGCTACTTCAAATTATAGGCCTTATAATATCATGCAAATGGAAAGTAAGTATCTGCTTAAGTCATCACATTCCCAGGAGCTAAGTGATTTAAAACAAAAAACAAGATACTTGGCTTTAGGGGATGTGCATAAAATTGAGCCTTCTAGTTGAAGATGTAAGAGAAAGCTTCTGATGATAAATAGGTAAACAGGGAAGAAAGACCGAAGAAAATTCTACTTTATTCTTTAGCAGTAAATTGCAAACCTGAATAAGTCTGCTCTTATTTAAGGATAAGTAACACCCATGAAATACTCCCTACTTAAAAAGTAGAACACAATGCTACTTCCAACCAGAGATAAAAAGCTTGGTTTTCACAAATGTATCATGTAGAAATTAGCAGTAATGTTTTAAAGTAGGTAATTTATAGGCTCAGTAGCAGTGAAGTATACATTGGAGCACATATTGGTGCCCAAACCTCCATAACGGATGTTGTAGAGCACTACCAGATTACCCCTCAGGAGAGAAACACTTATCTTCCCCAGCTAATTGGAATGTTACCTGTTTGTAGACCACAGCTAAGTCTCTCCCCACGACCCTGCCCGGAGGATCTGCTTTCTTGAAGGATGCACTACCTCAGGGAGTCAACCCACATCTAATGAGTGATCCATGCAGAAGTACAAAGAGTCATCCTGTTTGTCTCAGTTGTGACAAATCTAAAGGACCCTCTCATCTTCAGAACTCTTTGTGGGATCAAATGACAGTCTTTAATGTAACTCCTCTGTTGCCTCCTGGCCTCTTCTGCTTCCCTGACTTCATTATATTTGTTGTTTCTGAGTGCTCTCTCCATTTAACTTCATGGACACAAATCTCCCTCTCAGTCTGTTTCCCAAAGAACCAGACTTGTGACATTTGGTATCAGAAGTTCTAAGAAAGCACATTGCAAAATGAGTTTCTGGAGCTGAATTACCCATGGTTTCCTATCCAGTAGTGGTGCAATTGTTAGAAGTTTAAAGGTGTTAAGTGGAGATAGTGTACTAGGGAAAGTGAATGTGCCTTGGAGGTAAAATATATCAAACTTCAGAATTGTGAGGAAAAGTTATTATAGAGACTGTAGAACTAGTTGGTTGTTGCTAAGGGCCATAAATGCCTTAATAAAAGAAAATAAAAGATTGGGGTAATAATTTGGAATTAAAGGCTAAGTGTGAAAGCCTCCTTGACAACTTAAAACGGGAGTCTTATTTCCTCCAACTAGAGGACAGAAGAGTAAAGTACTAAGTCAGACTTTATCATAAGGGTAGCAGATCTCCAGTGTTGGTTGAAGTATACATACATACATACTGAGAAGCAATTGGTTACTGAGACATGGTGTTGGATAATATTCTAAAAAATCTGGAACAGATCTTCTGAACTTGAGACAGTACCTCATTCCTCACTGCTAACCTCTACCTTTACATTTTATTAAAGATGATGGTGATGATATGATAGGTCTTTTTTTTAATGAGAGTTTATAAACATTGGAGCA
Source organism: Oreotragus oreotragus (assembly GCA_006410675.1). NCBI lineage: Eukaryota > Metazoa > Chordata > Mammalia > Artiodactyla > Bovidae > Oreotragus > Oreotragus oreotragus. Next base: position 89,404 of record SJYX01022267.1, on the reverse strand, counting down.
GTTTTTTGGGGTGTGTTATTTAACAAAATGCAAAAGACTCCATGACACGGAACTAACATGCTGTTAGGATGACTCTTGGAAACAGAGAAAACAAGGATCCTCATTACGTGAAGTCAAGATGCCAACATTAGGAGAGGTCAAAATGTTCAGACTTGGGTATGAAGGCAAAATAACTTTGTGGAGCACATTAAAGCCCGCCAGATACCATTCTTCTCAGAAGAAGCACTGAAGGACAGAGTAGACAAAATGACTCAAATAGTTGATATCAGCTATCTTTTGTCATTAGCCACTTCAGTGCTGGTACAATAGGCACATGAATGCATTAGTCATGGCGGCAGTAACTATTCCTGAACCCAGTGGGCTTCTACTCATTGGTTACTGATATAGTTTCTGCAATTGGTATCTATACATTTGTCATCTATAGACTGACATTAATCCCTTGACATAGTAGCGTGTCTTTAGAGTATCAACCAAATACAGTTAGAGATTTGATTACATTGGACCCTTATATCTCTGAAAAAGATAGAGATACATCTTCATTGAAATATGCCCATATTTTTTCTGTGGGTTTGCCTTTCCTGCCTATGTAGCTTCAGACACCTCTATTATTTGAGGCTTCTGAAGTGTTTGATCCACCAATATAGGACTCACCATAATATTTCACCAACTTAAGTATTCTATTTTATAGCAAAGGACTTGCAGTAGTAGTCACACGACTGTGGTATTGTAGCCACTGATCTTATCAAATACCAAAATAAAATGCCACTGGCCTGATAGACAAGGGGATGGCTTATAGAAGTTTCAACTAAAGCGAAAGCCTTGAGATGGTACCCAGAAAGGATAGGATGTCATTCTCTAAAATGTCATCGCTGTTCAGTTTTTCAGTCCTGTCTGACTCTGTCACCCTGTGGACTGCAGCAGGCCAGGCTTCCCTGCTCTTTACCATCTCCTGGAGCTTGCTCAAGCTTATGTCCATTGAGTTGGTGATACCATCTAACCATCTCGTCCTCTGTCATCCCTTTATCCTCCTGCTTTCAATCTTTCCCAGCATCAAGGTATCTTCTAAAGAGTCGGCTCTTCACATCAGGTGGCCAAAGTATTGAAGCTTCAGCATCAGTCCTTCCAATGAATGAATATTCGGGATAATTTCCTTTAAGATTGACTTGTTTCATTTCCTTGCAGTCCAAGGAACTCTCAAGAGTCTTCTCAAACACCACAGTTAAAGAGCATCAAGTCTTCAGCTCTCAGCCTTCTTTATGGTCAAACTCTCAAATCCATACATGATTGCTGGAAAAATTATAGCTTCTACTATATGGACCTTAGTTGGCAAGGTAATATCTCTGCTTTTAATATGCTGTCTAGGTTGGTAATAACTATTTCTTTTAATTACATGGATCAAGCATCTTTTAATTTCATGGCTGCAGTCATCATCTGCAGTGATGTTGGAGCCCAAGAAAATAAAGTATGTCACTGTTGCCATTGTTTCCCCACTTGTTTGCCATGAAATGATGGGACTAGATGCCACGATGTTAATTTTTGAATATTGAGCTTTGAGCCAGCTCTTTTCTTTCACTTTCATCAAGAGGCTCTTCAGTTCCTCTTCACTTTCTGTCATAATGGTGGTGTCATCTGCATATTGAAGTTATTGATATTTCTCCAAGCAATCTTGCTTCTAGCTTGTGATTCATCCAGCCCTCTATTTCACATGATGTACTCTGTGTATAAGTTAAGTAAGCAAGGTGACTATATACAGCCTTGACAAACTCCTTCCCCAATTTGGAACCAGTTTGTTGTTCCATGTCCAGTTCTAACTGTTGCTTCTTGATTTGCATACAGATTTCTCAGGAGACAGGTAAAGTGGTCTGGTATTCCTATCTCTTTATGAATTTTCCACAGTTTGTTGTGATCCACACAGTCAAAGTCTTTAACATAGTCAATCAAGCACAAGTAGAGTTTTTCTGGAATTCTCTTGCTTTTTCTATGATCCAATGGATGTTGGAAATTTGATCTCTGGTTCCTCTGCCTTTTCTAAATCCAGCTTGAACATGTGGAATGTCTCAGTTCACATACTGTTGAAGCCTAGCTTGGTGAATTTTGAGCATTACTTTGCTAGAGTGTGAAATGAGTGCAACTGTGCGGTAGTTTGAACATTCTTTGGCATTGCCTTATATTGGAATGAAAACTGACTTTTCCTGGTATTAAATGGAGTATGGACCCTCTAATATGGATTTACCTTCTTGCATACAGTGTGTCTGTCAAAATTATCATACACAGGCTTACAAAATGCTTTATCCACTGGTGTGTCATTATGTACAATGTTGTTTCTTATCAAGGAACCCATTTCACAGTTACATAATTTTGGCTGTGAGCCTCTGCTTGTGAAATTCACTAGTCTTAATCATGTTCCACACCTTCCTGAGTGAGCTTTTTGATAGAAGGATCCAAAGCCTTTTGAAGAATGAGATACAGCATCAGCCAAGTGGCTATACATTGCAGGCCTGGAAAAGGTTCTCTCCAGAGGGCTATATGTGTTCTGAATTAGTGTCCAGTGTATGATGCTATTTCTTGCATAGTTGGGGGTTTAGAGACCTAGGAACAAAAGCCTGGAAATGGGAGTGTCTCTGTTCACTATTATCCCTAGTGATCTACCGCACAATGTTTGTTTCCTTTTCCCCTCAGTTCTGGAGGGAGGAGTACTTTCCACAAAAAGACACAATAATTAGTCCGTTGAATTGGAAGTTAGGACTACCACTGGCTACTTTGGACCCCTCATACCTCTGAATAAACAGGCATAGACAGTTATTGTGCTTGCTAGACTGATTATTGCTGACCACCAAAAGGAAATTTGACTGTTATTCCACAGTAATGGTAAGGAAATAAATGTCTAGAATGCAGGAGATCTTTTAGTGTGTCTCTTAATTTTACCAACCCTATGATTAAGGTCAAGAGAAAACAATAACAACATGATCTGGGCTGGAGTATACCTTCAGGAATGAAGTCCCTGGTCTCCCTTCCAAGGAAAGACCCATGACCACTTGAGTTACTTGCTGAAAGCATAGGAAAATCAGAATGGATAGTGGAAGAAGATATTTATAAAGACCAGNTGGGGAGGGGGGTGGTGTTGAGGAACAGGGGGTGGGGATCAGGAAGAGAGGCCCCCTCTCCTTGCCCACATTCATTCCTCAGCGTTGTCCCAGGATCCAGAGAGGAGATGGACTTTTAAACTGGATGAAAATTGAAGTGGAAAGTGCTGGGGTATGTCTTTTAGAAGCTGAAAAGATCAGGAAAGTGGCATCTGCTGGAGATGCCATAAAGTCTTGGGAAGGGGGGATTCAATGGAGCATGTTTAAAGCAGTGACTGAAGAAAAATAAAACCCTGTGAAGTTTGAACCCTGCTGAGTTCACAGTATTCAATAAACTGCTGACAAATGTGAAATGCTTAGCAAACAGTCACTGCTTCACAAATGAAAGATATCATTATTCCTAGTCACCTAAAGAGAATAAATACTCAGAAAATGTCTATGTGTTTCAGTATCAAAGAGCAAGTAAGATGCTCAATTTGTATTTTTGCTTTAAGAGAAACATAGCATGTTCATGATGTCTTCTGTTTTCCTCATGAAGTTCTTCTCAGGATGTTTTCTGGACTGTTTCACCACATTCCTTTTGCTATTTTAGGCATTTGCCTTTATATTTCATAGACCCTCTCAGGGAATGAGAGGATCATAAAGGTCATCTATTCCCGCCTCCAACTTAAGTGAAGATAAAATACTATTTAATTATTAGAAAGATACTTCAGTTTCTTAAAAATGCAGTATATTGTACAGGGGAGCAATAAAGCAGTTTCCGCAGAGTTAGTACACAGTGAGGAAATCCAAAGTCCTGATGTGGTGAAGCAGAAGGAAGAGGACACTGGCTTGCTAGGCACAGAGGAGCCAGAAGACTCCAGCAATGTTACAGTTCATGTGCTGGCAACCCTGCTCAGCACCCATTTCTTCAGCTAAAAAACGGGGGTTGTGACAAGGACCACACTGAGCCATCATGATGATTATGTGAAGCATGGAACACACTGCTAGGAATGCAGCTGAGGCTCAAGAAGTAGCTGTTTCCCCCTTTCTGCAGTTGCAGGGTCAGAAGACATCCCCGGGAAGAAGAAATAATGAGTTATTCAGAGAGCAAGGCATTGGGAAGGTGAATATCAGGGAAAAATCATTAAACTTTTACTTGCACAGTTGACTAGAGCTGGTACTTAAGTGCCATTATTAACAGGAACCACAGAATATCATAGTGACACTATTGGAATAGAATGACATACTGATATTTTCATATTTATTTCATAACATATTGATATCCTGGTATTAATATCTGTTGTTTATTCAAAAACAATGTTCAGAATTCAGCAAAAATTTTAAAATTCATTGAAGCTAAATATTTGGTAGATTTCCCCTATAAAATGTATAAACATATAACATGAACTAGATTTCAAAAATAAAATATTAAACATACATTATCATTCTATTTGAATTAATAGCAAGAGAAACACAATAAAAATACTTATACTAAATAAACTAACATTATAAAAAGTGAAGAAAATAAATCTTGAAAATTAACAATGAGTTATCTGACACTTTTGCAGGTCTGATCTTAAGAACCATGTGTATCAATGGTATCATCTTTGATGATGAGCCAAATTTTGAGACAAATTTTCTAGCCACTAGAAAAGCTTTTTCATATTTTATACTAGCTGGAGAAATAGTTAAGAGATAAATATAAACTAAATCCAAACTTCTTTCTCAGCATCTTTTACATACAAGTAATCTTATTTCCTGGGCTTCCCAGGTGGTGGTAGGGGTAAAGAACCGCCCTGCTAATGCAGGAGACATAAGAGATTCTGGTTCGATTCCTAGGTTGGGCAGATCCCCTGGAAGAGGGCATGGCAACCCACTCCAATATTCTTGCCTGGAGAATCCTATGGACAGAGGAGCCTGGCAGGCTACAGTCCATAGGGTCGCAGAGTCAAACGTGACTGAAACGACTTAGCACACACACACAATCTTATTTCTGTGTGCTAATCTTTTAAAACTTTTTACTTTTATTAAAGACTTCAATATTTTTATTAACAGTGAGCTGTAGTTTTTGTTTCTAAGGCCCAAGATTCCTGGTTCTTAGTTTCTGCTATGAAACAAACAGCCTTTGTTCAAACAAACAAAACAAATCAATCAAACAGATAAGGAGCTTCCACCACTGAACACTGATTGTTTATGCTATCAACCTGGCCCCATTCGAAGTGTAGATATCTTGAGGGTAAGACTAAGTCTTTGTTCTTTATAATTCTCTTTTAGGTAAGTTCTCTTTCTTTATATATTCAGATTAATGCTAAAAATAAATTTTAAAAATACCTCTTTCAAGAAGTAGACCTAGAGAGAATTTGATCTGGGAAAATCTGTGCTAAGAGTTATACTCTTTTTCACTTACAAGCCCAAATGCCTTGAGAGATCATAAAGCCTCCTTTCAAATGCTGGGTTTAACTCTTTAGGTACTTCTCAAGATATAAATAATTCAGATTTCAGATTTTTAAAATATCGAAATAATGGTATCACACCAACAAAAAGATTGGTTCTTTGATACTTGACCATCAGTAGCATGATATAAGACCTAGAGAGAATTTGATCTGGGAAAATCTGTGCTAAGAGTTATACTCTTTTTCACTTACAAGCCCAAATGCCTTGAGAGATCATAAAGCCTCCTTTCAAATGCTGGGTTTAACTCTTTAGGTACTTCTCAAGATATAAATAATTCAGATTTCAGATTTTTAAAATATCGAAATAATGGTATCACACCAACAAAAAGATTGGTTCTTTGATACTTGACCATCAGTAGCATGATATACCGGGGAAGGCAATGGCACCCCACCCCAGTACTCTTGCCTGGAAAATCCAATGGACGGAGTAGCCTGGTGGGCTGCAGTCCATAGGGTCGCTAACAGTCGGACAGACTGAGCGACTTCACTTTCACTTTTCTCTTTCATGCATTGGAGAAGGAAATGGCAACCCACTCCAGTATTCTTGCCTGGAGAATCCCAGGGATAGGGGAGCCTGGTGGGCTGCCATCTATGGGGTCACACAGAGTCGGACACGACTGAAGTGACTTAGCAGCAGCAGCAGCAGCAGCAGCATGATATACTGGAGTTCTAGAATACTGCAATTCAACATTGCAGTCACTAATTTAAATCATCTTGCTCAGAAGTTTTTCCTTCATTAAGTGTCTAAATTCCATTTTTAGAGTAAGTCCACATTGATTTAAGGCAGATGTTTACAGGGTCTATTTAAATGCATGAATACACCTAAGATGTCCATTGCAAGTCCAATGCAATGGAGATGAACTTGGGCAAACTTCCGGAGTCAGAGTCAAACACGACTGGGAGACCGAACAACAACCAGGTGTCCTCACTTTAGCCGCTAATGAGAGGGATGCAGATCAAGTCTGTTGTTTTTCAAAGCTGAGCAGTGGACAGAGAACTGCAGGTAGGGGGAAGACAATTATGACTGGAGGGTCAGACCCAGGAGGGAGGGGCAGTAGATTGGGCCTAGAAAGCCTGGGGCTGCCTCGGGAAGACAAAGTGGGCCTGGAAGAAATGCTGATGCAGGCAGGGAAAGGGCAGAGGGTGGCCAGACACCTCTCCTCCACCACGCTTACACTGGGCACAGTTTGTTGCAAAGCCATTGTATTAAGTGTGGCTGGGTTGCCATTTCCTTTTCCAGGGGAAAAAAAAAAACTGTAGTTTTAGCTTTAGCATCATTCCTTCCAAAGAAATCCCAGGGCTGATCTCCTTCAGAATGGACTGGTTGGACCTCCTTGCAGTCCAAGGGACTCTCAAGAGTCTTCTCCAACACCACAGTTGAAAAGCATCAATTCTTTGGTGCTCAGCCTTTTTCACAGTTCAACTGTCACATCCATACATGACCACAGGAATATGTTACCCCTCACTTTATATTATAGTATTTAAATATTGTTAATTTTACATTATAGCTTTTTAGGTTATAGGATGTCAAAGAAAGGAGTCAACATTATTCAAGGACTTTACCTCTTCTCTGTCTGGCCATCCTAGGCTGGGACATTGAACATATCCTGCCTTTGGACTGATCCTCAGAGTGGAACTAATTCCCTTATCATGCATCATAAGATACATTTTTGCCCACTTTTAATTGGATTGTTTGCTTTTTTGTTATTTTTTAGTGTATGCATTCTTTATATAATACATTTTGGATATTAACCTCTTATGAACTACAGCACTTGAAAATATCTTCTCAATTCAGCAGGTTTCCAGTTGTCTGTTTATAGACTGTCTTGTCTTGGCTCCATGATGTCTGGAGGGTCTCACTTGGGAAGACTCAGATGTCTGGGAATTTGAATCATCTGGAGGCCTCCTCACTTACATGGCTGGCACCTGTCTCTTATACACATCTAGATGTGTATAAGAGACAGCTTGAAAATATCTTCTCAATTCAGCAGGTTTCCAGTTGTCTGTTTATTTTGTTGATGGTTTCCTTTGTGTGCAGTGCCTTTTTAGTTGGATGTGGTTCCATTTATTTTATTTTTTTAATTTAATTTTATTTTACTTTACAATACTGTATTGGTTTTGCCATACATTGACATGAATCTGCCACGGGTATATATGAGCTCCCAATCCTGAACCTCTCTCCCACTTACAACCCCATATCATCTCTCTGGATCATCCCCATGCACCAGCCCCAAGCATCCTGTATCCTGTATCGAACATAGACTGGTGATTCGTTTCTTACATGATAGTATACATGTTTCAATGCCATTCTCCCAAATCATCCCTCTCTCTCCCTCTCCCTCAGAGTCCAAAATTCCATTCTATACATCTGTGTCTCTTTTGCTGTCTCGCATACAGGGTCATCATTACCATCTTTCTAAATTCCATATATATGTGTCAGTATATTGTATTGGTGTTTTTCATTCTGGCTTACTTCACTCTGTATAATAGGCTCCAGTTTCATCCATCTCATTAGAACTGATTCAAATCAGTTCTAATGAGATGGATGAAACTGGAACCGATCGCTTCCCTTGCCTGAGGATATCTAGAAAGACATTGCTAAGATGTCAAAAAACATACTGCCTATGTTTTATTCTAGGAGTTTTATGGTTTCAGGTCTTTCATTCAAATCTTTAATCTGTTTTGAGTTGAGTTTTATGTTTTATGTGAGATAATGGTCTAGTTTTATCCTTTTTTTTTTTAATTTTTTGCATGAGGCTGTTTAGTTTTCTCAATACTATTTATTGAAGAGGACTGTCTTTCTGCTTTATGTTCTTTACCTTTTTGTCATAAATTAATTGTCCATATATGTATGAGGGCTTACCCAGGTGGCACAGTGGTAAAAAATCTGACTGCCAATGCAGGAGATGCAGGAGATGCATGTTTGCTTCCAGGATTAACAAGATCCTCTGGAGTAGGAAATGGTAGCCCATTCCAGTATTCTTGCTTGGAAAATTCTCTGGACAGATGAGCCTGGTGGGCTGCAGTCCATGGGATCACAAAGAATTGGACATGACTGAGTGACTGAGCACCCACATACGCATACATATATGAATGACTTTATTTCTGAGATCTCAGTTCTGTTTCACTGATTTATATTTCATGTTTTCTGTCCAAACGATGCCGTTTTGATCAGTGTTATGACTTTGAAATCTAGTTTGAATCAGGAAGTGTGATATCTCCAACATTTTATTAGGATTGCTCTGGCTGTACATGGTCTTTTATGACTCCATACACATTTAAGAATTTTTTGTTTTGTTTCTGTGAAAAAATGTCCTTGGGATTTTTATAGGATTTGCCATTGAATCTGTAGATTGCTTTTGGTAATGAGAACATTTTAACAACATTAATTATTCTAATCCATGAGCATGGACTATCTTTTACATTTATTTGTGTCTTCAGTTTCTTCCAACAACATATAGTTTTCTCTGTACAGGTGTTTCACCTTTGGGGTTAAATATATTCTAAGTCTTTTATTATTTTCGGTGCAGTTGTAAATGGTCTTAATTTCTCTTTGTGCTAGGTCACTGTTAAGGTAGAGACACATAACACATTTTTGCATGATGATTTTATACCCTGGAAGTTTTTCTATATTTGTTTATTATTTCTAATAGTTTTTTGATTTTTGAGTCTTTAGGTTTTTTTATGTATATAATCATATCATCCATTAATAGTAACAGTCTTCTTCTTTTCCAATTCGGATTCCTTTTATTTCTTTTTCTTGACTAATTGTCCTGTCTTGGACTTCTAATACTATGTTGAATACAAATGGCAAGAGTGTTTGTTTTTAACTTGTTCGTTTAGAGGGATAGCTTTTAGTATTTCACTATTGAGTATAGTGTGATTAGTGGGTTTGTCACTTATATCTTTCATTATATTGAAGTATGTTCCTCTGTACCTCCTTTATTGAGAGTTTTTATCATAAGTGGCTATTGGATCTTGTCAAAGTCTTTTTTCTGAACCTACTGAGATTATTCCTCAGTTTGTTAATGTGGTGTATCATGTTGATTGTTCTGTTGTTGTTGAAATACCTTGCATCCTTGGGATAAATCCTATGAGTTCATGGTGTATGTATAATTCTTTTAATATATTGCTGTATTTGGTTTGCTCATATTTGTTGAAGATTGTTACATCTATATTCATCAAAGATATTATCCTATAATCTTTATGATGTCTTTGTCTGGTTTTGTTGTCAGGGTGATGTTGGGCTCAGAGTATGAGTTAGGAAGCATTCCCTCCACTTCCTTCAGGTTTTGTAAGTGTGTGAGAAGGACAGATATTAAATTGCCTTTGAATGTTTGAGAGAATTCACTTGTGAAGCCGTATAGTCCTGGACTTTTGTTTTTAGGTTACTTTTTGATCACTATTTGAATCCCTGTACTAGTGACTGGCTTACTTAGATTTTCTGTTTTTTTCATGATTTAGTCTTGGAAGGTTGTATGATTCTAAGAATGTGTTTATTTCTTCTAGGTTGTACAATTTGTTAGCATATAACTCTTCATAATATTCTCTTATAAACCTTTGCATTTCAGTGATATCCATTTTTATTTATCTTCCCATGTTTCTGATTTTATTTATCATGACCTTTTGTTTCTTTCTTTAGTAAGTAAAGGTTTGTCAAATTTGCTTATCTTTTCAAAGAACCAGCTCTTAGTTTCACTGTTTTTTTTTTTTCCTTCTATTTCATTTTTGTCTTTATTTCACTTGTTCCACTCTGATTTTTATTATTTCCTTTCTTCTACTTACTTTGGGCTTCATTTGTTCTTCTTTTTCTAGTTCATTTAGGTGTTAGGTTACATTGTTAATTTTCATATTTCTTGAGGTAGCCTTGTATTGCTATAAACTTTTCTCTTGGTGCTGCTTTTGCTTAATTCCATAGATTTGGTATATTATATTTTGATTTCATTTGTCTTCAGGTAATTTGTTATTTCTCCTTTGATTTCTTTGACATCGTAACTCTTCAGCAGCACGTTGTTCAATCTTTACACATTTGTGATTTTCCCACTTTTTGTAATTTATTTTTAGGTTCTAACCATTATGATCAGAAAAGAAGCTTGTTCTGATTTCAGTTTCTTAACTGTATTGAGACTTGTTCTGTGTCCCATCATATGGTCTATCCTTGAGAAAATTTCACGTGCACTTGAGAAGAATGTTTATTCTGCTGCTAACAATTATTTTATACATTGTTATTTTGTTATTCCTGTCTTAGGTGCATATATAGTAAAAGCTATTGTCTTCTTGATNCCCCTGGAGGAGGGCATGGCAATCCACTCCAGTATTCTTGCCTGGAGAATCCCATGGACAGAGCAGCCTGATGGGCTGCAGTCCATAGTGTAGCACAGAGCTGAACATGACTGAAGCGACTTAGCGTGCATGCTCGAGGGCTTGTGCATGTGAGGAGACTTAGGAGTTTGGTCTGGTCCAGGGATGAAAATCAAGAGGAATAGGTCCCAGGCTGATGAGTGATTTATGGTATCCTTTGGATTACATTTCAGGAAGTTAGGATTTATAAGTTGATCTGAGTTTGAAATCTGCCTAGTTTGTTTTGCTTATTATGATTGATAGTATGGTTTTAACTATTCAGTAATCTTTTCAACTTCCTTCCTAAACTTCGGAGGCTGGAAAGGTAAAACTAACACTTTTCAGATTCTGATGCAGCTAGAGTTCTGGGGATGATTCAGGTTGTATCTAAAAGACGCAGTCATGAAGCACTTGAATTCAGAACTGAAGGAGATGGCAATAAAAGTATTTATGATGCAATTGTAGCAGGGATTGAGTGTGTAGACAGGAGCCAGGATCAGACTTCCTATCATGGCCCTGCCTAAGGCTTCCAGCTGGCTCGATTGTGTGGTGTAGCTTTGGAAACTTCTCCTGGATGCTCAAACTGAGACTCTTTCTCTCTTAATTAATTTATAAGCTTTTTCATGCTCTATTAAAACAAAGCAAGAGAGCTTCCCTGGTGACTAGGATGGTAAAGCGTCTGCCTATAATGCGGGAGACCTGGGTTCAATCGCTGGGTCAGGAAGATCTCCTGGAGAAGAAAATGGCACCCCATTCCAATATTCTTGCCTGGAAAATCCCATGGATGGAGGAGCCTGGTAGGCTACAGTCCATAGGGTCGCAAGGAGTCGGACACGACTGAGCGACTTCACTTCACTACAAAACAAAACAAAACCTATTTTGCTTAAATCACTTAAAGGGGGTACTATTCTAAGGAAATGACTGTTGATACACTCATAATATGTTTTAAAGATTTGCCAGAGAAGTTCTTCCTCTCTTACCCACTAGACTGCCAAGAAGTTCCCAAAGCATTTTTATTATGAACCCAAATGCCTTTTAGGATTCGGTTCAGTTCAGTTGCTCAGTCGTGTCCGACTCTTTGTGACCCCATAATGACTGTTGATACACTCATAATATGTTTTAAAGATTTGCCAGAGAAGTTCTTCCTCTCTTACCCACTAGACTGCCAAGAAGTTCCCAAAGCATTTTTATTATGAACCCAAATGCCTTTTAGGATTCGGTTCAGTTCAGTTGCTCAGTCGTGTCCGACTCTTTGTGACCCCATGGACTGCAGCATGCCAGGCCTCCCTGTCCATCACCAACTCCCAGAGTTTATTCAAACTCATGTCCATCGAGTTGGTGGTGCTATCCAACCATCTCATCCTCTGTCATCCCCTTCTCCTTCTGCCTTCAGTATTGCCCAGCATCAGGGTCTTTTCCAATGAGTCAGTTCTTCTCATCAGCTGGCCAAAGTATTGGAGTTTCAGCTTCAGCATCAGTCCATCCAATGAATATTCAGGACTGATTTCCTTTAGGATGGACTGATTGGATCTCTTTGCAGTCCAAGGGCCTCTCAAGAATCTTCTCCAGCACCACAATTCAAAAGCATCAGTTCTTCACTGCTCAGCTGTCTTTATAGTCCAACTCTCACATCCATACATGACTACTGGAAAAACCATAGCTTTGACTAGATGGACCTTTGTTGGTAAAGTAATATCTCTGCTTTTTAATATGCTGTCTAGGTGGGTAATAACTTTGCTTCTAAAGAGCAAGCATCTTTTAATTCTATGGCTGCAGTCACCATCTCCATTGATTTTGGAGCCCCTCAAAATAAAGTCTACACATGGATATCACCAGGTGGTTAACACCAAAGTCAGATTGATTCTATTTTCTGCAGCCAAAGATGGAGAAGCTCTATACAGTCAGCAAAAACAAGACTGGGAGCTGACTGTGACTCAGATCATGAACTCCTTACTGCCAAATTCAAACGTAAATTGAAGAAAGTAGGGCAAACCACTAGACCATTCATGTATGACCTAAATCAAATTCCTTATGATTATACAGTGGAAGTGAGAAATAGATTTAAGGGACTAGATCTGATAGAGTGCCTGATGAACTGTGGATGGAGGTTCATGACACTGTACAGGAGACAGGGATCAAGACCATCTCCATGTAAAAGAAATGCAAAAAAGCAAAATGCTGTCTGGGGGAGGCCTTACAAATAGCTGTGAGAAGAAGAGAAGTGAAAAGCAAAGGAGAAAAGGAAAGATATAAGCATCTGAATGCAGAGTTCCAAAGAATAGCAAGGAGACATAAGAAAGCCTTCCTCAGTGATCAATGCAAAGAAATAGAGGAAAACAACAGAATGGGAAAGACTAGAGATCTCTTCAAGAAAATTAGAGATACCAAGGGAACATTTCATGCAAAGATGGGCTCAGTAAAGGACAGAAATGGTATGGACCTAACAGAAGCAGAAGATATTAAGAAGAGCTGGCAAGAATACATAGAAGAACTGTACAAAAAAGAGCTTCACGACCCAGATAATCACGATGATGTGATCACTCACCTAGAGCCAGACATGCTGGAATGTGAAGTCAAGTGGGCCTTAGGAAGCATCACTACAAACAAAGCTAGTGGAGATGAAGGAATTCCAGTTGAGCTATTTCAAATCCTGAAAGATGATACTGTGAAAGTGCTGCACTCAATACGCCAGCAAATTTGGAAAACTCAGCAGTGGTCGCAGGACTGGAAAATGTACGTTTTCATCCCAATTCCAAAGAAAGGCAATGCCAAAGAATGTTCAAACTACCCCATAATTGCACTCATCTCACATGCTAGTAAAGTAATGCTAAAAATTCTCCAAGCCAGGCTTCAGCAATACGTGAACCGTGAACTCCCTGATGTTCAAGCTGGTTTTGGAACAGGCAGAG
>SJYX01022267.1:5340-71658 GCA_006410675.1 Oreotragus oreotragus | reverse complement strand
GTGGTCATGTATGGATGTGAGAGTTGGACTGTGAAGAAGGCTGAGCGCTGAAGTATTGATGCTTTTGAATTGTGGTGTTGGAGAAGACTCTTGAGAGTCCCTTGGACTGCAAGGATTTCCAACCAGTCCCTCTAAAGGAGATCAGTCCTGGGTGTTCTTTGGAAGGACTGATGTTAAAGCTGAAACTCCAGTACTTTGGCCACCTCATGTGAAGAGCTGACTCATTGGAAAAGACCCTGATGTTGGGAGGGATTGGGGGCAGGAGGAGAAGGGGACGACAGAGGATGAGATGGCTGGATGGCATCACTAACTCCATGGACATGAGTTTGAGTGAACTCCGGGAGTTGTTGATGGACAGGGAGGCCTGGTGTGCTGCCATTCATGGGGTCATAAAGAGTCGTACACGGCTGAGCGACTGAACTGAACTGAACTGAAAATAAAGTCTGTCTCTGTTTCCATTGTTTGCCCATCTATTTGCCATGAAGTGATGGGACCAGATGACATGATCTTAGTTTGCTGAATGTTGAGTTTTAAGCCAACTTTTCCACTTTCCTCTTTCACTTTCTTCAGAGGCTCTTTAATTCTTCTTCGCTTTCTGCCATAAGGGTGGTGTCATCTGCATATCTGAGGTTATTGATATTTCTCCCGGCAATCTTGATTCCAGCTTGCGCTTCATCCAGCATGGCATTTTACATGATGTACTCTGCATATAAGCTGAATAATCAGGATGACAGTATACAGCCTTGACATACTTCTTTCCTGATTTGGAACCAGTCTGTTGTTCCATGTCCAGTTCTAACTGCGGCTTCTTAACCTGCATACAGATTTCTCAAGAGGCAGGTCAGATGATCTGGTATTCCCATCTCTTTTAGAATTTTCCATAGTTCGTTGTGATCCACACAGTCATAGGCTTTGGCATAGTCAATAAAGTAGAAGTAGATTTTTTTTGGAAGTCTCTTGCTTTTTCGATGATCCAACAGATGTTGGCAATTAGATCTCTGGTTCCTCTGCCTTTTCTAAATCCAGCTTGAACATCTGGAAGTTCATGATTCGTGTATTGCTGAAGCCTGGCTTGGAGAATTTTGAGCATTACTTTGCTAGCATGTGCTGCTACTGTTGCTGCTAAGTCGCTTCAGTCGTGTCCGACTCTGTGTGACCCCATAGACGGCAGCCCACCAGGCTCCCCCGTCCCTGGGATTCTCCAGGCAAGAACACTAGAGTGGGTTGCCATTTCCTTCTCCAGTGCATGAAAGTGAAAAGTGAAAGTGAAGTTGCTCAGTCGTGTCCGACTCTAAGCGACCCCATGGACTGTAGCCCACCAGGCTCCTCTGTCCATGGGATTTTCCAGGCAAGAGTACTGGAGTGGGGCATGTGAGATGAGTGAAATTGTGCAGTAGTCTGAGCATTCATTGGCCTTGCCTTTCTTTGGGATTAGAATGAAAACTGACCTTTTCCAGTCCTGTGGCCACTGCTGAGTTTTCCAAATTTGCTGACATATTGAGTCTAGCACTTTCACAGCGTCATCTTTTAGGATTTGAAAAAGCTCAACTGGAATTCCATCATCTCTACTAGTTTTGTTAGTAGTGATGCTTCCTAAGGCCCACTTGACTTTGTGTTCCAGGATGTCTGGCTCTAGGTGAGTGATCATACTATCATGATTACCTGGGTCATGAAGGTCTTTTTGTATAGTTATTCTAAATAACCTTTTAGGATAGAGAAGCCTTAGAAATGGACTCTGATGCCCTCTTTGTCTTCTGAGCATTTTGATGAGTCTGACTTTAAGATTTTAGGCAAAAGCCCTTTAGATGTAGGCCGATTATTTGATGCTTCTGGGTCTGTTACCTTCAGCAGACCTTCCAGATAAAATATGAAATTAGGGAGAAGTTGTTGAACATTTTGTTAAGGTTCTTTTAATATGTGACCATGACCAAGAAATCAAACTCATTTAGGTACATTCAAGGTTCTGTTTCTTCACGGGCATTAGCTCTTTGTGTGTGTGCTATGTTGTTCAGTTGTGTTCGACTCTTTGCAACCCCCGGGACTCTAGCCTGCCAGGGGGCGTGAATTCAATCCCTGGCTCGGGAACTAAGATTCTGCATGCCATGCGGTCAAAGAAAATGTTTTTGTTTTTGTTTTCCCCAGTAATATTAAGAGGAAAAAGCATCTGAGACTAGTACTTGTTTGAGACTGAAGCAATGTGCAAGAAGCAAAAGTGATGTATGTAATTATTCAAAATGGCTTTTAACAACATTCCAGAAAATGTTTTTCCTCACAAAAACTTTCTCAGCCAAAGCAGGAATGATTATTTGCAAAAATCTCAACTGACACACCACCATGTTGTTGAGCGACTGCATAACAACCACCACCAAAAGTAGAATTCATATCATGCTGAAATAATTTAAAAGATATGCGTCGTTTTCTAGATCCTTACTGAAGTGTGGCCCATGGGCCGGAGCCATTAGCATCATGTGGGAATTGTTAGAAATTCAGTCTCTGGCCCCTTCCAGGCCTACTGAATTAGAATCTATATTTTCATAATATTCCCATGTGATTTGTAAGCACATTCGGGTTTTCAAAGTTGCATTTTTGATATTGTATAATTGTTCATAAGACCAGTTGTTGAAATGATTCCATTTAGCTTTTAAATATGTCCAATGTCTAAAATGGCAAATGTCCATTGAAGTGAAGTGAAAGTCACTCAACTGTGCCTGACTCTTTACGACCCCATGAGCTATAGCCCGCCAGGCTCCTCTTTCCATGGGATTCTCCAGGCAAGAATGCTGGAGTGAGTTGCTGTTTCCTACTCCAGGGGATCTTCCTGACTCGGGGGTCAAACCCCGGTCTCCTGCATTGCAGGCAGATTCTTTACTGTCTGAGCTACCAGGGAAACTGTAAATGTCCACTAAGGATCAGCAAATACTTATTCGTGTCCCTGTCAATGCTATTGTATGTGGATTATTAATTTAGTCAACTTTTGTTGTTATCACAAGGACCTTTGTTTTATTCATTGGTATTTAAACGACAGAGGATGAGATGGCTGGATGGCATCATGGACTCGATGGACATGAGTCTGAGTGAACTCCGGGAGTTGGTGACGGACAGGGAGGCCTGGCGTGCTGCTATTCATGGGGTCTCAAAGAGTGGGACACGACTGAGCGACTGAACTGAACTGCACTGAACTGAAAGTGAGAAACAGTCCTTTTTTTTTTTAACTTACTCTTGTAGCGAATTGTTTTTCTCATTTTTTTTTTGTTCTTTCAGTTTCCAGTGATGGATTATCATTTAAAGATTCCCCAGAGTCTTACTAAATGCCCTCGTTTGTTCTGGCAGACCCAGAGGCATTTTCTCTGTTCCTTCTTGCTTACAGAACCATGATTGGCTTCAGTGTCAGGATATTTTTAGGCTGAATCTAAGCAAATCATGATGGTCTTGAGTCCCTTTACCATATTCTGAATTCCCGCCCCCTTGTTTATAACTAAGGTGACTGAGACCTAACCGAAAAGGGAAAAGTTGGAGGCTTATGGGAAAGCCTTTATTCCCTAATAAAAACAACAGAGGTGAAAAGGTAGCTTGCTGGACCCTGTAATTGCTTCTTTTAACCTAAAAGACAAGATGCCTAGTGCTGTGAGTGTCATCTTGAAACCGTGATGTGATAAAAATAAGACTTGCTGAGAATCATAGAGAGGAAGAGCAGAAAGAGCCCAATTCCTCTTGACAAGATTGATTCAACACTCATGTCCTGGACTCAATTTCAGGGTATGGATTATGGAAAAACAAAACCCACTCCTGCCTCCAAACCCCAGCTGCTTAAGATTTGGTTAGTCTCTTTTGTTGTTATTTGCAATTGAAAGTATTCCTAACTGGCACAGATAAAGAGGGCTTACTATAGTTAGGGGGCTTCCCAGGTGGTGCTAGTGGTAAAGAACCCACCTGCCAATAATAGAGGCATAAGAGACGTGGGTTCGATCCCTGGGTCAGGAAGATCCCCTGCAGGAGGGCATGGCAACCTACTCCAGTATTCTTGCCTGGANATGTGTATAAGAGACAGGTAAAGAACCCACCTGCCAATTCTAGAGGCATAAGAGACGTGCGTTCGATCCCTGAGTCAGGAAGATCCTCTGCGGGAGGGCATGGCAACCTACTCCAGTACTCTTGCCTGGAGAATCCCATGGACAGAGGAGGCTGATGGGCTACAGTCCATGGGGTCACACAGAGTCGTACATGACAGAAGCAGCTTAGCACTCACGCAGGTGCTATAGCCAGAGAATTACTTTGTAAGGGCAAATGGTTTTGCCCTCTATGGCTTATGGCACTATGTAGGGAGGTAACAGAGGATTAGAAGAGCTAGATTCTGCTGTTGGCCTCTACCCCTTTTAGCTGTGAGAAATTGCAGTCTTGCTTTACAGAAATTCTGGCTCTGCTGTTTACAATGTGAGTGTCAACGCCCAGTGCTTTCTTTTCTAGCAAAAGAAAAGCAAAGAACTCAAGGAAAAGAAAAAGAAAAGTGGTTAGGTCCTGGAGACTTTTTTTAATGTAAATGTATGAGGTTGTAGGAAACTTTCCAGGGAGTCAGCTGTTTTCCTTGTTATTCGTTGTCTCCTGAAACTTAGGCTTCATTACAGTCCCTTCGCAGTAGCATGTGTTGATGAACATAGTGATTTTCCTTCTCTTTTGGGGATGAGGGAGAGAAGTAAAACTTTAGGAAGCTTTTCTTTTAAAGCAATCGCCCTCTTTTCTAAGGTGAACAAACTGTTATGGTGACTCAAGACCTATTTCCTCATATCATGATTTAAAAACAGGATGTAAAAAGTCACATCTAGGTCCTGTTAGGAAAATAGGAACATTTTGAGAAAAGTACCAGATTAGCATTCCATGTCTTTTATGGCTGGTAGATTTTAGGTAAAATTGGCTACAGACTTTTCAAACTGGTAAGCTTGGATAGTCCCTAAATAGACACCAAATGGTTTTAATCCACCTAATGCTTTAAAAAATTTGAGTTTGTTGCCAGCAACTCCTCTGTTTTCTGCTCTACCTTACACATCTCCTACACTTAGATTTGCTCTACCTCAGAAGCATTGGCACTGTCTTGGTGCCAAAGTTGCATTAGGGTGAATGGTGAGGTCAGTGCTGGTGGGTGTTATGGATTGAATAGTGCTCCCATAAAAGATGTTGATATTCTAACCCTAGCATCTGTGAATGCCCCCTTACTTGGAAATAAGGTCTTTGTTGATGATCAGGTTCAGTTCAGTTCAGTTCAGTTGCTCAGTCTAATATAAAGTAATTAGGGTGGATTCTAATCCAATATGACTATCCTTATACAAAGTGGAAATGTGAACACAGAGACAGAAGGAAGATAATCTGAAGATACAGTGGTCATGCCATCTATAAGCCAAGAAAACCTGAAGGCTACAAGAAGCTAGGACCGAGGCATGGAACAGACTTCCCCTCACATTCCTCAGAAAGAACCAACTTTTCTGACACCTTGATTTTGAACTTCCAGCCTTCAGATCTGTGAGACAATCAATTTTTATTGCTTAAGCCACCCAGATTTTTGTCTTCTTATAGCTGACCCTGGAAACTCATAGAGTTGGGGAGGACCTTCACCGTTCTCATAGAGGAGTTCCAGAGTAGTGCAGCATGTAACCCGGGGAAGGCAATGGCACCCCACCCCAGTACTCTTGCCTGGAAAATCCCATGGACGGAGTAGCCTGGTGGGCTGCAGTCCATAGGGTCGCTAACAGTCGGACAGACTGAGCGACTTCACTTTCACTTTTCTCTTTCATGCATTGGAGAAGGAAATGGCAACCCACTCCAGTATTCTTGCCTGGAGAATCCCAGGGATGGGGGAGCCTGGTGGGCTGCCGTCTATGGGGTCACACAGAGTCGGACACGACTGAAGTGACTTAGCAGCAGCAGCAGCAGCAGCAGCAGCATGTAACCCAGTGCGTAACAAAAGTTAAAGCACTTGTAGTATTTTTTTAACAATTATCTTTTAAAATATATTTCTAATTTATTTAGGAATAAAAATATATTTCTAATAAAAATTTTAATATGGGTGAGAACTGAGCTAGAAAACAAATCTGAGTGAAAGAAAACATCCTATACAAAATTTCATAATCACATCTTTCTTTATTGAGGTTCCATACTCCTTACCTGGTTTATTACACCCTGATTAACCCTGAAGAACGTGTTTTTGTAATGTCCACCTTGTTAGACTGCCCTTCATTCCCTGTAATTTGTTTGTCTTTTAAATGTAAAAGTCAAAAGGTATTTTATTTTAATATTTCTTTGATCCTAATTTCCCTAGACCTCTGTCAGCTCTGCCCTTAACATGTTTGGGTCTTGCCTAAACTCAAATCGGACCTCCACAACCTTAGCAAAACTCTTCTAGGAAAGTCTATAACATTCATTAATATCTGCTTTACTGTATAAAAAATTCTTTCTGGGCTCCCCTTGAAACCATATTTCAAAACAGAGGTGTTTATTCTTACATTATCCTTAGTAAGAGATTAAAAGCTATGTAATAAGATAAAACTGTGTCCACTGAGGGGAAAGTTTTAAGTTATTCTCTAGTCTTCACTAAATAACCATAGTTCCTCTAATCTTAAAGATTTTAGCTTTCAGCTTTTAGTTATTTGAATTCTTAGGCAGGGAGCCCTCATCAATTTCTCCATGTTAAGATAAAAATCACCAAACTGGAGATGAATTATTAAGGCATCAAGAAAAAATATCTAGTATGCATGTTGAGAGGAAAGCTTCCCACAATAAAATTTCTAGATAGAAGTTAAAGTTTCTGTAGGCTGAGCTCCTCAGATTAAAAGAGTATAGCAATTCTTTAATACTCCTTATAAAAAGAAAGTACAAACATGTGGTAAAACTATTTTTCTTTCCATGTCAGCATTCCTTTGAGAGGAAAGAAAGAAAATGTTTTGTTGGGAGTTCTTCAATTTAGCTTTACGAAGACCTAAAAATGTTTTGACTTTCAAAGGCACTTTTACAGAGCTGTAAAACTGCCTGTCTCCTCTCCAGATTATCCTGTATGCAAAGGCAGCGCTAATTTTTATAAAATGCTACTTTGATCATTCAGTTCCTTGGTCAAATTGATTATGGTTCCCTATTATTTTTCAGATCATGTCTTACACTTTTCAAGATCTTTGATAATGTATACCCATCTTTATTTCATTTTACCCCACCATACAATTTATCACCTTTGTTTTATGGCCTTTCTCTCCCCCTGTCAACTCCGACACATATGGGTTTATAAACAAGATACTCACACACACATACACCCCCCTGTGCTCCATGTATATTCTGGTCCTCAGACTTTTACTTACACTTTTCTTCTTTTCTGCTCTCTGCTTGCACCTTTTTCTCCAGCTGGATCCTAAATTTCTTCAAAAGCTCCATTTCCTTCTAGGAAGCACCTCTTATGACCTTTATCTACATTGTTGTTCTTATTCAGTCACCCAGTTGTGTCCAGTTCTTTCTGACCCCATGGACTTCAGCACGCCAGGCCTCCCTGTCTGTCACCATCTCCCAAAGTTTGCCCAAGTTCATGTCCATCACTTTTGTGATGCCATGCAGCCATCTCATCCTCTGATACCCTCTTCTCCTGCCCTCAATATTTCCCAGCATCAGGGACTTTTCCAATGTCAGCTGTTTGCATCAGATGACCAAAATACTGGAGTTTCAGCTTCAGCATCAGTCCTTCTGACAAGTATTCAGGATTGATTTCCCTTAAGATTGACTGGTTTGAACTCCTTACTGTCCAAGTAATTTTCAGAAGTCTTCTCCACCACCACAGTTCGTAGGCATGAATTCTTTGTGCTCCTCCTTCTTTGCGATCCAGCTCTCACAACCTGTCGTGACCACAGGGAAGACCACAGCCTTGACTGTATGGACCTTTGTCAGCAGAGTAATGCGTCTTCTTTTCAACCTTTTCTGTTTAGGTTTGTCATAGCTTTCCTGCCAAAAAGCAACCATCTTCTGATTTCAGTCACCATCCTCAAAGATTTTAGAGCCAAAGGAGACGAAATCTGTCACTACTTCCACTTTCCCCCTTTCTATTTGCCATGAAGTAATGGGACCAGATACAGTGATCTTAGTTTTTAAAAATTTGAGTTTTGAGCCAGCCTTTTCACCCTCCTCCTTCACCCTCATCAAGAGGCTCTTTCGTTACTCTTTGTTTTCTGCTATTAGAATGGTATCATCTCCATATCTGAGGTTGTTGTTTTTTCTCCTGCCTGTCTTGATTCCAGCTTGTGACTCATCCAACCATGGCATTTCTCATTATTTGCTCAGCGTATAGATTAAGCAAACACAGTGACAGCAGACAGGCCTGTCATACTCCTTTCTCAATCTTGAACCAGTCAGTTGTTCTATACAGGGTTCTAATTGTTGCTTCTTGACAATACAGATTTCTCAAGAGACAGGTAATATGGTATGGTATTTGCATCTCTTTAAGAGCTTTCCACAATTTATTATGATCCACACAGTCAAAGGCTTTGACATACTCGATGAAATAGAAATAGATGTTTTTCTAGAATTCCCTAGCTTTCTCTATGATCCAGTGAAGGTTGGCAATTTGATCTCTGGCTTCTATTCCTTTTCTAAACCCAGCTTGGACATCTGGAAGTTCTTGGTTCGCATAGTGCTGAAGCCTAGCATGCCAGATTTTAAGCATGACCTTACTAGCATGGCAGATGACTGCGATTTTCTGATGATTATCACATTCGTTAGTACTACCCCTCTTGGGAATTGAGATGAGGATTGACGTTTTCCAGTCCTGTGGCCACTGCTGGGTCTTCCAGATTTGCTAACATATTGAATGCAATACCTCGATGGGATCATCCTTTAGTGTTTTGAATAGTTCTACTGGAATTCCGTCGCATACACTAGCTTTATTAACAGCGGTGCTTCCTAAGGCTCACTTGACCTTGCTCTCCAGAATGTGTGGCTCTGGGTGGCTGACCACACCATTGTAGAAATCCAGTTCATTAACATCTTTTTTTGTACAGTTCTTCCCTGTATTCTTTCCATCTCGATCTCTTCAGCATCTACTAGATCTCTACTGTTTCTGTCCTTTATTGGGCCCATCTTTGGGCAAAATGTTCCCTTGATATCTCCAATTTTCCTGAAGAGATCACTGGTCTTTCCCCTTCTGTTGTTTTCTTTTAGTTCTGTTCATTGAAGAAGGCCTTATCTCTCTGTGCTGTTCTTTCAAAATCTGCATTTAGTTGGATATACTTTTCCCTTTCTCCCTTGCTTTTTGCTTTTCTTCTTTCTTTAGCTATTTGTAAGCCCTCCTTAAATAACCACTTTGCCTTCTTGCTTTTCTTTTTCTTTGGGATGGTTTTGTTCACTGTCTCCTGTATAATATTATGGACCTCCATCCATAGTTCTTCAGGCACGCTATTTACGAGTTCTAATATGTCACAATAAACTGTGGAAAATTCTGAAAGAGATGGGAATACCAGACCACCTGACCTGCCTCTTGAGAAGGTTATATGCAGGTCAGGAAGCAACAGTTAGAACTGGACATGCGACAACAGACTGGTTCCAAATTGGGAAAGGAGTACGTCAAGGCTGTATACTGTCACCCTGCTTATTTAACTTATATGCAGAGTACATCATGAGAAACGCTGGGCTGGAAGAAGCACAAGCTGGAATCAAGATTGCCAGCAGAAATATAAATAACCTCAGATATGCAGGTGACACCACCATTATGGCAGAAAGTGAAGAGGAACTAAAAAGCCTCTTGATGAAAGTGAAAGAGGAGAGTGAAAAAGTTGGCTGAAAGCTCAATGTTCAGAAAATGAAGATCATGGCATCTGGTCCCATTACTTAATGGGAAATAGATGGGGAAACAGTGGAAACAGTGTCAGACTTTATTTTTGGGGGCTCCAAAATCACTGCAGATGGTGACTGCAGCCATGAAATTAAAAGACGCTTACTCCTTGGAAGAAAAGTTATGACCAACCTAGATAGCATATTGAAAAGCAGAGACATTACTTTGCCAACAAAGGTCCGTCTAGTCAAGGCTATGGTTTTTCCTGTGGTCATGTATGGATGTGAGAGTTGGACTGTGAAGAAAGCTGAGCGCCGAAGAATTGATGCTTTTGAACTGTGGTGTTGGAGAAGACTCTTGNTCTAGTCAAGGCTATGGTTTTTCCAGCGGTCATGTATGGATGTGAGAGCTGGACTGTGAAGAAAGCTGAGTGCCAAAGAATTGATGCTTTTGAACTGTGGTGTTGGAGAAGACTCTTGAGAGTCCCTTGAACTGCAAGGAGATCCAACCAGTCCATTCTAAAGGAGATCAATCTTGGGTGTTTTTTGGAAGGACTGATGCTAAAGGTGAAACTCCGGTACTTTGGCCACATCATGCGAAGAGTTGACTCATTGGAAAAGACTCTGATGCTGGGAGGGATTGGGGGCAGGAGGAGAAGGGGACGACAGAGGATGAAATGGCTGGATGGCATCACCGACTCGATGGACGTGAGTTTGAATGAACTCCGGGAGATGGTGATGGACAGGGAGGCCTGGCGTGCTGCAATTCATGGGGTCCCAGAGAGTCAGACATGACTAAGCAACTGAACTGAACTGAGACCACCCTTCAGCAGGGTTAAGGGGACTGTGGAAGGGGAGCGGCCTCTTGGATAGGAAAGGAGTCTGGAGAGAAGAAGCTGGAGAGGAGAATGCAGAAAAAGCAAGGAGCAAGGAACAGAAAGGGAAACACAGACGCAAGCAAGCAGAGAGAGAGAGAAAGGCAGAAGGAGGAAAAAAGACAAAGCCAGAGGCACAGAGGCCAAAAGATAGCCACGGAGAGGGAAACGGGAGAGGGACACAGTGACGGAGGGGAGAACAGCACAGAGAGCGAGCTGCCCGAGCAAGAGGGATTCCCCCCAGCCCCCAAGTGTGGGGGCAGGGAGAGGCCTCGGCAGCTCCTCAGCTGGAGCTAGCCAACTGGACTCCAGGAAAGAGGCAGGAAAGCCTGCATCTGGAAGCACTCAGGGTCCCTCCAGGAGGAGGGCGTGGGGAGGGAGTCAGACATGAGCCACGTCTGGAAAAAGAAAGCAGCAGAATTTTGCAAAGGCTGAGTTGGCAGTGGGCAGGGAAGTTACACAGACTGGACTCTCTGGTCTGGGATTTCTCAGTGGGCAGAGAGGACAGAGGCCCCGCCCCATCCATCCCATCTGTCTTGGGCTCTGCAGGAGGACTGGGTGGGTCCGGTTGTCAGAGAGAAGCCCGCCCCACCTCTTTGTGGAAGAAAAACAGGCCCAGGGTGGAAGGTGGGGGTTGGGAACATCTGGCCTGAGGTCACAGAGTTTCCAGGTCTTCTACACAGGCAGCCCCCCTCCCTCATTCATCCATGTAGTCATTCATGATTCAGCAGGCATTAACTGAACACCTGCTGTGGGCTAAGACATACTGTGCCCGGTCCAGGTCCTTTGAAGATTAGCAGAGGCCCCTGTCCCTCAGGCATCCCTAGTGGCTTTCCTGGTGGCTCAGACAGTAAAGAGCCTGCCTGCAATATGGGAGGCCCGGGGTCAGTCCCTGGGTTGGGAATGAAATGGAGAAGGAAGTGGCAACCCAACCCCAGTATTCTTTCCTGGAGAATTTCATAGGCAGAGGGGCCTGGTGGGCTATGGTCCAGGAGGTCATCAAGAGTCTGAGCAACTGAGCGACTAACACTTGACCTTTCTGCTCCCCAGAGCTCACAGTCTGATGGGGGAAGCAAGCCTGACAACACAGTGGGCTAGGTGCTGGGATAAAGGGAAGTTATGTGGTGTGCAAGCCGGTCTGGGGATCCAAGGGCAACTCCCTGTGGGGGCCTATCAGGGCAAACAGAGATGGGTAGGAGCCATCCACAAGGAGAGGGGAGAGAGAGTGTGCCAGGCACAGGAAACTGAGCAAAAAAAGTACAGATGCATCAGAGTCACAAATTCAGCTCCCTGTGCGCTCCAGTGCACAAGGAAGCTGTAATTATTTGGTTTGTTACTAATCCGACTTTCCTCCCAAACCACATCTGCCTTGATCAGTGGGAAAACATTACGTAAGGTCATCTAATGTGACTTCAAGTTCAATCTGATCTGATCATTAAACAGTCTCTTTTTGGTAATATTCAGTCTGCCTTGTATGAAAACACTCTATCCCTCAGGTAGCTTTCACCTCCACCTGCCTCCCCAGCTGTGTGGGGAGGTATGGGTGTGCAGGCTAGGTCGCTTCAGTCCTGTCCGACTCTTTGCAATCCTATGGACTGTAGCCCTCCAGGTTCCTCCGTCCATGGGATTTCCCAGGCAAGATTACCGCAGTGGGTTGCCATGCCCTCCTCCAGGGAATCTTCCCCATCCAGGGATCAAACCTGTGTCTCCTGCGGCTCCTGCATTGCAGGTGGATTCTTTACTGCTGGGCTGCCAGGGAAGCCCATGAGGTGAGGAGGAGGACTCAGTGGGAGCAACCAGGCAGCTATAGGATTGTCAGGAAGAGGCAGCCACCATCAGTACTGTCTGCTTCTCCAGGGCAAAGCTGGGTTCCTTAAGGGAGGTCTCCAGCCTAGGGCACGCGCCCACTGGTGGCCCTGCAGAACCACACTCTCTGCCTTGTTCTCCCTCTAGCCCCCTGCCTGGTACTCTATCCTTCCAGGCCTTTTAGTTCCCTGGGTCTTCATTCAGTCTCCAGGTCCCTTGGAGTTCAGGACAGCCCGAGGAAGCACATGCTCAAGCCGTACTCTAAGCTCAAGTTTGCGAGGGCACGTGCCTGTTGCTGCTACTGCATAGAATGGATGCACCATCTCCTATCCTTGTGCATTTCCCTCCAGTTTTTCACTATTATGAACAATCCTATAATAAATATCTTTGTGCCGTCCTCTCTGTGCACACGTGCTGGTGTTTCACTGGGGTAGATTGCAAGAGGTAAAGCGTTGGGTCTAATACACCACGATAGTGTACTTTTATAGTCTGATAGAGTCTGTCAGTTGGACTCCAGAAAGGCTACACCAGCTTACACTGCCAACAACTCTCATTAACTTTGGATATCATCAATATTTTTCAAAATTTGTCACCTTTATAGGTGAAAATGAATTTCCAGGTCAGCACTCATTTTGAACTGGGGGAGACTGCTACTGGGGCTGGAGAGGGGGATCTGGGAGGAGTTAGAGAAAGGAGGATGGAAGGCATGTGGAGTGGGAAGGGCTTGGACCTGTCACTGGACACAGTCAGTTGGACACAGGTGGGGGACCCTTGAGAAGGAGGAGCCCTCAGAGGCAATGAGAAGACGGAGCCTAGGGAAGAGGGAAGAGGCAGCGAGGTGAGCAAAGCCGATCACTGGCATCAGGTGGGGTGTCTAAAGAAGGAGGGTGTGTCTAGAGCACTCAAGATGATAAGAGGGCCAGCCGGTCAAGACTGAGTGAGAGGTATTTGGCAAGGAGCTCACGGGGGACCTGTGAAGAGCGTGGTCTGTGGCGTGGTGTGTGTGCTAGACTGCACCAGGACAAAGCAGGGGAGAGATCAGGGACAGTAAAGCACTCGGCTCTGGTCCTATTGAAGTCCACCCACCTGCAGGCCAGGCCCCAGCTCCTGCGAGGAGCGGAAGCCATCCTGCTTCTCCCTCCATCCTCCCCTCTCCCCAGCACCCTCTCAATCCCCAGGGTCAGTGGGAGCTCCAACTAATAGGGTTTCTCACAGCCAGCATTCTCTTAGTCAGCTCCAACTAATAGGGTTTCTCACAGCCAGCATTGTGGAGGAAGGGTATGGAGTAGAAGGTGATGATTCGAGATGAAAAATCTGAAGGGCCAGGCAATTCTCCCAACAATTCCACTCTTTATCTGAAAGTTAAATGTTATTAGTGGGCATAGAAGTGGGAATAGCTTCACGGGGAAAGAACGAGAACAAAGAATTCCCTATGTGTTGTTCCTGACACAGAGCAACTTTGGTCACTGTCCAGGTTCTCTCTTCCCTGGGGACACTCTCCTCTTTGCTCTCCCCATATGTGGCACCCTCATGTCAACCCCACAGAGATGGGACCTCCTTCCCAGCACCATTGATGACAGCCACACAAGAACATTGGGTCAGGCCCAAATGCTTCTCTCACAGTAGCTCTGTTAACCCTCATAACAATCTGATGAAGAGAGTAAAGGGTATCATTAACCCCATTTTACAGGTGGGAAAACTGAGACTCCGGGAAGTGAAATGATGAGCCGAAGATCACCCAGCCAGGAGGCTGCAGACACTAACTTCAAAACCTCTGTGTGCTTCTAAATCCCACCTGGTCAGGCTCCTCTAAACCAGGCTCTTCGAATCTTGGAGTCATGTTAACTGCCTGCTCTGTCCTTGGGGCAAGCCCAGGCCTGACCCCTTTCCTCCCCACTTCCTGAGGCAGAGGTTCTGTTGTGTGTTAGGGAACAATGTGGCAACATGATAGAATGGAGATTTTTTGACTGGCTGCATGACCTTGGGCAAGTCATTCTCCCTCCGGGTTAATCACTTTTGCCTCTATAAAGTAGGCATAATAATCTAACCTGCTCGGTGATGAGGAACTGAGTTGTACACAAAGGACCAAGTGACGTCTCTCATCCCAGAGAGTTCCATTCCTTCTTTCCTCCAGTTTCCATTACTTGGCCTTCCCTCAACCATTCCCTGCCACAGAGCTGGTTCTCTGCATGAATCTATCCTGTGATGGTCTTTCTGTGAGGTCTGAGCAAGGACTCATGTTTGCTTTGTGAGACACAGAATGTCGCCTTGGCTCCCTAACCTTTCAGCCTGAGGAGATCCTCACCCCAAGATGCTGATGGAACCTGCAAAAAAAAGAAAAAAAAAAAATAGGGCTGAAGTCTCTTAGTCAACTCCAGGCTAACTGCTGGGGTCTTCATCTGAAATGCACACCTTGACTTAAAGGCTGATGGGCCAATAGCACTTGCTGGGTCTTTTTTCAACATTCTCTTGTTCAATTTAAGGAGGTTTCTCATGTGGGCACACATTCTCGCACAGAAGCCTCGTTCACACTCTTAACACACACGGTCAAGCCCACAGTCACACATACTCTTTGCCAAGGAGTCGCCTACTACCAATTGAGCAGTGGCAGGAGGGGGTGATTGCTGTCACAGCAGTGGGCAAGGATGCAGAATTTCAGCCCTCACTCCAAAAAGGGTGAGATGCTTTTAGCTGGAAAGGGCTTTGAGCCATTACAGAGGAGAAAACCTCAACGATACAGGCTTGAACTGGAGAGAGGGATGGCCCACCTCAGCCATGCTCACGAGTGCAGAAGTCTAGAGGCAGAACTTATGCCGTGGGTGGACACAGCTCAGGTCAGTTCTGGGTTCTCTCAGACACTTGAGGGCTTTCCCCTTCCCCTCCTACCTGGGGCACTGGAGTTCTGGAAGTGGGTAGGATTCATAGTGACATGCCAGGATAAGGGCACCTGTCCTTGGTCACTTTTGTTCCATAATAGCAGTCCCTGCAGTCCCTCATTTCCACTAGTAGCTCTGGTTACCAGCACCTCTTCCCACTGGCATCCGCTGAAGGGTCCACATTCCCATCTGAACAACGACCATTGTAAATCTGGGCAACAGGTTCTCCTGCCTGGGTCGTGTGCCCTAGGGCCTCCTACGTATCACAGAGATCGAAATGCAGAATGTCTAGTCTGGTAAGAAATTATTTTGGAAGCCTGCTAACTGAGCAAACCAAAAGACCAGACATGGAACTAAGAGACAAACTGTCCCCATCCCTGGCAGGCCAGGCCCCAGGGCCACAAATGCACCAGTGGGTGAGCGTGGAGCATTTCTGTGTCAGGCACACCGAGGTGTCAGGAGACAGCAAGGCACCGGAGAGGCAGACCCCTCTGCCCGCTCTCACATACCCTGGTGGGCTCCCAGTTTGCCCCCAGCATGCCTGGACCCCCTGGATCAGCACTACTGGCATCATTAACTTCACAGCAAGCCTGAGTACCCCTCAGAGGGGCTTTGATGCGGTAATTAAATCAGGACCAACAGGAGAGATGGTAATTGAGTGCAAGGAAGTGAGGTGGCAGCTTCAAGGTCTTGAGGGGAAACAGAAGTACAGAGGCATTGACATGGGGCCTGGCCAGAGCTCCAGGCACAGCAGGGGGAAGGGGACAGGAGCCCCAGCTGTGGCTTCTTCCCAGACTCACCAAAACTCAGAGCTGGAGGTCCCATCAGCCTCTGTATAGCTGGGAAGGCAGGTCCGGAGAGAAGCGGGGACTCCTTCAAGAGCGCACAGCTGAGCTGGAGTAGCAGCCAGGCCTTCCGTAAGTGGGCTCTGCCTTCCTCCCCAAGCACCACGAGAGCCCTAGAAGTTCTAGGGCGGTGACTTGCTCCCCTGTGGCCGGGCTTTGTTTCTTCATCACAGCATAGCAATGTTAATGAGGCTGAGTCTTGGCCCTAAGCAAGGCCCTTCATTTCTGACTGCAGCTCCCATCCGCAAAAGACGAGTACAGTCTTAAGAAGACTTGGTCAAACTAGCGAGTCCGGCACATACGCTTCCTGCTGGTTCGTCTCCTTCCATCTCACCTGACCCATCTCCCTGTCTCCCCAGACCCACACAGGGGAGCAGGCAGCCCAGGTCACTTCTAAGTTTGTGATCCATTCAAGGGCAGGATCTGGGTTCCTCTCCTCCCTGTGTTCTAATATCGAGCGTGGAGCTTCACACAGAGGCTCCACAGCGCTTGGTGAATGAATGAATCACGTCTCTTTTGCCTGGAATAATCTTCTCCCGTGTGGCAGGGCACGGCACCAGGAGACACGTGCAGGACAGAGAGTTGGATGGTGTGCAGGATGTTCTCCTTTTGATCCTCCAGCTCTGTTTTCCACCTTTCCGAGCACCCTGCCCTGGGCCCCAGACCTGAAGGGACTGCATCAGCAGCTCCAGTGTCCTATGGCCTCCAGTTGGGCCAGCTGATGGGGAGCCCAGCAGGAGGGGGAGGGAGAGCAAGGGGAGAAGCTGCTGGGGGCCTTACTCCTCACTGCAGGAGGCTCAGATGGGCCGGTACATCTCTTGACAAAGGGCATGGCTTCTAGGTCCCCTCTTCCCAGGTCCCGCCAACATTTGTCCCACATCTCCACAGGCTCCAACACTCACCATTCCACTGTTCCTAACTCTCAGGCACAACAGGGTCCTGTGTGGTTTCCCTTCACTCCATCTTTATAAATAGTCCCTTTATGAAGCCCACCTTGAATGATCCTGGCTTTACATGTGAATCTCTTTCCTACTGGCACCTTGTCTGATACCAATGGGTAACTGGGGAGATGATTGGATGGATCGATGGATGGATGGAACTGGTATAATGTAGTCATTAAAAGCCCAAGTCTTGGACTTTCCTGGTGGTCCAACGGTTAAGAATCCACCTGCCAGCGCAGGGGACGCGGGTTCAACCCCAAGGGTCCAGGAAGCTGCCACCTGCCTCGGAGCAACTAAGCCCGTGTGCTACCGTGACTGAAGCCCACGTGCCCCAGAGCCTGTGTCCCCAGCAAGAGAAGTCCCCATAATGAGGAGCCCACTTGCCTCAACTAGAGAGCAGCCCCTGCTCGCCAAAACTAAAGAAAGCCTGTGTGCAGCAACGAAGACCTGGCGCAGCCAAAAATTAAATACATAATTTTCTTTTTCGAAGTCCAAGTCCTGTAGCCTGGATTTGTATCCTAACTCAACCATTTACTAGATGTCTCAACTTGGACAAGTTATATAACAGCTCTAAGATTTTGTTTACTCAGCTGCAAAGTAGGAATAAAAGCAGTCACTTACAGGGCTGTTGTGAGGTTTGAATATGATAATAAATGCAGAGAGTTGAGCATCTTGCTTGGCATATAGTTGGTGCTCAATAAATGGTCACTCTTGCTACCATGGCTGGCGGGTCAGGTGGTGAGAAGAGGGCTTGCATGCTGCCCTCGGCTTGAGCCACCTGGAGTTCATGAACAAGGAGGTCAAGGCAGGTTTCGGTGTACAGCACCTGTGAAACCTGGGGACTGCCAGTTTCCCCCCTTCCCCGAGGCTGGCCTGTGGGCACTCCTGACTCGGTTCTCCCTCCTGCCCTCAGAGCTGGGTGGGCAGACAGCTCTCTTTTCCAGGTGTGCCCATGACTTGGTCTTCTTCCTCTGGAGTTGGGAGCATGGCTGAGTCCTCAGTGACATTAATGGCAGTTCAGAGGAAGCCTCTAGACACTGCAGTCCCTTGCGAGCTTCCCACTCCCACCTTCAGGAAGCCTAAGAAAGGTCAACAGCTGCAGGTCTTTCTGTTAAGGAGCACCCCAGGGTACGAGTCCCCCAGTGAGGCTGACAGGGGTCCCCAGAGCAAGGCCTGCCTGAAGCAGGGAGCACTCGTCCCCATCAGGGAGACTCCTACCCGAGAGGAATAGTCCTGGAACCCCTTCCCACTCACTTGGAGACTGCAATGCCCACCCACAGAGCGCCCACACATGCTCCCTCCCACTCCAACAGTCAGCGAAAAGTTCACGGTGGCCCCCTCTGAGCCAAGGGCCACCCCAGGCATGGGGAGTGCAGAAGAGACAGGCATGGTCCCAGCCCACCCTGCACACGGCACACATCCAGAGGCAGTCACAGCCGAAATGGGTGTGTTCCAGCCCTCCCTTCAGAGATGTGGACAGAGTCCCAGAGAGGGAGGGACCTGCCACCCAGCACTTGGGAGCAGAACCTGTTGCAGCTGGGTTTCCCAGTGTCTTTCCACCTCTTGAGTCAGTATGAGTTGCAAGGAAGGAAACAAAGTGGTTTGTGGCTCGAGGTCAGGAAATTGAAGGGCTTTAGAAACTGACCTGTGTTCAAGGCCTGGCCCCACTACTGATTTGCTGGGCCGTGTTATCGGGTCGCCTAATCTCTCAGTTTCAATTTCCTCAGCTTTGAAATCAGGATAATAACTCCTTCCTTGCAGAGGATTCCCATGAGACTATAGAAAGAATATCCCAGGTTGTGCCGGAATAATGTCTTAGGTGGAACTGTAAGAAATTGCCAGTTTTTCAAGTAAGAGTTTCACCTCATAAGTATCATTTTGTTAGTATTAGCATCATCAACTCTGTGCATCTTGTACAGGTTATTTTATCTCTCGGCCTCCTTGCCACAAAAAAACTGAAATGACATACCAAGCTATTGAAACCTGGCACACAGTAGGCGCTCATTAAAGTTTCCTCCCTCTCCTTCCCCTCTTCTTCCCACTTCTTTCGTGGGAAGCTACACAGGAAGCTGTCCTCCTTTCTGAGTATCATAGCCCCATGGGGCTAAGGATGAAGCCGTGACTGTGACATGGGAGGAGAGTCAAGATCTAAAATCATCTTCTCAGAAAAGTTTAAACAGTTAAAACAAAACAAGAAACACACACACCAGGTCGTTTTTAAGAAGTGGCACCACGCAACCTACCAAGTTATGATGGCCTCGGGGACAGGAGACCAGAGCTCTGTGGCTGGAGCTTCTCTCTCTTCTTCTCCCTCAGCCCAAC
This sequence comes from Oreotragus oreotragus, assembly GCA_006410675.1. Classification (NCBI taxonomy): domain Eukaryota; kingdom Metazoa; phylum Chordata; class Mammalia; order Artiodactyla; family Bovidae; genus Oreotragus; species Oreotragus oreotragus. Next base: position 52,207 of record SJYX01022267.1, on the reverse strand, counting down.
CCTCTCCCAGCCTCCCCGAGGAGGATTTAGCCAGAAAGTCAGTTCACTGTGTTCTAGGTCACAGCTGAGCAAACAACCAAAATGTCCTTTTGGCAGCTGGATGCCACTTGGATCCAGCAGAACTGAAGATTCCAGATTAAGAAGGTCCCGGCGTCTCTGAGTCCAGCCTCCTGCCTCGATAGGCGTAGCTGTCGCACTCTGCACTCTGAGGGCAAAGGCTGGTGTTCTCCCAGGATGGAGACACTCCTCCTCTTCTAATGTCCCCTGCAAGACTCTCTCAGGCCAGTCAGGAACTCCTTCCGTTTGTCCCATCACAGCCAGCGCTTGCTTCCATGATCCATTAATCCATAGCTCCTGACAGCATCACTGGGTTGGCTTCATATGTGCTGGTAAAGGGGACCCAGGTACCAACAGAATGGCCTCTGGACACTCCCCATTTGTCTCACTGGACTGTTTAGCATCAGCCTCCCTACCAGCCTGATCCCAGAGGAAGCTGGACCCAGGTGAGCCTGGGATTGTGAAATTGTTAGTCATTCAGTCATGTCTGACTCTTGGTGACCCCATGGACTGTAGCCCACCAGGCTCCTCTGTCCACGGTATTCTCCAGGCAAGAATGCTGGAGTAGGTTGCCACTCTCTTCTCCAGGGGATCTTCCCAGCCCGGGGATCAAACCCACATTTCCCGCATTGCAGATTGATTCTTTACCATCTGAGCCATCAGTGGTTCAATGTTTAATGAATGGATAAATGAATAAATGAATAGCTATGTTCCACAGGTGGAGAAGGCAGTGGCACCCCACTCCAGTACCCTTGCCTGGAAAATCCCATGGACGGAGGAGGCTGGTGGGCTGCAGTCCATGGGGTTGCTAAGAGCCGGACACGACTGAGCGACTTCACTTTCACTTTTCACTTTCATGCATTGGAGAAGGAAATGGCAACCCACTCCAGTGTTCTTGTCTGGAGAATCCCAGGGACGAGGGAGCCTGGTGGGCTGCTGTCTATGGGGTCGCACAGAGTTGGACACGACTGAAGCGACTTAGCAGCTGCATGCTCCACAGGAACAAGATGCTCACTGCTTCACAGGGAACCCATCTCTCTGGAGAAACAGGTTGGAGGTGGTGAACAGCTGCCCTCTAGATCTCCTTCTGCCTCTGGGGAGGCACCATCTATTGGAGAGGCCATGAGCCTTCCCACACACGCCTGGGTTCCAAACCAGTTGCTGGGGGATCCCCGGGTCTGGAAATTCCCTGGTGCTTGGCTCTGGGCTTTCTTGTTCCACCCTACCTCCCCACGAGTCTGGACATTCTCAGCACCATTTCTTGGAAGGAAATCTTGGCTCGTGAACACAAGTTCTGGAATTCAGTACAGGAAGTGGCCATATAAACAAGGGGGTAGGACCCTGACCCAAGAGCCAAGATCTGCAGGTTCTGGTTCCCACTTGAGCAATCACAGGCATGGGCTGCAAGATCAGACAGACCTGTTTTTGACTCTAGCTCTACTGTTTAGGAGCTGTCATATTTTTGGCAAGTCATTCACCTCCCTGAGCCCTGGTTTCCTCTTTTTAAGAAGGGATTATAGTATCTGCCTCAGCAGATTCCTATGAGGATTATATGAGGAGCCAGTAGGGCTGATATTCAGCTGACCTGCAAAGATTCTAACTTACTGCTTGGTAAACAGTTGCTACTCAGAGTCCCCTGAGTGCCCCTCCCACCCAGCACATCATCAACCACTGTCCCATGATTCAGCAACTAAAGGATTAACATCTGGCCCACTAGAGAGTTTCCAGGGCCCTGGTGACCCTTCTAATTGGTTGGTGCCCATGTTAAACTAATGGGTGTGAGTAACTGCTTTGTAAATTGCCAGATGCTGGTTAATCCACAGATGTCTTATGGGCAAGGCATGCTCCCCACTCCCAGCCTGAGCTTAGTCCTATTAAATCCATCCCAGGAATTGGCTCCACCTCTGCCCAGATGCTCCAGGCAGCCTCCATACCCAGTCTGTCTCCAATCTGGCAACTGTCTGACTCCCCTGATCAACCCTTCATCATTCCTCTGTNTTAGTCCTATTAAATCCATCCCAGGAATTGGCTCCACCTCTGCCCAGATGCTCCAGGCAGCCTCCATACCCAGTCTGTCTCCAATCTGGCAACTGTCTGACTCCCCTGATCAACCCTTCATCATTCCTCTGTGAAGTTGGCACAACCTCCACACTGGCCTCTGGACTCCAGTGCCTCCCTCCCTTTCATTCTCACACTGAGCAGAGCCACTTCCAAAAGCAGGGGTCTCTCTTTGACCTCTAGACGAAATGTTCGCTGTCACTGACCTCCCTCACTGATGGCTGTCCCGGACAGGGTCCCGGGGGAAGAGGTTCTGAGATGTATATTGGCTAGCAGGAGGTTTACTGGGTATTGATCTCCAGATCAATACCTATAGGGTGAAGGGGCATTGTGAATGAGGCAGAACCGAGCAAAGGGACAAGTTAGACTATTATTCAGACCCCATGAATGTCTCAGCCCACTCTCAGGAGCTTTGGAGCGAGAATGACTTTTCACAGGTGTGCCAAATTGGGGCCAGGAGCCCTTTAAACCTCCAAATGGACCAGTCATTGGATACCGGCTGGTCCTGGGAAGGGGAGTGACATTATACAAGGAGGGTTTCATCAGCCTAACATGGTGGTGGAAACGGGAGTCTCAGTCTCGGGGGCGAGCTGTCAGCCATCAGAGGGGTGAGTGAATACTCCAGTCTGAGGGGGAAGGTGCCAGCGTTTGGGGAGTGCAACACAGCACCCCTTACAAAGGTGCGCTGAGTCAAGTAGATCCTCGGGAATGCTTTTATACGCAGTGAGAAGAATCACCCTCTTCTGCCTTCAGGACAAATTTGGGATGTCTATTTAGGACACTAGGCTCTTCATGATCTGCTCCTGACATCCTTTCCACCCCACCCTCTTTTCTCACCCCTCCCCACTTGCTCCCACCTTCTAGCCATACCGTGCTTCTTGCAGTTTCCCAAGCTCAACATGCTATTTCACGCCTCTCTGCTTTTGCACATGGTATTTCATTTGCCTGGAATGCCTTGAAGTAGAAAAAGAAATCCTTTTCTCTCCTTCCAGCCCATCCCTACTCCTCCATTGAGACTGGTGAAACTCTGCCTCCCCGAGAAAACTTCTACTAACTTCCTCCAAACCTCGTGCCCCCAGTGTGCCCAGGGTGCAGGAGTCAGACACTAATTTGCATGAGATCTTTGTCCAAAGTCAGATCCACAGGGTCAGGTACCACCAGAGCCCTCAGTTATTCCAGATGCATTTTGGCACCCGAGTAGGAGAGTCTCTGGGAACGGCAGCCAGTAAGTGCCAAGCCTTGGAAGAGGGAAGAGAAAAGTAGCAGTGTGTTGAGAGAGGGCCCCCCAGCGTCTCACACTGCCCAGCGTAACCGTGTTATTCTCCCCTTCACCATCATCATCACTATTATCATGTTGTCATCAAGGCCACACGGTTGAGCACTTACAACATACCAGGCTCTAAGCCAAGTGTTTCACAGACGCATTTTTCTTTAATCCTTATTGTATCCTCACTATTAATAACCCCTAGTAGTAGATATTATTATTATCATACTTTACAGATATGGAAATTGAAGTGTAGGAAAGTTAAGGGTTCTGCCCAAGGTCACACAGCTGGTTAATGGCCTGTCTGACCCTAGGACATTATTCGTCTCACCAGCAGGCTGCCGACCACACTGACCTCATTCTTTCCTGCCCCTCCTATCTAACCACTGTCTGCAGAAACTCCTTCCCTAAATGAACGGACGTCCCACTGAGAAGAGAGCCATAGGGTAGGCCCAGCTGTCTCCCCTAGAGACTTGGGAGGGGTCTTGGGAGGGGCTGGGGGAACACATTCAGAATCACATGTGCCCTTCTAGATCAGACCAAGACAGCATTTGATTCAGCTGCAGTTATGAGTGTTGCTTGGAGAGCTTGTTCCCCTCCTCCTGTCTGTAAACACGGAATCTGAAGCCCTGAAGGGGAAGAGTCCCATCCAAGGTCACTCTGCGTGTCAGGGGCCAGCCAGGATATAGCCTGGACTGACTCAAGGCTCCCAGACCAGAGCCCTACCAGGCTACTGCAACAAAGGCCACTTTTAACGGGGAATTTAAGAGGACAAGAGAGAGGCCCTACTCACCCACACAAAGGTGTACCTCCTAAGGCTGCAGGCAATACCTAGAATTCCTCCACCAAAATGAGCCTCCTGACTCTCCACTCAGGTCCAAAATCTCCATGCCAGCTGGAAGTTTCCCACCCGACTCCTTTTCCTTAGAAAATGAACTAGCAGCCAGGGCCTGATTCTGGTCCTAACAGACCCCAAACTTGGTCATAACAGGGACAGATGGACAAATAAGAGGCAGCAAAGCCTAGAAAGAGGCTTTTAGCCAGATTCATTCTAATCAGGCTCAAAGTATACTGACCATGTGAACTTTTAGGGAAGATACCTGGTTGCTCTGGGCCTCAGTTTTCCCATCTATGAAATGGGAATAAGCATTACCACCTGTCAGCATTGTTGTGATGATTCGATGAGCTAGTTACAGAGGGTGGTTGATAAGGCACTGAGGCCTGGTACCCAGGAAATGTAGATGGCAGCCAGGATTATTATTGAACCTGGGGTTGAACAGAGCTGATGGATCTGTATCTCTGCAGTCCTTGCTGGAGAAACAGAGAAGTTTCTTGGCCTGGTACCTGAGACACCCAGCCTGCCTTTTTACTTCTCACTCCCTGGCGCTTTTCTCCAGTGCTCCCAGCATTCTCTTTCATGCCCTAAGCTTTTACTGAAATTACAAGTTTGTTTACTGGTCTGTCTCCCCGGCTTGACAATGACAGCCTAGAGGACCATGATCAGTTCCAATTCCTCCATGTCTCTGGAATCCAGCACAAGGCCTGGTCAGGTGCCCGGAGCCTAGTCTGTTGACTTGTATGGAGTTTCGTAGCCTCCAAACGTAGGACTGATCCCAGTGTTTGGGTGATGCAGAAAGGAAGATAAAGAGTATGAGAAGGGCCCTTCTGCTAGAACTGTCCAAGGCAGAAGGAAGCTGCAGATGTGATGACTCAGGGAAGCATTCAAGCACACTTGGGCGAGTATATGCCAGTGGTGCGATCACTAAGAACCAACCGATCCAGAGCATCTATGAGCCTGGGGAGGATGTCTGCGTAGGAAACCCTCTCCCCTGATGACCAATCCCCTCGGCATACAGATGAGAAGGCTGAGGCCCCAAAAGGAGACAGACTTGCCCAAGGTGAGCCGGCACCAAATCCAGGACGAGGAGCAGGTAGGTCTCCAGGCTCTTGTTGTAACCTGTCTCACAAAAGATGAGTTTATGCTCCCGCTCAGTTGCTCAGCTGTGTCCCCACGGACAGCACCCCGCCAGGCACCTCTGTCCATGGGATTTTCCCAGCAAGAATACTTGAGTGGGATGCCATTTCCTCCTCCAAGGACAAAAGAGGAGACCAAGGTCTAAAAAGAGGGAGAACCTTGCTGGGGTCACCAAGAAAGTCTGTGATAGATCATCTCTCTCTTCAGGGCTCCCCCAGGACTGGCTATGCCCAGAGGCTTCTCTGGAGAGCGGGAGTCAGGAGCCTGATCCCCACCCCTAGCAAGACTGGAATGAGTCACGCTTCCTGGGGCCACTGAGGAGGTCTCCTGACTGGAAAAGCCACCACACTGTCCCCAACCCTGCTCCATCTGTCAAAATCCAAAACTCCAGAGAGGGAGGCCTAGAAAGCACTTATTATCCAACCACTATGAGTTTGAGCAGGAAACTGGGTTCAGAAAGGGGAGCGGCTGTTCCAAGACCCCACCCCCGCACACCGCCTGGCCTTGATGGGCAAGCCTTGACCCCAAGCCCATTCTTTCTCAAAAGAGAGACAGAGAGAGGCTGAGACAGACACCAGCTCAGCGGGGAGAATGCGCTTACCTGGAAGTCAGGCAGTAGGGAGAAAACAGCCACAACTCCCTGGCTAGCAGTGGCAGCCCTACCTTGCAATAGGTGGGAAGGAAGCCTTGAGAACTGGGAGGAGAAACAGCTTGGATTTACACATCCCCCAGCTGTGCTTTCAAACTGTGGTACTAGAGAAGACTCTTGGGAGTCCCTTGGACAGCAAGGAGATCAACCAGTCAATCCTAAAGGAAATCAATCCTGAGTATTCTTTGGAAGGACTGATGCTGAAGCTCCAATACTTTGGCCACCTGATGCGAAGAGCTGACTTATTGGATAAGACCCTGATGCTGGGAAGGTTGAGGGCAGGAAGAAAAGGGGGCGACAGAGGATGAGATGGTTGGATGGCATCACCGATTCAGTGGACGTGAATTTGAGCAAGCTCCCTGAGACAGTGAAGGAGAGAGGACAGGTGTGCTGCAGTCCGTGGGGTCGCAAAGAAGCGGAAAAGACTTAGCAACTGAACAACAACTGCTGTGCTCCCAACAGACTCCGCTGTTCCCCCGGGTGCCCCTCCCTGCCGCCAACATCCATGGCCCATGGTTCCAGTACTCCTCTGCCTTGCCTGTCGCCACACCAGATGCCTCTGACTCCATGTGGCCTCTCTCACCTTTGTGCCTTTGCACGTGCTGTTGCTGCCTGGAAGGCTGCCCCCTCCTTGTCTCTCTAACTGACTGCCTTTAATTTCTTTAGCGGAGGCTGCTCTGAGAGCTACCCAAGTCCTCCTATGTGGCCCTTCCTTCTTCCTGAAGTGGATCGATGTCCCCTGCTCCAGCTTCTCCCAGCCCAGGCACCTCCTGGAAGTGCAAGTCACACCCTGGTCACAGCCTGTGTCCGCCTCCCCATAAAGGCTGGAAGCCTCTAGAAAACAGATTGGAGCTCTGACTGGAGCAACCTCCACAAATGCAGGAAAGAGCTGACCACAAATGGTCACCTCATTCATTCCTTCCACACATAATGAGTGAACACTACATGCCAGGCATTGTTTCAGGTGCAAGAGATAGAGCAGGGGAAAACACAGACAAAATTCCTGCTGTGGGACTATCATTCTATGAGGGGTGGGGAGGGGGAGGGGCAGGTGACAGTGAAAATATCATACTCCAAAGAAGCCTGGATGGTGGTAGGTGTTATGAAGCTCACCAGGCTCCATGGTCCGTGGAACTCTCCAGGCAAGAATACTGGAGTGGGCAGCCATTCCCTTCTTCAGGGTATCTTCCCAACCCAGGGATCAAATCCAAGTCTCCTGCGTTGGAGGCAGATTCTTTACTGTCTGAGCCACCAAGGAAGCCCGTTATAAAGAAAATAAAAGTGTTTATTGATGGGGAACTGCAGATACGGAGACAGGAGTTCCAGACAGGTACAGTGGGCTGGGGGAGGTAAATTCCAGACCTACCCAGCTGTAGACCCCCCCACCTCACCCCATTACACTCCCTCTCCAGCACTGCTAGGGGCTAGGGGGAGGAGGCATGTAGGAAGGAAGGCTAGGGCCCCCTTGGAAGTGCCAGACATCTCTTCCACCCACAGACACATTTCCTGGCTCTCCAGGAATTCAATTCAGCCACAGCTACTGAGCAGTTAGTTGTGAAAAAGCCACAATAGCCATCATTTATTGTGAGAGCTCCAGGGGCAGAGCTAGCCGCCCTCTCTCACGCAGCCTCTCGGTACACTGGTGAGGCAGGTCTTTGTCCAGGGTCACAGCGCTGGTTCCGGACCTGGCCAGGATCTGAGCCCTGGGCCGTGACTCCTGGGTCTTGTGTTTCTCACACACCCCACAGACCCCCAAAGGCTTGGAGGGCAAGCGAGTGGTCCCCATGGTGCAAGGAGTGAGGGGTTGAGTCTGGATTCCAAGGTCCTAACCCCAACAAGGGTTTGTTGAGTTGGGAAGGACCCCTTAACACTTCCAGGCCTCAGTTTCTCTTTGTGTCAAGAGAAGCCATTAGCCCAGCCCACCTGAGGGGGTTGCTATGATCAGCAGATGAAATACAACATGCAAGTATTTGGGCAAGTGCAATGCAATGCAACAGTCAGCTCCTTCACCCTGAGAACACCCCCAGCCACCTTCCCTACCCCTCCAACCCTGCCCTGGTGTTGGGTAGGGCCTAAACCAAACTGGCCAACAACATACAGCAGGTTTGCCACTGAACCTGGCCAGGGGCAAAAACCTCTGTGAACTCTGATCACCTCATAGCCTGGCAGCCAGAAAGCCGGTGTCAAGGCCAGGGGTGGGGCTGAGAGCAGGACTGCTAGTCTGCGGTCGGGTAAGGGCCAAGTCAAGAGTCAGGTGTCCCGCAGGTTCATGCTGAAGTAGGATGACTCAGGAAAGTCACCACCCGCCTCTCCTGAGAGAGCCAGCTACCCTTCCCATGAGCTGAGGGGAGGCAAAGGTGGCACTTGCTAAAAGCCTACTCTGTGCTTGGGCTTTCTCAGGCAGTACCAAATTCAATGTACTATCGAAGCGCAGAAAGGTGAAGTAACTAGCTCGATGTTGCGTAGTGACTGTATTCTTTTGCTATAGCTGCCCTAACAAAGCACACAGACTGAATGGCTTAAACCATAGCAGTTTGCTTTCTCATGGTCCTGCAGGCTAGAAGTCTGAGGTCAAGGTGTGGGCAGGGTTGGTTCTTGGGCACTCTTCTTGGTTTGTAGGCGACCCTCTTCATGTCCACATGGCGCTCCTCTTCTATATGTGTCTGTGTCCAAATTTCCTCTTCTAAGAAGGGCACCGGTCATGTTGGAAATGAATTTGCCCTAATGACCTCATTTTAATTTAATTATTTCTCTAAAGACTGTATCTCTGAATACAGGCATTCAGAGGCACTGGGAGTTAGGACTTGAATGTATGGATTAGCCTGTAATGATGGATAAGTGACAGAACCAGACTGAATTTGGGTCTTTCTGGCTCAAAAATCTACCTCTTTCTATCATACCACATCATCTTTCTTCCTCTCTCCCGAATCCGAGGTTGATTTCGCATCAGTCTGCCAAAAGGCGAGCTAGCGCGCTCTCAGTGTCTAAGTGCTTTGTTCCCATGACTGCATTTAATACAATGCTGTGAGGTGGGCACTTTGGAGAAACTGAAGCTGAGAGAAGAGAAGTGGCTTGATGGCACACAGAGAGTTCACAGCTGAGGCAGGGCATGAACTCTTGTGTCTGACCTGCTCTCCCCCACCACACTGCTGCTCACCCGGGGCGACAGTCACACTGCTTAACCGCTGTATGGCCGCAGAGCAATATGGCGGCATGGATAAATGGAGGTTGGCACTCCTGGCTAGGACAGGGGCTGCCAGGCACTAACCACTGAGTTGCTGGAGTGTCCGGCAGACTAGGGAGCACTAGAGGAAATGAAGGGAAATGGCTATTTACAAAGCAAACAGAAGTATATCCATCTCTTCACAGTCAGTGAAGCAGTCCCAGTGCACACAATCTGAATGCCAGGACTATTCTCTACCATCAGTCATTCCTTTGGTTAGTTCAGTTCAGTTCCGTCACTCAGTCATGTCCAGCTCTTTGTGACCCCATGGACTGCAGCATACCAGGCTTCCCTGTCCATCAACAACTCCTGGAGCTTACTCAAACTCATTGTTCATCGAGTTGGTGACACCATCGAACCATCCCATCCTCTGTCGTCCCCTTCTCCTCCCGCCTTCAATCTTTTCCATCATCAGAGTCTTTTCCATTGAGTCAGTTCTTCACATCAAGTGGCCAAAGCATTGGAGTTTCAGTGTCAGCATCAGTCCTTCCAATGAATATTCAGGACTGATTTCCTTTAGGATGGACTGGTTAGATCTCCTTGCAGTCCAAGGGACTCTCAAGAGTCTTCTCCAACACCACAGTTCAAAAGCATCAATTCTTTGGTGCTCAGCTTTCTTTATTGCCCAACTCTCACATCCATACATGACTACTGGAAAAACCATAGCTTTGACTAGATGGTCATTTGTTGGCAAAGTAATGTTTCTGCTTTTTAATATACTGTCTAGGTTGGTCATAGCTTTTCTTCCAAGGAGCATGCATTTTTTTATTTCATGGCTGCAGTCACCATCTGCAGTGATTTTTGAGCCCAAATAAATTAAGTCTCACCCTGTTTCCATTGTTTCCCCGTTTGCCACGAAGTGATTGGATTGGATGCTATGATCTTAGTTTTCTGAATGTTGAGTTTTAAGCCAACTTTTTCACTCTCCTCTTTCACTTTCATCAAGAGGTTCTTTAGTTCTTCTTTGCTTTCTGCCATAAGGGTGGTATCATCTGCATATCTGAGTTTATTGGTACTTCCCCCAGCAATCTTGATTCCAGTTTGTTCATTATCCAGGCCAGCATTTCTCATGATGTACTCTGCATATAAATTAAATATGCAGGGTGACAATATACAGCCTTGATGAACTCCTTTCCCGATTTGGAACCAGTCTGTTGTTCCATGTCCGGTTATAACTGTTGCTTCTTGTCCTGCATACAGATTTCTCAAGAGGCAGGTCAGGTGGTCTGGAATTCCCATCTCTTGAAGAATTTTCCACAGTTTTTTGTCACCCACACAGTCAAAAGCTTTGGCGTAGCCAATAAAGCAGAAGTAGATGTTTTTCTGGAACTCTCTTGCTTTTTCGATGATCCAGTGGATGTTGGCAATTTGATCTCTGGTTCCTCTGCCTTTTCTAAATCCAGTTTGAACATCTGGAAGTTCATGGCTCATGTACTGTTGAAGGCTGGCTGGGAGGATTTTGAGCATTACTTCGCTAGCGTGTGAGATGAGTGCAATTGTGCGGTAGTTTGAACATTCTTTGGCTTTGGTTAGGACCATCACTAAAAATCAAGGTCGAAAACTGCCTGGAATTCCTCCTGACCTAGAAGGTGCTTGACAAGAAGGAGTTTCCTTCCTTTGAAAACAAAAGTCATATCTAAGGAGTCATAGCTCAGAGAAGAGGGTCCAGGGCTGGAAGGGGCCTGCATGGAAGGGGCCTGAGAAATTGCACCACCCAAGCCCCTTACTGGGCAGATGGGAGACTGGTGCCAGGGACAAGGATCTGTCTGGTGTGTGCAGTGAGCTGGGCCAGAGGCAGGGCTGGCACCCCAATCTCCAGCTTTCCTGACCACATGTGCCCAAGTGCCCTGACCCCACTACAATCAGCTTTCCACACCCACCCATGACCTCAACCCATGGGAACTGTGGGTAAGTTCAACGGCCTCTTATCTGCTGGTTTCCACTGGAGATAAGAAACCTAGAACAGGGCACCAGAGTTCCTGCAGTGTCACAACCTGCCCTGACCCAAGCTGAGCTAAATAAGCCTGGCAACCATCCCTAGAAGACATGCCTCATCCACTTGCCTGTCCCAGGCCAGGCCAGGCCAGTTGACCATTCTGTTGAACTTGGGGGCTCAATGAGCCCCTATCCACGAGTGAGAGGGCAGGGGCCTCAGGGCACATGTGGAACTTCCTCCACCCTGAACCCCCACAGAAGTGCAGTGGTTAAGAACATGGAATGTGGAACCAGAGGGCCTGAATTTAAGTCTGCCTCTACCACTTACTAAGTCCGTGAATCAAATAAGTTATTTAACTTTTGTGTGTCTCAGCTGGACTTACCCAGTGGCCCAGTGGTAAAGAATCCACCTGCTGATACAGGAGGCCTGCGCTCAACTCCTTGGTCGGGAAGATCCCCTGGAGAAGGAAATAGTAACCCACTCCAGTATTATTACCTGGAAAATCCCATGGATAGAGGAGACTGGTGGGGTTACAGCCCATGAGGTCACAAAAGAGTCAGGGATGACTAAGCGACTAAACAACAACAGCGTGCCTCAGTTTCCCTTTCTGTAAAATAGGAATGATAGCATTAGTGCCTTCCTCATAGAGTTGTGAGGATTAAATGAGCTAAGATCTGTATCTTGCCCATTGAATGTCTCAGTAAGTTAAGTCTAAGTTTTATTTAGCAGAGCCGCCGACACAGGCACCAACAGCACAAAAACTAACTTTAAATCGCAGCTCTGCCTCTTTCTCACAGCATGGCCATGGACAACCTCTCTGAGCCCCAGTCTGTAAAGCAAGGGCTTGAGTCCCACTTTCCAGGGTCCCCACGAGCATCAAAGGTAACCACACCAGGAAACCTGGCAACAGTCTGCGTGCGTGCGTGAGCAGTCGCTCGGTCGTGTCCAACTCTTTTGCTACCCTATGGACTGTAGCCTGCCAGGCTCCTCTGTCCATGGAATTCCCAGGCAAGAATACTGGAGCAGGTTGCCATTTCCTCCTCCAGGGGATCTTCCTGACCTAGGGATCAAACCTGTGTCTCCTGTGTCTCCTGCACTGGCAGGATTCTTTACCACTGAGCAACCTAAGAAATAGTCTACAGACGTTTAATTCCTGTGACTACCCCCCAGAAATGAAAATGAAAACATGTTAACAGACAAATATCCTTTTTGCATTTGGGTAGGGGACTCACCCTGAAGCTCCAAAAATAGGACCTGGAGCCTGTTGGGATGGGGAGGAGGCCCCTATCTCTGCCACAGACAAGTCACTGATCCCGGCTGCTCACCAAAGGCCGAAGCATTCCTCTCTTGTGCAATTGTTTCCTGGATATTTGCTCTGGAAGCACAGAGCCTGCCGCTGATGAACTCTCTTCACCTGCCCAGGAAGGCACCTGAGTTCAGTCATGCATCGGCCATGGGCACGCACCATTATGTAAGAGCACGCTGGGTCCTGCCCTGCCCTTTCACCCCCCTTCTCTCCCAACCCTCTCTCTTCCTTCACCTCTTCTCTGCTTCCTGCCTCCTCACACTCAGATCATCCTGTTTCCCCCACTCAAGCCCTGGTTTTATGGATAGACCTTGACCTCCCAGCTCCTAGGCCTTTACGACAGATACTCGGGAATTCATCTTCGGGTTTAAGGGGAGAGGTTACTAAGAACAGAGGAAACAGCCAGAGCAGACGTTTGGAGGATGGAAAGCACTGCAGTGTCTGGAGGCCTGTGGCTGGCGTGGGTGACCATCATCTGTGTATGTGGGTGGGCAGACGTGTGGTGGGAAGGAGCCTGGATGGGCAGGCAGAGCCCCCCTCGTGACCTCCCAAGAACACCGAGAGACTGAGAGGAGCAGGGGTGATCGGGCAAAGCCCTAATGATCAGTGTGCGCTTCCCTGGAACCAGAGCCCCCTCAGAGGGTCCAGTGTGGTGGCCCTGCGTGGGGCGTGACACAGGGCACCTCTCAGCAGGTGAGCTAGAGCTGACTCACCTGCTCTGAGGGAGGTTCTGGCAGGTGTGAGCCTGGAGGGGTGTGGCTGAGTGCTCCAGGCTTGCAACTCCCCAGCCTGAGGTTTTAATCTCCATCTAGCCACTCGCAAGCCACCCAACCCCTCCCTTTTTCTAAGCCTCAGTTTTCCCAGCTCTTAACTCAAATGAACGATCACACCTACTTTGTCGTGCGTGTTCACAGAGGTGATGTGGGCGATCGTGACATTTAGCCCAGTGCCTGACACACAGCAGGAATTTCATACGTACAAGTCCCCTCCCTTGCCCTCCACTCCTTTACCCTCTGCTCTAAGCTCTGCAGGCAGGTATGTGATCTGAGCACCCCAAATTAACCAACAAGACTTTACCGACCACCTTCTTCTAAAATGTTTATTGTAAGAGATGATTATTCTATTGACCATAATCAACACTTGGGCTTCCCAGATGGCACAGTGGTAAAGAATTCACCTGCCAACGCAGAAGACACAAGAGACACAGTTTCAATCCCTGGGCTGGGAAGATCCCTTGGAGTAGGACATGGCAACCCACTCCAGTACTCTTGCTTGGAAAATTCCACGGACAGAGGAGCCTGGCAGGCTTCAGTCCATGGGGTCGCAAAGACCTGGACATGACTGCGTACATACACACAACACGCAATAAACACTTGCTGCTGCTGCTGCTGCTGCTAAGTCACTTCAATCGCGTCCGACTCTGTGCGACCCCATAGACGGCAGCCCACCAGGCTCTGCCGTCCCTGGGATTCTCCAGGCAAGAACACTGGAGTGCGTTGCCATTTCCTTCTCCAATGCACTGAGCAAGTATTATATGTCCAGAATCATGTGAACCACTTTAGATAAGTGAATCCATTGGATCCCTTCCACTACCTTGCAAGGTAATAATTTCCTTTATTTTACAGAAAAGGAAGTGGAGCCTTTAAGGGCTAAAAGGAAGCAGCAGAGCCCAAATTCCATCCCAGGTCTGTATGCCTAAGAGTTGCGCTCTTCCCCACTTTTTCTGGCTGTTCCCACTGTACTCTGTGGCCCATCGTTTTCCCAGCAGCCTCCCTGCTCAGTCTACTTCCCAGGGCAGGAGGCAGTGAGTGCCTAAGGGAGGCAGCGTGATGCAGCTGAAACAGTGTGGGCCTCAGAATCAGAGAATCCAGCTGGAGTTCTGGCTCTTCCATCTGTGAGCTGAGTGACAAGCTGTTTTAACTCTCTAAGCCTCAGTTTCCTCATTCAAACGACAGAGGTGAGGTGATGTAATGGACGTGTGCACTCAGCCCAGAGCCTAAACTAAATGCCCCTCTCCTTCTCTTCATCTCACACAGGGGTATGAGAACCATTTTGTGCACATGACCTTACTGTGGTCACGGCAGGAATAATTAACCAGAACTCTTTGCTCAGCTGGCAGACCCAGAATGTAATGATCTGGAACCATCTGAAGAATGAACCTGGAACACTGCCATCTGCAGAATCCCTAAGCATGGTTCCTATTGTTCTAGACCAAATGCCTCCAGATAGCCTAGAACTAGAGAGATTGGGAATCTAAGAAGGAGATTCCCTGATGACTCAGAGCCCAAAGGAGTAGATTCTAGCTGTGGCTCTGCCCTAACATGCTGTGTGACCCTGGACAAGTTCCCACCCTCTTTGAGCTTCAGTTTCCCCATCTGTAAAATCCAGACTTCGAAGGCAGTTCAGCCTGACTTGATGATAGGGAATTGTTCCTGAAAGATGTTTGTCCTCTCCCCCAGGGCCTAACTCTGGGTACTGATGCATGCCAGTCAAGGGCAGGGGTTGTCCTGAGTCCCCAGGAAAATAAGCCCCAAAGCACAGATAGTTTAAGTCAAATAATCCAACCAGGTCTCCCCGTGAAAAGCCCAGGACAGCTGTTTGGTTGCAAAGAAACTCAGTCAGATCAGAGGGAGCAATATGTGTGCACTCGTAGTCATGTTCATGGTTTCCCGGCTTAAAACCCACAGACGGGACTGGCAGGCACTCTTACCAGCACTTTATAAAAAGTGAAACCAAAAATCAGAGAAAGGGCGTCATCAGCTTGCTTAATATTGCAGCTGGGAAGCGGTGGAACTGAATATCCTTTGGTCCCACACATCTGTATACTATAAGCCTGTATGGACACTATATGGACACTGTATGTCCATGATTCCAACATCCTCCAACTCTGTAACAGTTTCTGTTTTAAATGTTGGTTACTGTCCCTAACACTGTGGTGGTTCTGTTACGCTTCCAACATTCATTCAGTCAAAAAACGCATTCTTTTACAAATTCTCATGGAGTGTCTACTTTGTGCCAGAGACATAGCAAGCAACACGGCGGAGTCCCTAGACTCACAGGGCTTACCATCTGGAGGCAGAGAGGAGAAGCATGAGCCCATTATGACCCTGTGAGGTGAGAACCGCGATGGAAGAGGCAGAGGACACTGCGGACCCACTTAGAGCAGGTCAGAGAAGGCCTCCTGAAGAGCTGCCCAGCTAAGCTGCACATGGAGATGGCGGGACACATTAACCAGAGTTCTAGTTCCAGAGAACAGGAGGTACAGAGTTTGGAACAGGGGTAGGGGCACCTTGGCCAAGGAAGCAAAGGTGGTTGCTACGTCTGGAACACGAAGACACAGGAGAATGTGAGGCAGGAGAGGTAAGCTGGGGTCAGATTACACAGGATTCTTTATATCATGCTGCTGCTGCTGCTGCTGCTGCTGCTAAGTCGCTTCAGTCGTGTACGACTCTGTGCGACCACAAAGACGGCAGCCCGCTAGCCTCCTCGGTCCCTGGGATTCTCCAGGCAAGAACACTGGAGTGGGTTGCCATTTCCTTCTCCAATACATGAAAATGAGAAGTGAAAGTGAAGTCGCTCAGTCGTGCCCGACTCTTAGTGACCCCACGGACTGCAGCCTACCAGGCTCCTCCATCCATGGGATTTTCCAGGCAAGAGTACTGGAGTGGGGTGCCACTGCCTTCTCCTTATATCATGCTGCTGCTGCTGCTAAGTCGCTTCAGTCATGTCCAACTCTGTGCAACCCCATAGACGGCAGCCCACCAGGCTCCCCCATTCCTGGGATTCTCCAGGCAAGAACACTGGAGTGGGTTGCCATTTCCTTCTCCAATACATGAAAGTGAAAAGTGAAAGTGAAGTCGCTCAGTCGTGTCCAACTTCTAGCGACCCCATGGACTGCAGCCTACCAGGCTCCTCTGTCCATGGGATTTGCCAGGCAAGAGTACTGGAGTGGGGTGCCATTGCCTTCTCCCTACAACTTCATGCTAGAAGCAATAGTCATGGGAAGATTTTAAACCAGATAGAGACAAGATGAGTATTGCATTTTAAAAGAAACCCTCTTACTGCTCCAAAGAGCTCAGTCTGGGGGTGAAGATATGCAGGCAGGGAGACCTCTAGCTATCTCCACAGTCTAGGCAAGAAATGCCATCATCTGGACCAGGATCAGGTGATGCAAACAGAGAAGCGGATAGACTTGAGAGGCTTGGGCATGTACTGACTGTGGGGAGGAGGAAGAGAGAGCAGGAGCCTTGGAGGAGTCACAGCTTCCTGGTTTATACAGGCGGGTGGGTGGTGGCACCTTTCCCTAAGATGAGGACCTGGAGGGGCAAGTTTGAGTGAAAGCTAAATCTTTGATTCAGTGGAGTGCAAGGCGCAGGGAACTCCCGAGTGGAGCCAACAAGCAAGCGGGTGGCCAGAGAGGTCTGACAAAGGCTGATGTCAGAGGTGCTGGCAAGAGATACAGATACACATGCCTCAACATCGGGGAGCAGCTGAAGGCAAGGGGCAGGGGTGGGGTGAGCAGCCCCAGGAACCAAGCACAGAGTGAGAGGAGAGGGGTTGCAGGGCAGAGACTGGGAAACAGTCATGTATGGACTGAGGACAAAAGCAGAACCAGCAAAGGAGACCGAGAGGGAATCAAGGAGAAACGGAGTCATCTTTGACAAATGTCAGGTGTTGAGGGTTGGTGAGCCATTGTCAGCAGCTTAGCAGTAGCAAAGGACAGTTTACGATTTTCTAGAAGGGATGAATGGGAGGTGGGAAAGTGAAAGTGATAGATCTAGGCTATTATTCAAGAAGTTTGATGAAAAGCAAGGAGCTCAGTAAATTCTCAGTAAATACATTTCTAAGTGAATGTATCAGGGACCAGTTTTGGGGAGAAAGCTTTGGCGATTATCATCATTATTCCTAATGGAACGGAATAGGAGGGGAAAGAAAATATCATAGTCTACTATCTGTAGTAAGGGTAAATATTGCTTTGTGAAACTGATTTTATCCATGAAGTGAAAAGTGAAGTGAAGTGGCTCAGTCGTGTCCGACTCTTTCCGACGCCATGGACTCTAGCCTACAAGGCTACTCTGTCCATGGGATTTTCCAGGCAAGAATACTGGAGTGGGTTGCCATTTCCTTCTCCAGATTTTGTTTTTAATCAATAGATACATAGAAAGGAAGGAAAGGAGAGAAGAGAGAAAAGAAAGAATAGGAAAAGAAAGAGAAAAATCTGAAAGCCTCTTCAAAGAACTTGTTTGCTTATGGATTAGAAAGATGCTAAGGTTTTCTGAGAGTCAGTTTCTGTGGGGTAGAATTCTGCAACTCTGTTGGCCTGGGACAGATGGTAATAAATTGAGCACACACTCCTTTGCACGCAATAATGTAATTATGTAACGCAAGCCTGATAAGTTCCCCAGAGTTCACTGGCCCTCAAGGACTAGACTGGCCAGAAAGGCTGCTGAATGGTGGTGTAGATGCGCCCTCTGCCCCTGTAGAGGGCGCTGTGGCAGGGGGTGGTCAAGGAGACAACAGTCCTCTGATTTTATCAGGGGGAAACGGCCGGGCAGATACGTTGTTGTTAACAAGCTGTTCTTGCCCAGGTCAGCTGGTGACAAAGCCAGGCCTGGAATCCCATGTCCTGACCTCCAGTCCGGGGTTCTTTGCCTGCAGAGTGTGGTGGTAAGAGACAGTCTGTTTCTTGTCAGGAAGACTGGACAAAGGGGAAAGGTGGGGAGGGCCCAGATGATTGATAGGACTGACAGGCTTAAAAGAGAGAGACAGGGCCAGAGGAGGGAAGGGGGAAGAGGGGAATGGCTCGTGGGGGATGGGGAGGGACGGAAGGTCTCTGGAAGCTGGACTGTCACCTCGGCCACCCCACAGGGCCCCATGCCCTGCAACTTGCTCCCCTTCTCTCAGAACTGTCCCTGGCCGGGCCCCGCAGGTGCTGTAGCCCAACAGTACTGAACCATTTATTGCTCTATACTCTTCTCTCTGGCCTTTCCTCCCATGGGGGAATGCCCTTAACTTGCTCCCTAATCCCATATTCCTAATCTCTCTAAACTCAGCAGGGTTCTCTCAAGCATCACCTTCCTGATGACATGTTTCCTCATTGGTCCGACTAGAGCCTGGCGCCTCTCTGTTTTGAATGCTCTGCACAGGTTTCTATGGGCATCCAAAACTCTTTAGGACCTCAGACATGTCTTTGGGACCCACTCCAACTGTAAGCTTCTGGAGCCCAGCGCCAGATCTGACATGTGTCAGAGGTTCAAGAGGTGAAGATTTGTTAGATGGAAGATGGATGGATGGATGGATGGAGAGTAAAAACATTAGGAAAGATGAATGGAAGGATGGTCTGGGAGAAGAGGGAGAACACAGTTGCAGAGAGGTTAAAGGAACTCTTAACTGGGAGTCTAGAAGCCTTGTTGTTCATTAGCTCTGTGACCTGGGACAAGTCACTCCACCTCTCTGGACCTCAGTCTCCCGCCTGTACCATGACAGAGGTGACAGGGTACGATGCCTGATATCTGATCCCCAGGGGCCCTCCAGCTGCCTTGCTGGCTCCATGGTGGCAGATGCATCGCATTCTGTCTGAACACTCAGATCTACTCAGCTCCTAGATACAGAGATGGGGGCCAAGGTTCTGGGGTCAGAAGAAGCCTGGAAGCCACGATGCAAAAGGGCAGCACCTGAGGTGTGGACCCAGCCTCTTGGCAGGAGATCACCTCTGGCAGCAACTCAGAAAACAATTTGTTCCTGACCTGCTACCACCACCACTACCAAACAGCAATTTGGAGGCTGAGGACTTGGCAGACTTGACCCATAGCCATCTGCTCTTTGCAAGCCATGGTCTCCTTGCCCAGAGGATTAACCAGAGACCCAAGGCTCCAGTTGAGGGAGCCTCCTTCTCTACTGTGTCCCTCTCTTTATTCAAAGTCAAAGCCGCCTCCCATTTTTTTCTCTGCAGTGGGAGAAAAAACCATTGTGCCTGCCAAGCTTCCTTCACCTCCCACTGTGTTCTCCTAGGCCATGCAATCAGGCTCCTGCCTCAGTTTCCTTCTCCAGTTTTACATGTGTTTTTCTTATGAATTAATAAATCATAATATTAGTTACCCACAGTCATCCAGTGCTCACTAGAGTCAGCCACTATTCTACATGGATTAATTCACTTAATGTTTGCAACAACCCTTGAGCTAGGGACTATTTTACAGATAGGAAAAATAAGGCAGAGAGAAGTTTTAAGAATTTGCCCAGTCTGAAGCTGGGATGCATACTAAGCAGTTTGGCTCCAAAATCTGTGCCTTGCTAGAATGAATGAATCAATGAATATATGAACAGTCCTGTTCTCGACAGAGGTATCCTCACTGTACTATGGAAGCACAGAGGAAGGGCCTCTAATGGTAAAGTTAAGGGTTGGGAGGATCAGGGGAGGCTTCCTGGAGGAAGTGATAACCTGAGTTGAATTTTGGATGATAAGAAAGAGACAGGGATAGGCAAGGGGCACTTCCAAAGGTGGGGCAAAGACATGGAGGCAGCAAGGAACTGACAGAATGCAGAGAACCACAACAGCTAAAGATGTAGGGCATCAAGTCACAGCAGGAGGCAGGGCTAGCAAGGGGGACTGCACAGAGGCACAAACCAAGTGCTTCCAGGCTCAAAGGAAAGAAACTGTGGGAAATGGAAATGTCTTTGTGGAGGAGGCAGCAGAGCTTGGAAGCTAGCGAAGACTGCAGCTGGTAGATAGGCTGAGAAAGTCATTCCAGGCAGGGGACAAAGTATGGAGGTGGGAGAGTGGGAGAGAAATATTTAGGGAAGCATCTGATTTGGCAGGAGGGGAGGAATGTTCGTCGTACACTGACTGCTGAACACCGGCAAAGCCCATGCACCGAATCTGGCCACATGGAGGAATGGCTGAGTGGTTTTAAAGAGCCACTTGTAGGTTCTATCTGTGTGACCCTGGATGAGTCACTTCAGAGTCTCAGTTTCCACATCTATAAGATGGAGGTGATTAGAGACTATTCAAAAATTTTTCTAAGAGGTTTCAAAATGAGACTATCTGTGAAAAGACATTATAAAAAAAATATTTAAAAAAAAAGACATTATAAACCCTAAGGCACTCTGCCATGTCCCCCAATCCCTGTACTGAACCACCATAGGTGCTTTTAAAAAACACAACGTATGGAACTTCCCTGGTGGTCCAGTGGTCAAGAATCACCTATCAATGCAGGGGACACAGGTTTGATTTCCTGCTCTGGGAAGACCCCACATGGCGCAGGGCAACTAAGCCCCCGCACCACATCTACTGAGCTGGTGCCTCAACTACTGAAGCCCTCGCACTCTACAGCCTGCGCTCTGCAAAAGAGAAGCCAGCATGATGAGAAGCCTGCACACTGCAAGGAAGAGTAGCCCCTGCTCTCCGCAACTAGAGAAAGCCCCTACTGCTGCTGCTGCTACTGCTGCTAAGTCACTTCAGTCGTGTCCGACTCTGTGCAGCCTACCAGGCTCCCCGTCCCTGGGATTCTCCAGGCAAGAGTACTAGAGTGGGGTGTCATTGCCTTCTCCGAGAAAAAGCCCCTGTATCGCATCAAAGACCCAGCGCAGCCAAAAATTAAGAATAAATGAATGAATTCGTTTTAAAAAACACAACATACAACAGGCTAACCCAGAGCTACAGAATCAGGAGGTTGAACTGGCATTATTTTTCTTCCAGCTCTTCTTTTCCGTTATTTCTTCACAAGGTCTTGGTGCTCCGTTAACTTTCGATCTGCCAGCTTCTGACAACTGCAAAGAAGAAAACACAGCAAGAAGAATAGCCAGAGATCCTGGAGCTTCATGGGCTTCTCTGGTGCCTTAGCTGGTAAAGAATCCGCCTGCGATGCCGGAGACATGGGTTTGATCCCTGGGTCGGGAAGATCCCCTGGAGAAGAAAATGACAACTCACTCCAGTACTCTTGCCTGGAAAATCCCAAGGACAGAGGAGCCTGGTGTGCTGCAGTCCATGGGGTTGCAAAGAGTCGAACACAACTGAGCAACTAAGCACTAGGCACTGGAGCTTCATGGGAAGATATTGGATTTGGATGATTTTTCTGGTCAGGGCTTGACAGATTTGATAAAAGAGAAAAAAAAGAAAGACCTTTTAGCATTCTCAAAATGTGGGAAATAAGCAAGGTAGCCAAAGGGGCTAACGGGGCCTTTGACCTCTAATCTGGAGAGTTCTGAGAGAAAAGAGATCCTTAGCCAACACCCCAGTTGAAGTATGTCTGGTCAAGAAAAGTACACAAAACCCTACAACTTACAACATATTTATATATGTATTAATCCATTTGATCCACTCCATATCTCTGCAAGGTTGTTGTTCAGTCGCTCAGTCGAGTCTGACTCTTTGTGACCGCATGAACTGCAGCACGCCAGGCTTCCCTGTGCTACACCATCTCCTGGAGATTGCTCAAACTCATGTCCATTGAGTCAGTGATGCCATCCAACCATCTCATCCTCTGTCATCTCTTTCTCTTCCTGCCTAGAATCTTTCCCAACATAGAGTCTTTTCTAATGAGTTGGCTCTTTGCATCAGGTGGCCAAAGTATCGAAGCTTCAACTTCAGCATCAGTCCTTCCAGTGAATATTCAGGGTTGATTTCCTTTAGGATTAACTGGTTTGATCTCCTTGAAGTCCAAGGGACTCTCAAGAGTCTTCTCCAACCACAGTTCAATAGCATCAGTTCTTCAGTGCTCAGCCTTCTTTATGGTCCAACTCTCACATCCATACATGACTACTAGAAAAACCATAGTTTTGACTTTGTTGGCAAAGTAATGTCTCTGCTTTTTAATACTCTGTCTAGGTTTGTCAAGGCTTTTCTTCTAAGGAAGAAGTCTTTTAATTTCATAGCTGCAGTCACCATCTGCAGTAATTTTGGAGCCTAAGAAAATAAAGTGTCCATGTTTGGGAGTTCATGTTCACCCATGACGGATTCATGTCAATGTATGCCAAAACCAATACAGTACTGTAAAGTAAAATAAAGTAAAAATTAAAATTAAAAAAAGAAAATAAAGTGTCATTGTTTCCATTGTTTCCCCATCTATTTGCCATGAAGTGATGAGACCAGATGCCATGATCTTTGCTTTCTGAATGTTGAGTTTTAACCCAGCTTTTTCACTCTCCTCTTTCACCCTCATCAAGAGGCACTTTAGTTCCTGTGAGATATGGTTTCTTATTTATTCTCATCTTACAGGTTAGGAATCTGAGGCTCAGGGGGAAAGAGTGAATAGCCCAAGGTCACTGGGTAGCCGGGGACAGAGCAATGATTTCCACCTGGGACTCTTAGGTGCCAAGGCCTCTCTACCATACCACATCCTGCTTCTTGTGTTGATTGTAAGGTAGTGGAAAGAGTGCTAGAGTCCTAAATATTGTTCCAGCTCTGCAGAAAACATACTGTGTAACCCAAGACAGATCTCTTACCCTCTCTGGGCCTCATCACTATCAATCCAGGGCAGTTGTCAGCCAAGACTGTTGCAGCAAAAACAGTAATGAGTGAACAGCCTTTTGTACATACCAGCCAAACAGAACTGCAAGCGTTAAAGAGTCTTGGTTATTCTTTAGCTGTTACTACTAACAAACACTTGTAGCTGGACTTCTTCACAAAACTAATTACTCTCTGACTCCTTATAAATTATACTCTACAGCTGGCGTTCTTCTCCCCCTACACTCCCTTGTAGGATTCTGCACCTCCAAAGGAAGAAGCTCACAGTCAATAACTTCAGGGACACCAGCGCAGGTGGTTGAGCTACCTGATGCCAGCTTTTGGCTGTAAACGTGCAGAAAAAAAATTATATACAAGACTTTGGTGAGGATATAAAATCTCTCCCTGTTCCCCATAGAAGCAGGGCACAGTTCTTGAGGCGCTAGCCTGCTGTGTACTCCCCTTTGCCAGATGAAGCCATTTCTCTATTTCTTCCAAACTCTGCACACATTTTTTATTCAGCCCTGGGTGACAGGGGGTCAAGATTTTGGCAACAATGTGACCACAAAAAGGGGAAGAGAATGGGGAAAGTGATAGTGCGTATGTGCAAAGGGTATAGTAGGAGGGACCAAATTCACCAGGCATTGGGTTTCTGGGGGAAGGAAATTTGGACAGAGATTTAAAGAATTCAGAGCCCCTTCCTTCTCTTCCCTCTCTCCCTCTAGTTTCATGTGACTTAGAGGACTGGAGCTTGGGATGTGTAAAAGGGGAGCGATCAGAAGTGAAAAGCTAGGATCCAGGGGAGCATATTACATGGGCCTTGAATGTGAAACCAAGGAATTTGACTTTTGCCATTGTAAGGTTTTAAGGGGGCAAGCATCCTGATCCATTCTGCAGATTTGCAGTTTAAAAAGGTCATTTTTACTGCAGCGTGAACAGCAGACAGGAGGAGGAGCCTGGAGGCCAAAGGACCATTGTGGGGGAAAGGGGGAGAGCTGATGGAGATGCCCAATCCAAAGTCTCCAGAGGCCACCTCCCACTGAGAAAAGATCAAGCAAGGGAAATGATGAATGTGGCAGTATCCTGAAACTGCCGCCAGCTGCCAGCCAAGGTGTGAAAGGTGGTTTGTTATGCTTCTGTTAAGTGAGAGGCCCTTTAAAGGGGCGTAGAGCCTTCAGCCTCTGTGGTTAGAGCCTGCAGACAAAGAACAGTGGGAGTTAGCGTTAGCGTTTATCTCCATTGTCAGATGCTGAGCAGGAACCTCACCCTAGAACTCCACCTTAAGGGAGGGGAGGATGCAAGTTCTCCAGCATAAAGGTTGAGGGGGAGGGGTCCTTTGAAAGATGGCTCCCTCTCCTCCCCCACGGGAGGGCAGGAGATGGCCAGCGGGTGGGCTAGAGGAGCAGAGGGTCAGGTGACCATTCCCCTGGCTTCTCCCCTCCCAAGCCGGCTCACTTTACTGACTACACACACCATCCCTGATCAGAGACAACTTGGTTTACTAATAACGGTGATAATCCACAATGGCACTTCTTTCAGCCAGCCTAAAGCCTTGCTAAGTTACTGTTTACTCCTCACAACAGCTCTATTACAGCTGCAGAAACTCAGAGAGTTTAGGTAATTTCCCTAAAATAGCCCAGAGCTGGCAAGTGCCAGGGCTGTAACCTGAACCCTGTTCAAGCTGGGGGCCCTCACCAGGCACGAACTAGCAGGTCTCTCCCACCTCCAGGCCGGGAAGAAGTAGGAGCTGGAAGGTCTGACCCTTCTTGAGGGCCCCAGGATGCACAGAGAACCACTAGGAGATGCACGGTTGAATGTCAACAGCATCCTTATTAAGCACGACCGTGAGGAGACTGGGTGCAAAGAGGCCTATGGTACAAATTCAGAGACAGTATGATGAGACGTCTGAGCTGGTGGCCTCCAGCTCCAGAAGCTGGGATTCTAATGAGGGGAGGACAATGAGAGGCAGAAAGGAGGGAGGGGAGCTTTCCCTGTCCCAGAATGGTAGGACTCGGCTCCCAGCCTTCTCCCTGCACCTCCCTAACTGCCAGGGCCCCCTGGCCTCGCCATCCCAGGGGAGCAGAGTCGCCACCAGCACCACCACCACCACCACGCAACCACACCGACTAGTGCCAGTGAGGACCTGCAAGAGCACTTTGTCCTCTGGGAAGCCGAGTTGTTTTTGCTGCCCTGAGGCCTGGGGTAGTGGCCTCCACTCCTCCCTCCCCATCTCCTTACTTGTCTCTCTCCTTTCCCAGGCAGACAAGCAGGCACAGACTCAGAAGCCCAAGCAAATTTTTTTTAATTAAAAAAAAAAAAAGTAATAAAAGGAACAAAAAGACTGGGTGTGCAAGTCTGGGCTACTGTAAAGGGAACACTGCCCAGTCTCTACACAGCAGGAAAGCTCCTGGGAGGTCCAGGGTTCAAGGCCAAAACCTCCCTCAGTCCCGAGGCCATATACTTCTGGGGTGCCTGAGAACTAACACCTCCTTCAACCCCAGAGTGTCTGGGTGTGCAGGGAGACTCAAATTCAAGTCCCCTAACCAAACACATACACACTCCTTGTAGGGAATGCATCCAACAGGCAATTTCTTCTCCCTAACTCCCAAGTGAAAAAGCTTTCTTGGATGCTTTTCTGCACTTTTTACCATAAGGAAGGGTGAGAGAGGATGGGCTGCAGAGGGAGGAATAGATTTCAACTGCTCCCAGTTTCCCTTCTTAGAAATCTAACCAGAAGTCGATGATTTCCTCCAGGAAAAGAAAAAAAAAAAAAAATTCTGTTTCCCTCTTTCCTCTCTTGCCAGCTTTTCTGCCTAAGCCTGACTGTCTCTCTGTCGATTCGTCTTTCAGCCAGTCGTTCCCTGCTTCAGACTCTTGGACTGCCTCTTACTAACGTCTCGGAACCGCTTTCACCCCTTTTAAAAAACTGGGGAACCGGGAGGATGAACGTGAGAAGAGGGAACCCTCACCACCCAATCTCTTTCTTAACAAAATATCTCTTTCTACACACACACACACACACACACACACACACTCCGGCGACCTCCAGATGTTCCCGACCGTGCGGCCATCTGCTGAGAAGGCTCAGGCACTCTGGGGAAGCGCGCAGGGACCCCGGGATGCAGAAAGCTAGGGGCAACGCCGGCTAGAGTGGGTGGGAGCTGCATGCGCACTTTTGAGACGCTCCCTAGGGTGGAACCCGGGCTAGGCACGGGCTCTGCCGGCGGGCGGGGGCGCGGAGTGGGGAGCGCGCCGGGAAAGGCCCGCACTTTAGCGACACTCCCTAAGTCGCTGGGCGGCCGGCCGGAGCCGCCGCTGGGCGCCGGGCGGGCGGGGGAGCGCCCTACGGCGGGCGGGGGCCGGGGGGCGGGCCGCGCCGCGCCGAGAAAAGCGCCGGCCGGAGGGCCCGCGGCCGGGCCGCCTGGGTGAGCGTGCCGAGGCGGCTGCGGCGCAGGCTTCCAGGTGGGTACGGGTCCCCGGGCAGAGCGGGAGTTCGCGCAGCGGGCGAAGGACGGGAGGCCCCTGCCCCAGCCCCGCCGCTCCATCCGGCGGGCGAGCCGCGCTGGACGCAGGGGCGGGGCCGGGGCCCCTCAACTTTTCCTGGACCCAGGGCGTCGGCAGCGGCCGCCCGACGCGCGGGGCTCGGCCGGAGTGAGGAACCCGGACCTAGAAGGGGGGCTTCCAGGAGACAAAGGCTCCGACCCGGGGCCGTGGGCGTCGGCCGCGCCTCTGGGGTCTTTGTGCGGACACGTGCGTTTGTGGGTCTTTGTGAATTTGGTCCGGGGACAGGCATCTGCCCGTGCCTTTGTGTGCCCGTGATGTGGGGAAGGGGGCAAGGACCCGGGATGGAGAGCCGCGCCGAGAAAAGCGCCGGCCGGAGGGCCCGCGGCCGGGCCGCCTGGGTGAGCGTGCCGAGGCGGCGGCGGCGCAGGCTTCCAGGTGGGTACGGGTCCCCGGGCAGAGCGGGAGTTCGCGCAGCGGGCGAAGGACGGGAGGCCCCTGCCCCAGCCCCGCCGCTCCATCCGGCGGGCGAGCCGCGCTGGACGCAGGGGCGGGGCCGGGGCCCCTCAACTTTTCCTGGACCCAGGGCGTCGGCAGCGGCCGCCCGACGCGCGGGGCTCGGCCGGAGTGAGGAACCCGGACCTAGAAGGGGGGCTTCCAGGAGACAAAGGCTCCGACCCGGGGCCGTGGGCGTCGGCCGCGCCTCTGGGGTCTTTGTGCGGACACGTGCGTTTGTGGGTCTTTGTGAATTTGGTCCGGGGACAGGCATCTGCCCGTGCCTTTGTGTGCCCGTGATGTGGGGAAGGGGGCAAGGACCCGGGATGGAGGCCCGCGTTTGCTTGTGGGTGTGGGTGGGCGCCTCGTTGTGTCCGCGTACGTGGTCTGTGCCTGTCGACGTGTCTGGGTTGGGTGTCCGCGGAGTATGTGCGCGCCGGGAGCCAGACACCGCCCCAACTCCTCGCTCCCCTCAGTCCACCCGGGCCGACTTAGCTTCAAACTTTTCTCCGCGTTCCTCCTCCCCGCTGCATCCCGGGCCGGGGGGCGAGGGGGCGCCGGCAGGCCTCCCTTCCTACACCTCAGGGGTCTTTAGAGCCGAGAGGGGATGGAATAGGAGTGGTGGGTGGGGGGATCGGCAGCGCCTGAAGACTGATCCGAGCCAAGGCTGGGCAGAGCGTGCCGGACACCCCAGGCGAAGCGGCTGGGAGAAGAGAGGTAACAGCGGGTCCTGGCCCCCCGACTTGGGGGCTGAAGAGAGGAGAGGAACGGGCACCGGTGTGCCCCGACCCACGCTTCTCGGAGAGAGTGTATGTGACCGAGAGAGACTTTGTTGGAGAGGCCAGCCGCTGGGCGCCCCCATCCGTCCCTCTCCCCCACCCTCTTCCCCTCCTCCCGCTCCTCCTCTTTGAGATCCGTACTCGGTTTGCATCCCGCCCCTGGGGTTGAGGGGATTGAACCCTCCAATCCCAAAGGTGGAAAGGTGATGACGGCTCCCGGGACCTCCAGCTGGGCTGCTGGCAGTAGGAACCTTGCACACTCTAGTTTCAAATGGGACATCCACTGGCCCACAGTATGGCACTAGGCAAGTTGCTTAACCTTTCTGAGTCGCAGTCACCCTGCCCTGGATGGGGTGAAAACTCCCTCGCGAGGCAGAGCCTGCAATGGGAATGAGCAGCGCAGCCAGGGAGGGCCAGAGTGCAGTGCCCACCCACACTTGCCTGGCGGAGGAGGTGACTCAGGAGCTTCTGATCCTCCCTGCCTGCTCTACCCTTCGATAAGTCCAGACTTGCAGAGTTCAGGTCTGATCTGAGAGGGAGGGCTCAGGCTGCCGGGAGCCTGCTCTTTGATCCTGGGTGGCAAAGATAAACCCAACAACCCCCCTCCCTCCCCTACCCCTTGCCAGTCTTTAACCTAGAATTTTGCTAGGTCCTGCTGATGTGAAGGGTGAGTACAAGCCACTCACCTTGGAAGGAGGCAACTGTGGGCGCTTTCCTTTCCCTCTTTGGGCCTCAGTTTCCCTGCTGGAAAAGGGGTTGCTGACAGCCTCGTTCTTCCCTTCCCATTGTGGCTGACTGGTTGAGACCCTAGAAGCTGGAAACACTTGGATATTTAACACTTCCATTCTGACTTGGCACTAATTGATGCTTTTGAAGAGGGAGAGGGGAGATGGCTGTGAAGTTATGTAGAGATTGAGGCCTTCCTGGAGTCCCTGAAGTCCAGGAAGGCCGAAAAGCAGCAGAATGGGGAAGTGGGGGGAATACACTGGGAAAAGAGGCAGAAAGTGCCTCCCCGCTAGGGAACTGCACTGCATGACTCTGTGTGTCCCGAAACAGCACGGGTGGTCAGCATTGTGGACTGCCAGATGCAAGACTGGGGAAGAAGGGATGGAATTCAATCTGAGGCTGGGAGGGACTGCAGGGGCCACAGATGAGGGCCTTGAATGCCATACCTAGTAGTGGAGATCTAGGCAGTGGAGAGCTGCTGGAGGGTTTTTTAAGCTGGCATGATAGGGTGGGGTTGGTAATTCTCAGAAACTGTCCTCTGGCTCGTGGGTGGTGCTGGAGCCTGGGAAGCCAGTCTGGAGGCTTGAGTGCTCCAGCCTCTTGGAATCAGGAGATTTTCACTTCTTTCATTGCTTCCTGGCTCTGTGACCCTGGGCAAGTGACCACCTCTCTGGTTCTCAGTATCCTCATCTTTCAGATGAGGATAGTAATTCTGGTCTCACTGAATATTTTGGATGTTAAATATGATGACAAACTACCTGTGCTAATAAAAGAAGAGGTTTGTGGCCTGTATTACATTGTACAGACATCTGTTGAACTGCACTAACAATAGAAGGCAGAGCCGGTATCTACTATGGGTCCTAAACCTTAGTTCACCACCTGGCAAAAGCCCTAAGTATCCTGCAAGTTTGGACCAACTGGTACCCTCCTAGCTGCTGCTGCTAAGTCACTTCAGTTGTGTCTGACTCTGCAACCCCATAGACGGCAGCCCACCAGGCTCCCCCGTCCCTGGGATTCTCCAGGCAAGAATACTGGAGTGGGTTGCCATTTCCTTCTCCAATGCATGAAAGTGAAAAGCGAAAGTAGAGGGAAGCTTTTTGCCCAGGGCATTTCTCCCATCTGGCTTATCCACTTCACATGGCCAGGTCCACGCAGGAGAGGAGCTGGACCATCAGATTTGGAGGTAGCCACACATCACAAAGTGTGTTGAACCTTGACGGGGTGGCCCAGGAGGAGAGTGACCTTTACTGGGAAAACCTCACAGAGGAGGTGACTTTTGAATCCAATGAGTGGGAATTTGTATGGAGAAGAAAAGGGTGTCTCTATCATCTTCACTGAAGTGCAAAGACGTGGAGCCCAAGGAGAAAGACAGGCCCCTAAATAGTCAAGCTCTCTTGGCAGGAGAGGTTTTAAAGCAGGAGCGGTGGTGCGGTCCTGATCTGTCTGGATGGCATTCTGGTGCCCAGCAAGGCTGGCAGTTGGAGGCAGAGGGCCAGGAATGAGGCTGTTGCAGCAGTCCTGCCCAGGAGGCCTCCTGAACCCGACCGGGGCAAGGCCAAGGGGAGAGGAAGGGGAAGACAGTGAGCCACCCACCCAGGGGTAGCTGCTAAGTCTCAGGTCCTCATTCTGTCACCGGTGACACACCTGCTTCAGCCTCTGCGAGTAAAGGTGTGAGGGAATAGTCGAGCGACCGTCTCGCGAACATCGGGTCCACTTCGGCGCCTCCCACGCGACTCTTAGGTCCTTCTCAGGCACGACCTCTGCGGAGACAGGAGACCGGGACGGAACGAAAGTCTAGACGACCGTAGGGACGAGAAAGAGAAAGGACCAGAGACTCTAGTGGGCGACCAGTCCCGCACCCCGTCCTTGGGTGTACGTCCCTCGTGGTCACACACGGTCCGGACCTCGACTCAGAAGGGAAATGGAGTACACCAGTAGTCCCTGGAACACCCTTCTCGTGGTCCAAAGAGTGGTCCAACGTCTACTTCTGAGCCGTCCCTCTCCTGTGTGTGTCCGGAGGATCGTCCACTCCAAGCCACCCCACCTCGGGTCACACGGACTGACGTTTTCGGCAAAGGAGGCGGGGTATGACGGACGGGCACACAGATGTGTACCGAGTCTGGTTTCCCTTGAACGGTTCGAAGTCTTACCTCTTTTATCATAACCCTCGGAACAGGTAAAGAGACATCTAATAAGAGGTCCCTGCTGTAGTACCTCCTCGTATCCGTGGCCCGCAGTCTTGTGGACCTATGGCTCAGGTCGGAGACTGGAGTAACCGAGACACTGAGACCCGTCTAGTGGCGTGGAGAGACCCAGAGATCCGTCCACATGTTATCTATGGTACGGTAGGTTGGACGACTAGAACATCCCACTGACTCGTCTACTCTCAACTCCTCCGTCACCTTTCTGACTCTCCACAGGAAACCACTCCGCCGTTATAAGATTTACGGACCACATAGAAGTATGTCATGGACGAGACACGGTCCGGATCGTTAGTCGAAGGTTCTGACTTGTCACTTAGATTGGGGTACGGACGGGTGTCCTCGTCTCTATCCATTTATATTAATATCAGGTTGTGTTAGGTGTACACGGGTAAACATTCAACTCCGTGCCGGCATATTCCTCGTAACCTAAATCAAACTCTGACCAAGGACAAGACGGGGTGAGTTACAGTCAGAAGAACAGACGTCTTGTCCCTGTCATCAGGGGTACCAGTTCCCACCACCCCTCCGTCTTTGCTCGGTAACGACATCTTCACACACCACTCGACTACACAAACGTGTCTACACACCGTAATCACCTCTTCCATTACCGTTGGGTGCGGTCATCTCTTGCCTGGAAAATCCCATGGGAGAAGCTTGGTGGGCTGCAGTCCATGGGGTCACTAAGAGTCGGACACGACTGAGCAACTTCACTTTCACTTTTCACTTTCATGCATTGGAGAAGGAAATGGCAACCCACTCCAGTGTTCTCGCCTGGAGAATCCCAGAGATGGGGGAGCCTGGTGGGCTGCCATCTGTGGGGTCACACAGAGTTGGACACGACTGAAGCAACTTAGCAGCAGCAGCAGTGGCATTAGTGCCTCTTTTGGGAGAGACAACCCTCAAGGCTCCAGGAGTTTGGCCCTAGGCATTCTTTTTGCCTTGCGCTTCCAGAACTGACTTAAGCAGTTGGGGGCCAGGACACTGATGCAACTTCCACCTGGGGATTTCACTGGCGTCAACTTGCTGAGCTCACGATGAAGGGTGGGACGTGACTCAGCACTGAGCAGCCAGTGGAGACAAAACCCATCTTGGGTGGATGCTCAGCGCCCTGCCCAGCTCATCCCTTTACAAGAGGCTCCCCCTTAAAGATGTGAGGAGCTGGCAAATCTGTGGGCCGGAGATGCTGCGGTGCAGGTGACTGGGACCAGGAGGACACGAGCTGGAACCCCTAGCCCCAGATAGGCCTCAGAGGAGAAAGGAGATGGGGGCCTTGCCAGCAGACACCAGCACGCTGACCAGAGGCTCTTAGCACAGTAGTCAGAGCTCCACCGGGTGCCTGGCCTCTCTTTGGGTAGTTGGGTGGGGAGGAAAAGAACAACAAATAACATGGTCGTGGCTCTCAGAAGCTTAATAAATCATCCCCGTCCTTGTCTCCTATGCATTCAGCACTCAGTTTGTAGCAGTCGCACCAAATGTTTCACTCGCTGTCCCCTAATGCTTCCACCAACCCTTTGTTGTCAGCCGTGTTGAGGACACTGAGCCTCAGCAAGGTTGAGACGTGCCCGAGGCCAGTAGGTACAGAGCTGAATTCACAGCCAGCTCTGTGTCCTGCTGTTGACTCTTAATTTCTGGGCCCTCCATTCATCCAGCAAGTTTGCTATGCCTGCCAGGCCTGGCTCTGGCCCCAGGTGGGGCAAGGGTTAACAGGTGAAGAAGGCAGGGTCACCGCCCCAAGATGCTTCACACTTCAAGTCAGGAAACAGGCAGGTCAATAAAGGCAGAGAATTTACCTAGTGTGTGTCTGAAGGTGTGTTGACAGTACAGAGCGGAGCGGAGCGAGAGGCCCCGGGAAGCCAGGAAAGGCGGGGGAGTGGCCCAGGGGCCTGAGTGGACAGAACGGGCTTTGTTGCACTGGCAGGGCTGGGGCAGGCCTGGGGGATTCGGCTGTCCTGGCAGTGGTGTGAGGCATCCAGACCCAGGTCCCGGGTCCTGCTGTGCCGTTTCCTTGCTATCACAGTCCCTCTCTGGGCTTCAGTTACCGTGATCTCGCAAGGGCCTTCCAGCTCTACCAGCCCTGGAATCCTCTTGAGTTTGGGGAAGTGTGCACTAAGGCTGAGACTTGTTGCGAGGCCACCACCATAGGTTCAGATCAAGATGGGGCTTTCAACCCAAGGAGGGAGGACCATGGGGACAGATCTGCACAAAGGTGCAGATACCTGTGTGCCAGAGAGAACTTGGTTTCTGTAGGTAAAGTGGAAGTCAGGAGGTTTCCAAGAGGGGCATGATCTAGCCAGAGCTGCTTGAGAGGCTCTCCTAGCAGGGTCTGGGGTGTTGCAGTGGGGAGACCTGCCTGGGGACCTCTTAGGGTCCCACCACTGACACTGTAACTTTCCTTAGAGTCCCGATGGACCCATCAAGGAATCACTCATGGCCCCTGCCCAGCGGACCTCATGCCGCTAAGCCTTTGTCCGGCTGCCCTTATGTCCTGTAACCTGGATCATCAGTAGATGACTTTGATCTGCAGGTTAGGGTTTGGAGAGTAAGTGAAGTATCCTCTCTTGGCCTTCCATGGTGAATACCTGCCTGCCTTTCCCTTTCTCCCGAGCGTAGATCACAGGGTCTCGAGAGAAGGAAGGAGGAAGAATCAGTTCCACAAGACAAGAAAACTGAGGCTCCAAGAAAGAAAACTCTATAACATTCACACAGAAGCAGGGCTGGGACTAGAGTCCTGGTCTCCTGGATCTAAGGCGGGTGCTAGTGATCTTGATACGAGTTGGTCTCCTATCCCCGTTGCTGGTTTATAAGCCTCATGGAGACAGAGGCCCTGGGATCTCCTGCCCTGACCCCAGCATGCACCTCACAGGGCCTAACAGACTGCCTTGCCCTCTGCAGTTTAGTGCTGTGGTTGATTTGTGTCTGCAGTGGATATGGGTAGAGGTGGAATGAAAGGGCACAGTCTTTTGTGGCTTCCACCCCACTGGGGACTCATTTCTCTATAGGGATGTTGGTCTTCTGAGTCTCATCTTCACAGCCATCTTCTCTGTGGCTGATGGAACCATCATTAGTATCCCAGATTCACAGCTGAAGGAACTGGTCCAGAGAGGTTGTGACTTGCTCAGTTCTACTGCAAGTTGATGTCGAGAGTCTTCTCAGGCCCTGTGCAGGCCTTTCCTCTCCGTAGAGCTGAGGCTAGCGGTTTTTGAGAAGAGGAACTCACATTAGTCCTCCCTTCCCAGGCCCAGCAGCCCTGTTGAGAAACAGCATAGCTCGGCTTCCCAGGAAGAACCGCTTTCCTAGAGGGCAGTAGTAAGACCTCTATGTTTGACAGTGTCTGCTGAAGGAAAAGCAATCCCCACCCCAGCCACTCCCTGTCTGTGGAGGAGGGCAGGGGAGCCCCCACTGTACCGTCCCCCGGGCGGGGAACCATGCTCGGGTGCCTCCCCAGCCAGTACGTTTCATCCTCTTGACAGGCCTATGAGATGGCTGTTAACACCTGTATTTGATACATGAGGAGGCTGAGGCTTGGAGATTGTGGCTAGCCAAGGTCAGGGAAAGCAGAGATGGCCATGAGACAGTCCTATGAGTCTTCATTACTCAGTCTGTTTTATATATATATAGTTATTATAAGAGAGGAAATAAGAGGGGGAAAAGGAGATTAAGACATGGTGAAACCACCCAAAGTTCTGCCATCTAAAGGAAGACCATCTAAAGGTTGACAGATTTTCTTCTAGACTTTCTAAAATTACGATTTAGGTCAGGTGTTTTTTTTTTCTTTTTTTTTTTAATGTATAGCTATAATTTTTTCAGCATGCAATTTACCCTCATGAGCCTTAGCATTATGGCATCAGCCCCCTCCTACATGAGGTTGCAGACTCTTCTGAGCACTATTTTTATTGACTCCGTAAGATCCCTAGGCGGGGAAGGCAATGGCACCCCACCCCAGTACTCTTGCCTGGAAAATCCAATGGACGGAGTAGCCTGGTGGGGTGCAGTCCATGGGGTCGCTAACAGTCGGACAGACTGAGTGACTTCACTTTCACTTTTCTCTTTCATGCATTGGAGAAGGAAATGGCAACCCACTCCAGTGTTCTTGCCTGGAGAATCCCAGGGATGGGGGAGAGAGCCCCCACTGTACCGTCCCCCGGGCGGGGAACCATGCTCGGGTGCCTCCCCAGCCAGTACGTTTCATCCTCTTGACAGGCCTATGAGATGGCTGTTAACACCTGTATTTGATACATGAGGAGGCTGAGGCTTGGAGATTGTGGCTAGCCAAGGTCAGGGAAAGCAGAGATGGCCATGAGACAGTCCTATGAGTCTTCATTACTCAGTCTGTTTTATATATATATAGTTATTATAAGAGAGGAAATAAGAGGGGGAAAAGGAGATTAAGACATGGTGAAACCACCCAAAGTTCTGCCATCTAAAGGAAGACCATCTAAAGGTTGACAGATTTTCTTCTAGACTTTCTAAAATTACGATTTAGGTCAGGTGTTTTTTTTTTCTTTTTTTTTTTAATGTATAGCTATAATTTTTTCAGCATGCAATTTACCCTCATGAGCCTTAGCATTATGGCATCAGCCCCCTCCTACATGAGGTTGCAGACTCTTCTGAGCACTATTTTTATTGACTCCGTAAGATCCCTAGGCGGGGAAGGCAATGGCACCCCACCCCAGTACTCTTGCCTGAAAAATCCAATGGACGGAGTAGCCTGGTGGGGTGCAGTCCATGGGGTCGCTAACAGTCGGACAGACTGAGTGACTTCACTTTCACTTTTCTCTTTCATGCATTGGAGAAGGAAATGGCAACCCACTCCAGTGTTCTTGCCTGGAGAATCCCAGGGATGGGGGAGCCTGGTGGGATGCTGTCTTTGGGGTCACACAGAGTTGGACACGACTGAAGTGACTTAGCAGCAGCAGCAGCAAGATCCCTAGGAGAGTTCCACAGGCATCTTGAGGGGACTGGGAAGCCCTGGGCCTGGAGTCAGAAGGCCAGAGCCTGAGCATCAGCTGCCATCACCCCACTGGGACCCAGGGACAGGATGAGGGACCTCAGCTTTCTCATCTGGAAAGTGAGAGACTGCACGCCCTGCTCGGCAGCCCTCGCAGCTCAAATAAGCCAAGGTCTTTTGGAAAATATCAAGGGCTGTGCCCTTGGCAGGGGTTTTTCCTCAGTTTCCTCCTGGGAAAGTTCTGCCCTGCCTTTGGCTCCTGGGCCTTTTGCTCCAAGCAGCAAAACCAGACCTCAGCATCTCTGAGTCACTCACACAAAGGCACTCCTCCTCACGTTACCCAAAAGGGGACATGACCTCTTGAGCAGAGCAGGGGTACAAACCCTCAAAGACCACTAGCCCACGTCTCTACCTTTGCCCCTGGCTGGCTCCAAAGTTGAGAGACCTTCCATAAATTTCTCTCTTCTTTTTTTCTTCTCCCAGGAAAAGATAAGGAAAACCCCTACCAAGGGCACAGCCCTTGATATTTTCCAAAAGACCTTGGCTTATTTGAGCTTGTGAGGGCTGCAGAGCAGGGCGTGTAATCCCTCACTTTCCAGATGAGAAAGCCGAGATCCTTCATCTTGTCCCTGGGTCCCCAGTGAGGTGATTGCAGCTGATCCTCAGGCTCTGACCTTCTGATTCCAGGCCCAGGGCTTCCCAGTCCCAGCCGCGTGGGACAACCCTGAGAGACCTCTGGGCTCTGCTGTGACCTCAGGAACACCCAAGAGCCACTGAGTATTAGGAAGCTGGGCATTGACGGTCACAGCAGCCAACAATAGCTGGAGCCTGGCCGTGGGACCCTGGACACTTAGCTCTCTCCCCAGCAACACCCAGAAGCGCATGTTCCACCTGAACCTAGCCGGTTACAAGGTTACAAAGGCCTGAGTTCGCGTGCTGGTCTCTGGCACCTGGCGCCTTCCTTTGCCATCCTCAGTTTCCTCCACTGTAACACGGACATAACATCTCCTGGAGTGACCGAGAATGGCGTAAGGGGACATGTGACTGGCACGTAGTGAGGACAGGCTCAGTTACTGTCAGCACTTTCCACTCAATGGCCAGGCCTGGCACAGAACAGGGGCCCACGGAGAGGTGTCCACAGTGCAGAGCTCAGCAGGGACCTTGTCGGGCTGTCCTGGGAGCATCACAAGCAGTTTTCCAGGCGAGTCTCCATCCACACTCCTGCTCCTCTGTAGCCTGGTGATGACCACCCAGCACATATGCACAGCCCTTCACAGTTTGCATTGCACTGTATGTGGCTTGCATCAGTGTGTATGAGGCGGGCAGGAATTACTGCCTTGTGGTAAAGAGGACAAAGCCGAGGGCTGGAGAGGCCCCTTGTGGCGGGGGAGGTGGGGAGGATAGGGGAGCACTGAGCTGAGTTACATAAGCAGGAGCTCATGAGGGGCTGTTTGGCACTTGAGAGGCACATTGTATAATCACCTTTGGGAACGAAGGGTAATCTTAGGCCTTTTTGTGTGCATTTGGTGTTTGTTTAAACCCCAGGAAGGGGTGGGTATGAGCAGATCAGCTTAGCAGGCAAGGTGAGGCCCTAGGTAGTAATGAACTCCTGCTGTGAGAAGCTCACCCGGGGAACAAAAGGGGTGTGAAGCAACTTAATATTTTCCTTTTGGTTCCAGACATTGGAACACTCTGTCCAGCCTCAATTGGGACTGAGCCCAGGATGCACCTGGGCTGGGTTTAATCCTCAAATTGGATGCTACAAAAGAAAGGGGTGGGAGAGGAGGGGCCTGCAGAGGGAGGCTGGGGAGAAGAGCCCCAGTGCAGATCAAGTGGCTGCCCCTTTAAAGTTTCATGTAGAACTGGTAATGCGATCCTGCTGCTCCCCCATCCACCCTCCCTAAAGGCCAGGGGGGAAGGTGGGGGGACGGTGGGGCAGGGGTGCAGAGCAGGGAGCTGGGCCACGCCAGCTGAAGGATCTGCTGGCGTGAGGCTTGGTGTCTTCTGTCTCTGGGCTGAGTGGCTGCTCTTCTAGGGGGAGAGGGTGATCGCAGACTGTCCAGTTAGAAGCTTTCTTTCACTGCTTAGCCTTCTCTCTCATCCTCCAGGAGCTACAGATGTGTGTGGGGATGAGTGCTGAAGGTGGCAGTGTACAGGTAGTGCTTGGCATCAATGGCAGCCGCTGTTACAGTTATCCAGGGAGAGACAATGAAGCCAGGGGAGGGGCAGTGGCTTGCCTTGTAGCCCCCGTCGGTGGGAAGAGGCCCTCTTGGATCGCATCTCTCCTGCCAGTCCTGGAGGCAGCAGAGGAAAGTAGAATTAGGACTGAGCAGGCCTGGGTTCTACTCCTGCCCTGCCTTTTACGTACGGGTTTTGGGTAAAACCCTTTCTGTCCCTGAGCCTCTGTTTATTTATCTGTATAACGGGACACAGCCCAGCTGCCTGCCGTGGGTTAAAGGAAGGACCATAAAAGTGTAATCACTCTAACAGCTTGGGGGTCAAGGCGGGCAAGGGGAAGGCACTCAGCAGAGTGGGCCCCAGGGCCCATCTGGAAGTCTAGACGCAGGGTCCCCTGTTGGAATGAAGGATCCTGCCCGTAGAGGCCAGGCCAGGGGAGAGGGCTTATGACTGTGAACCCAGCCATCGTTACCCACAAAAGGAGTGAGGAGGGGACAGTCGCAGCAGGCCCCCCTTGCAGGAGAGGCCTCGGTCTGGGAAGCTGGAGCAGGGGTCTCAGGCACAGCTCAGCACAACAATGAGCCAGGCCCTTTGAGCGCCGTTCAGATCCGCTCCCACTCACGCGTGGCCGTACATGGCTTTCTGAACCTGAGTCAGTTCCCTCTTCGTGAAGCACTGACAAGATTGCTGCCGTGCGGCTTCTGTGGCTCTGAGGGCTGAGTGAGGCTGTGCAGGGAGCCGGCGAGCACAGCACCGAGCCCGCAGCACAGGCTCCGCGGAGGTGAGGGGAGCACGCCCCAAAAGCACCCGCCCTTCACATCCCACGGCAGGGGGATGAACACGCACGGAAGACTCAGGCTCCCACCTTCACTCCAGAACAGGCCCACTATCACCTGCCAGTCTTATTCAAGAAAGGCTTTGCATACTTCCGGTTTAAAACCCAGCCATCTAGCCTGACTTGCCATATCATACAGATGGGGAGACTGTGGCCAGAGAGGAACAGGGACTAGGAATTATTTGAGGAAGGGGTATTCAGGGAAAGCATCTAGGGGCACTGAGGGGCATGTGGCTATTTTCAGCTGTGCCTACACACATTGGCTGGTGTCTTCCAGGGTGGGCGAGAATCATCTGGAATGGGGTGTGTGCGTGCGTGCTTATGGTCAGTTCAGTTGTGTCCAGTTCCTTGTGACGCTTTGGACTGTAACCCTCCAGGCTCCTCTGTCCATGGGATTCTCCAGGCAAGAACAGTGGAGAGTTGGTTGCCATTCTCTTCTCCAGGGGATTCCCCACCCAGGGATCGCTCCTGCATCTCTTATGTCTCCTGCATTGACAGGCAGGTTCTTTACCACTAATGGTACCTGGGAAGCCCCTGGAACGGCGTACCCACTGCCAACCCTCACCTGTGACTCTATTTCTAGCCCCACCATGCCGTGGCCCTTGCTGCCGCCCCTGCTGCTGCTGCTGCTGCTGGCCGCGAGCGGGGCCCAGACCACCCGGCCCTGCTTCCCCGGGTGCCAGTGCGAGGTGGAGACGTTCGGCCTCTTTGACAGCTTCAGCCTGACACGGGTGGATTGCAGCGGCCTGGGCCCCCACATCATGCCCGTGCCCATCCCCCTGGACACAGCCCACCTGGACCTGTCTTCAAATCGGCTGGAGACGGTGAACGAGTCCATGTTGGCAGGGCCGGGCTACACCACGCTGTCTGGCCTGGATCTCAGCCACAACCTGCTCACCAGCCTCTCGCCCACGGCCTTCTCCCGCCTCCGCTACCTGGAGTCCCTCGACCTCAGCCACAACGGCCTAGCTGCCCTGCCCGCCGAGAGCTTCACCAGCTCGCCCCTGAGCGACGTGAACCTGAGCCACAACCGGCTCCGTGAGGTCTCCGTGTCCGCCTTCTCCACCCACAGCCAGGGAAGGGCGCTGCACGTGGACCTCTCCCACAACCTCCTCCACCACCTGCTGCCCCATTCCTCGCGGGCTGGCCGGCCAGCGCCCACCATTCAGAGCCTCAACCTGGCCTGGAACCGGCTCCGCGCTGTGCCAGACCTCCGGGGCCTGCCCCTGCGCTACCTGAGCCTGGATGGGAACCCGCTGGCAGCCATTGGCCCTGGCGCCTTTGAGGGGCTGGCGGGCCTCACTCACCTGTCGCTGGGCAGCCTGCAGGGTCTCCCCAAGCTGGCGCCCCACGGCTTCCACGAGCTGCAGGGCCTGCAGGTCCTGGACTTGTCCAGCAACCCCAGGCTCCAGTGGGCAGGACCTGAGGTGTTCTCAGGCCTGGGCTCCCTGCAGGAGCTGGACCTGTCGGGCACGGGCCTGGTGCCCCTGCCCGAGAAGCTGCTCGTCCACCTCCCTGCACTGCAGAGCATCAGCGTGGGCCAGGGCGTGCAGTGCCGGCGCCTGGTGCGGGAGGGCACCTACCCACGGCAGCCTGGCTTCATCCCCAAGGCGGCCCTGCGCTGCATAGACACCCAGGAGTTAGGCACCAGAGGCTCCAACACCTTGTGACGAAAGGCGCGGCCTGGGGCCGAGTAACGGACTGTGCCCGGGTTTCCTCAGGTCCTGGGTAATTTATATTTTAATGTGCCAGTGCCCACAGGGACTCTCCATTCCTGTGCGGCAGCATCACTGAAAGAGAGGCTTTGAACCTGGGACCCACACCCAGAAGCAAAGTTTTGCCCGTCTGTCTATGTTGCTCCCCAGACCATAAGCCGAGGGTCTTCGATGCCAAACCAGACAGCAGCCCCCTGCTGTCCTTCCCCACTTGTCCCCAAAGTGCCTTTCCTGAGGCCTGGACCAACCTGACCTGTGACAGGAGGGGGGTGGGAGGGAGGTCCAGCCACTCAGCCACTCGGACGTGGGTTCTTCTATGACATAAATCTCTGTTCTGGCCATGTGAGGCCTACCTCATTCCTTTTTATTCCCCTAGAACTCTGGATAGGACTTCAGTTACAGAAAGGATGGGAGAAAAATGTCAAGCCCACTTCCTCATGTGACAGATGGGGAAACTGAGGCCTAGAGAAGGAAAAATGGTGTTCAGAGGTCTGACAGCAGCACAGGCATGAGTGAATCAGTGTTGTGCCTGCCTGCCCGCAGGGCCCGTTGGCAGTTTTCTCCTCTAAACCATGTCCCCCCTCCCCTTTCTGGGCTCCCCTTGCTTCCAGGACTCACATCCTCCCACTTGTGCCCTTTCCCTGTCATCCCTGGGAGGGCAGGCCAGGGCCTCGAGGGCAGTGCTCTGGGCCTGACAACTAGCTGTGGCACATGCTGTCATTTCACCTCGGAGCCTCTGGAAGCCTCAGGGGTTACAGTCCCAGTTTCCCACTTGGGCACTGCCTTTAGCTGGTTCCCCAGGAGCTGATGCAGTCCTGGAGCCCCACCAGCTCCAAGGGGCCTCTTGGAGTCAGCCCCTACTGGCCTCATGCCCGACAGCCCAGCTCAGCCTACGGCGAATGCAGCCAAGGAGGCACGGTAGCCCCCACCCATGTTTATGCTTCCCCACCAGGGTGGCATCTCGGCTTCCCAGCCCTGGGCTCTTTCCTTAGTATCAGTTTCATAAAAGTTGTTGCCTTTTTAATGGACTGTCACTTAGCACCACCCACCCCCGTATCCAGGTCCCTGCTGGCAGGGGATTGGAAATAGGTCATTTTTAAAGAAGGAAGACATTGCATTTGTTCACTTTTGTAACACTGTGTCCTGGGGATGAGCTGGGATTAGAGGCATTGGGTAGAAGCCAAACCATACGTCACCATGTGGGCATCCGTGGGGCCGGTCCCTCAGAGACGCCCACAGGACAACGTGAGCTCTGTCCTCCCCCACAAGCCCCACCCATCACCTTGGTTTAATAAACACTACAAAGAGTCTTCCTCTTGCCATCACTTGACCAGCATCCTCAAGACAAGCTTGTTCCCTCTGAAAAGCCCAATAGCCTCCTAGGATTAGGCGAGGGAGGAGGGAGTCCCCTGGGGTGGGACTTTTCAGTGCAACTTACACTCCTTCCACCTTCCTTACCTCCTCTCTCCCTGCCTCCCCAGCCCCAGCTGTCAGGCCCTGGCATGCCTCTGCCTTTGCTCAGGCTATTACTCTGGGACCAGCCCCCCACCCCCCGCCAGCTTCTCTGCTCCTTCCCGGCCTAATAGACCCGGTTTCTGCCTCATCTCCTTAGAAGCTTTCCCTAGGGTCTCCACCACCCCTGCCGCCCCCGCCACCTCCCCCTAAGCTCCAGCAGTACTGTGTTCCTTCTTGATACCTGAATGTTGTGGTGCCCTCTCCTGTTCACACACTTCCTGTGACAGGGAACCCACTTCCAGCTCATCTGAATGGCGCTGCTGTCATCAAGTTCTTCCTTCTAACTGGCCAAGATGTGCAGGAATATATCCGTAACGGTCACCACCACCACCAAGCTTACCCTGTCCTGTGTTCTGGGACTCGAGTTCCTGAGATGGGAGGGGACAGGGCACACAGGGCACACCTGACTAAGAGCAGCACAGGGAGCTGTGCAAGCCCTGTGGTGGGGTTAGGGAGGCTTCCTGGAGGAGGCTCACCCGTGGAGTCAAGAAGGACGAGCGGACTTGGGCAGAGAGGGCTGGCACTTAGGAAGGGCCATCGCTGAGCGGCGGCACAGACTCCCAGGACATTCACGCTGTGTGTGTGGTTGGGGTGCTTGCACATCACGTGGCTTAAGCCCCCAGGGCTGGGACTCCCTGAGCCAGAGGCTGGCCACCACCAATGTGGGAAAGGTCTGAAGCAGGGCGACAGGAAAGGATCAGAGTGAGACGGCAGCCTTCAGTCCTGACTGGTACGTCATCCTCCCACGTTCCTTGAGGCAGGAGAGACCTCAAATACAGGGGTGGAGGGAGGGATCCCTAAGACTTTCACCCAGTGGGTCTTAAAAGCCCCATTTGAAGAAAGCGTCCTTGGGGGAGGGCTATAGGGTCTTAAAATCAGTGGTGCTGAAATCGGAGGAAAGGTAGCCGGGGCTCCTGCAAGTCACCTGGCCCTGAGCTGCAGCTTCTACATCTGCAAAACGGGGCGGGGAGGGAAGCACCGGCAGGAGGGTGGGGCCCTCCTTCCCTGTGGGGGCATCGCCTTGCACGCCAGCGCCTGCGTGGCCTGGTGTGGCCTCAGAACCAGGCGTTCCCGCGACCCCTCCGGAGGCGCTCAGCCCGCAGCGCCACCTCGTGGTCGCGCATGGCCAGACACCCCAGATCCGAGGGGTCGCCAAGCAAGGCGTAGAGCCGCTGGAGGCCAAAGGAAACCAATGCAGTTTGCGCAGTCATCCCTACCCCTACCGCCGTCATCCCGCCACACCCCGCCCTCTTGGAATCCTGGGGCAGAGAACGAGGTCACTGGAATCTTACAGAGTCATAGAGATTAGTGCAAACATTCTGTTTTGGAGTTCCCAAAAAAGGGTTAAAATTGTGTGATTTCGGCCAAGTCACTTTTCTTCTCTGAGCCTGGAAAATGAATGAAGAGGAAAGGAAGTAACATTTGTAAACAGTCAGGTACAGGGCCTGGCAGAAAATACAGACTCCAGAAATGCTTGTTTTCTCATTCATCCAACCATAGAATCATGAATTAGATTGTAGAACCACGTGGTCATAGACTCATATTTTGATATCTGATTCAGAACTGAAGGATTTCATAAAGCTTTAGGATGGTAGACCTGCAGAGCCATAGTGTGGCCTACGGGACCTTTGCTCTGTGCACCTAGGCAGAATAGACCCTCAGCACACATGCCAGCTGAGTTTCAGAAGCGGGGAAACAGCTGAGCACAGTTTATCATCAGAGCACAGGCCACAAACATTTCACTGCACTTCATTAATGATTCAGTTGTGATTTACTGGGCACATGTCTTGGGACATGGTATACATGTGATCCTTTCCTCCCCATAACTGCCCTGGGCATCACTGTCACCATACATAGCTGAGGGAACTATCCTGCTCCTGGCTTCATCTGTCAGATGGTGAGTCCGGCATTCCTGGCTGTCCCACCTCAGTGTCCAGGTCAACTGTGCAGGTCACACGTGTCAGAGAGAGCAGAGGTGCTCTGAGAAACCAATAAACACT
The DNA here is from genome assembly GCA_006410675.1 of Oreotragus oreotragus. Classification (NCBI taxonomy): domain Eukaryota; kingdom Metazoa; phylum Chordata; class Mammalia; order Artiodactyla; family Bovidae; genus Oreotragus; species Oreotragus oreotragus. Next base: position 8,402 of record SJYX01022267.1, on the reverse strand, counting down.
AGGACTCCATTTTTTTTCTGCTAGAAGAAAAAGAGGGGGTGGAGTTATGCAACTCTACGTATCTCCAATCAGACCATGGACTCTAGAGCATGAAAATGTTAGTCACTCCAACTCTTTGTGACCCCGTGGACTGTAGCCCACCAGCCTCCTTGTCCGTGGGATTTTCTAGGCACGAATACTCGAGTGGGTAGCCATGCTCTTCTCCAGGGAATCTTCCTGACCTAGATATCGAACTTGGGTCTCCTGCACTGCAGAGCATGAAAAGCCAAAGATAAAATCCTTCCCCTCCTGGCCCCATTTTACAGATGGAAAATGGAGGCTCAGAGAGGAGCAGCCCAAGGTTACATGACAGGTGACAGGGCCACCTGGCCAGGATTCTGTGCTTCAGGACTGGCTATATACTTGGTGGCTGCTGCTGCTGCTAAGTTGTTTCAGTCGTGTCCAACTCTGGGCGACCCCATAGATGGCAGCCCACCAGGCTCCCCCATCCCTGGGATTCTCCAGGCAAGAACACTGGAGTGGGTTGCCATTTCCTTCTCCAATGCATGAACGTGAAAAGTGAAAGTGAAGTCGCTCAGTCGTGTCCAGCTCGTCGTGACCCCATAGATTGCAGCCTATCAGGCTCCTCCATCCATGGGATTTTCCAGGCAAAAGTACTGGAGTGGGTTGCCATTGCCTTCTCCATACTTGGTGGAACCTAGGGTAAAATGAAAATGTAAGGTCTTGTGTTCAAAATTATTAAGAATTCAAGATGGCAATAGCAGAGTCTTAAACCAAGCATGGGGCCCGTCTAAGTTCCCATTGCCCATTGAAGCCAGTCCTGCTGTGCTTAGATCTTGAAAATCCAGTAATTTCCCTCCTTGAGTGTTATCATACCACCGCCTGATTTCCCCAAATTGTCATGGCCAAGCAGTTGACCTCTCGGAGAGGCTATGGAGATACCATCACCCATCAACTGCCTCCAAACCAGCTCATAGGATGTGTCTCTGGACAAGACTGCCAGGCATGTGGGGAGCAGAGACCTACCTCTGCTTGTACCTAATGTCCACCAAGACATTAGACATCATCATAGGCTAACAAGGTCTTGCCCACTGATGCTCAATGTTCTATGACAGCTAATTTCACCAGGGGGCAAATGTCCGTTGATAACTGACATTTATCAGCACCTAATGTTCATCCATGACAGCCCTCACCAGTGGCTGATATTCACAAAGGGCAGATGTCCACTACTGTCCAACATACACAGTGCCAGTGCTCACAGGCAGCTCACTGCAATGATCACTGCTCTGCATGTCAGTATCTCATGTCGGTCCATAGCTCAACATCTGGCAATAGCAAATAGCCATCTGGTTAAGTCACATGCCCTGTGTTTATTCTTCTATTTATTTAAGTCCCAGTGGTTGTATTTATGGAGATTATTGTGTTTATTGAACTGGGTGGGAAATTCTTCCTGTGTTTACAATGTAATTCCAAAAGCCATTTATTATTTTATTTGGCATACCCATCAGTCAACATATTCTGAATTAGGAACGCAAGCATACATTTATGTTTCTTGATGTATACACATTCGTATATGTAACATGTATATATATATAGTTATTAAATATAGGAAAGGTACAGAAGGACAGAAAAAGAGAAACTGCTTTAAGGACAGAAGTATCAAGACAAGAAAAATTTTCTAATTAGTTGATTCTTAGAGGCAGCAACTTTTCCAAAACGGGAGTTAATAATTCAAGACATCAGCCCCCTTGCTCTGGCAAAGGACACAGAGCCCTACTTTGGGCTGAAAAAAGCTAAGTTCTCAAATGAAGTTAAGTCAGTGACGCAAGTGTTCCTTAGGGCAGCATAACAAGTGCTTACGGCACAGGCTCTAAAAAGAGGCTGCCTGTGATCAAGGAGGGCTCTGTTATGTACAGCTCAGTGAGCTGGGCCAAGCCACTCAGCTTCTCTCTGAGCCTGTTTCCACATTTCCCCTATTTCCATAAAATGGAGATACTAGTCACCCCACCCCAGTACTCTTGCCTGGAAAATCCAATGGACAGAGGAGCCTGGTGGGCTACAGTCCATGGGATCGCTAACAGTCGGACAGACTGAGCGACTTCACTTTCACTTTTCTCTTTCATGCATTGGAGTAGGAAATGGCAACCCACTCCAGTATTCTTGCCTAGAGAATCCCAGGGATGGGGGAGCCTGGTGGGATGCCGTCTTTGGGGTCACACAGAGTCGGACACGACTGAAGTGACTTAGCAGCAGCTGCAGTCACCTCAAAGGGTTGTGATGGGAAATAAGTCAGTCAATGTATGTAGGATACTTAGAATGCTGCTGCTGCTGCTAAGTCACTTCAGTCGTGTCCGACTCTGTGTGACCCCATAGACGGCAGCCCACCAGGCTCCCCCATCCCTGGGATTCTCCAGGCAAGAATACTGGAGTGGGTTGCCATTTCCTACTCCAATGCATGAAAGAGAAAAGTGAAAGTGAAGTCGCTCAGTCTGTCCGACTGTTAGCGATCCCATGGACTGTAGCCCACCAGGCTCCTCTGTCCATTGGATTTTCCAGGCAAGAGTACTAGGGTGGGGTGCCATTGCCTTCCCCGATACTTAGAATAGTGCCTGGCATATAATAAGTTCCATATAATAAGTGATATGAAATGCAATTGACTGCTGTCCTGAGCCATTATATGTTGGAGTGGATTCTTACACAGCAGGGAAAGTGAAAGTCACTCAGTCTTGTCTGACTCTTTGCGACTCCATGGACTATACAGTGCATGGAATTATCCAGGCCAGAATACTGGAGTGGGTTGCCATTCCCTTCTCCAGGGGATCTTCCCTACCCAGGGATTGAACCCAGATCTCCTGCATTGCAGGCAGATTCTTTACCAGCTGAGCCACCGGGGAAGACCAAGAATATTGGAGTGGGTAGCCTATCCCTTCTCCAGGGAATCTTCCCAACCCAGGAATCCAACCAGGGTCTCCTGCATTTACCAGCTGAGCTACCAGGGAAGCCCCACATGGCAGTAGATAACCAAACAAGCAAGTCCCAGGCTGGGTCCCCACCCCCCCAAA